>JASDQU010103496.1:434506-484261 GCA_032191745.1 Picea mariana | reverse complement strand
TCAGTCTCCTTTGCTAGTTGGACACAGCCATTCATCTAGAAGATTAGAGAAGGCAGGCGCAACTGTAAATTTGGACAAACCCATATTGGAGAAATGTCCATATCTCCCAGATCCTTCCATATCTTTGAAAACTAATTGTCGGTGACGCAAATCCAACCATTATGCACAAAACCCATAATTTTTATATTATTCTTCATTTTCTCGAAAATTGAGCTTGAAGTCAGTTGTTTCTAATTCTGGCACAAGTTTGACCATGAGTTTGAGCACGCTCTGGAGGTCCACATGTGTGACTTGGGTGCGAACTAGTGAACGTGAAACCATATTGAAGGTATTCCTAACAAAACCCATTTCTTCCTTTCAGCCTCGAAAGTGTGCATGTATGCTAAACGTAAAAATTAGGTACGAGAACGTCAATGTTGGTGCAGGGACATAATTGTCACAAACCTTCATTGGCAAGATTAGTCTAAACCACTTCTAAATCATTAAAAATGAGGGAAATTATAATAATTGACAACATTACGCTTGTTAAACATATCAACTTCAGAAGTGTGGGAAAATACGATAATAAGCACAATAAACGAGTGTGAGGATAGGGTGAAATGGTTAAAAAGAGACCAATTGATGATGTAAAATATGTCAAATTGGAGAGCCAACACTCATTATATGCATTACAACCAAACCCTACCTCCCCTCTTACTTTCACTAGATGCTTCAATATGTTATAGAACACAAACCAATGATTCAACAACTAGCTAGTCAAAACACAATATTTGGGACATTATTCAAGAAAATTTTATCTTCTAAGAAGCATTAGCATTGCTCTCTATCAATTCGTCATTGCATCTCTCTCATCTATCCATAGGATTATTGTACCAACAAAATATTAATACACAAAAAATATGCTACATATACATCATATTTTCATCCTTTATATTAGTCCTCCTTCAACATCTAGACACATAGCATGCTAGCATCTTCCATGGACTAGCGCCACCTACTTAGCTACTTCACATAGCCCAACCCTTTACATTTTTGTACCATTTTAGTGCTAGCTCCAAGAGATTGAGACTACATCTACGAGCTTCATGAGATGCACTAGCACACACAATTTAGTGATATGTTATCTCTTCATATCCAGTGACTAAGGAAAGCTTCTCTAACATGTTCCCTTCCTAGGCCAAGTTAGTGACTCCTTTTTCGAGATTCCACATCTATTAGGCATAACAACAACATAGGGGTCACTTCATATCACAAAACATCCACCCCAACTATTCGATTGAGTACATATCACATATGGATATGAATGCCTATGGTAATACACTCTTGGTCATGTAGAACTCCAACAATATCTTTGTTTCACACTATTCTATATTTGCATTAACGTTTGGCTAGAACTCACCACATGTTGAGTTGTTATGTTCTATTTATTTTTTAGTAGCATTGTCNCTAAATTTTTATATTCATTATTATAGTCCAGTAATGGATGACTTTATGGATAGTCCCTTTGCATGTATCCTCTCTCTCTTTGATGTTACACCTTGTCATTTTTCAAAGTGCACACCTCCTATCCTCCCTATAACCATTAAATGCTCTCATGCACTCTAGATACATTACATCTCCAACAAGACACACACATTACTATGGTCCCTAGAACTCCTAGACCATCATTATACGGCGTACAACAACACACTAACCCTTTCATTTACTAGATATAAAAGATACTCATGCATATTCTACTCAATAGATATTTCAGAGTCAGGTTTGATATTCCTTGCAGTCACTTTTATGTAGTCAACTATCCATCATAGTTTCATAGTAGCAAACACATTGTGCATAAGGTGATCTCTCTAGCATCATTGTTATCCATGGAATCTCTCAGTATTCAATCGTTTAGCTCCATCATCACTTCTAGGAATACTATTAGCAATCGAAACATCTCTGATGACCTTCTTGCCCTACCTTGGCACCATACCTAAATTGGGACGAAATAAGGGACACTTTCCACTTAAATCGAGAGGAATCATGAATATCTCACCAAGAAGAGCACAACTAATGAAGGAAGGTGCACCTAGTCAAGGTGGGTGCAATGTCCCACATCAATAGTTAGTTTTTCTAAATTGTTGTGCAACCTAGCATTGATTTGTATGTTATTAATGGTTTTTAGTTAGTAGTTTGTTTGAAGACATCTCTTTCCATCCTTATGTTTCTTGTATATGAATTTAAATAGTATTTATTTCCATATTTGACTTATGTGCATCATTAGATTAGGTTTGTTGACCTTGTTAATTGAGCTATGTAAATCAATAAAAGGCTTATCCCTCATCAATTCAAATTAAGTCATTCTAATCTAAGATCACATATTGTTGGGATTTTCCTACATTACTTCTAAATTTTTTCCCGAGATCTCTAGTGTGCTTTTGTTCTCTTAGTTATTTGTAGGTAAATTTTAAATGTTTATCACAAATTTGTGGCTATAATATTCATTGTTCCATATCATTTTAGTCTGTCCTAGAGTAGTTACGCCATTATTGTGGGGGAATCTCTAGCTAGCAGTAATTGGGATTATCACCCATATTGAATGTTAATGGGATTTGGTGCTCTATTGGATTAGTGAAGGATCTCAACAATTTAGCCCTCAATAACAATAAGGTAGTGGGCACCATCATTCTTGAATTTTGTAGGGGTGCCCTAAATTTAGGAGATGATTGTGATTGCCAATGAGCTTTCAATATCGATTCCTTTCTCGATTGATTTAGTAAACAAAATGGGTAAGAAACTTGTGCCAAAAGGTAATTCTAGGGTGTGTTATGAACCAAAGACCTTAATTGAGCATGATATAAGAGAAAATAATCTAAAACCTTGTTTCAACATGAATGATCCTTAATTCAATGCATTAACTTCTTGAGTAGATTCTCATGCCACCTCTATTGCCTTTAAGACAGTGATGGATTAAGAAACTAATTTGGGTTGTATGAATTAACATTGAGTAGATTTTCATGCCACCTCTATTGCTTTTATGACACTATTGGAATAAAAAACCAATTTGAATTGTATGCATTGACATAAAATAAAGTACAATAAAACCCTAAACATTATCCTAACTAAAACTAAGTCCATAAGAAAGTTCATACAAGTCGAAACAAAACCATTCTAAGCATAGAGTTCATAAAGTAACATTGACACAAACCCAAACTTCGAACTCAGCACTATTAACCTTAAAGCACCATGTACCTAGAACCCTCCACACCCACATTTCAAAAAATGTAATGCAAATTGCATCATAATACAAACAACCCACCGAACTCTAGAGGTAGGCACCACAATACAAACAACCCAACTCTAGAGGTAGGCTTAGCAAGGTAAAACACCATAAGAAAGGCCGAGCAGAAGCCTCCAATCAACACTAGAAAATGAATTATAACAAAACCAAAGCCAAACACAACATTGATTTTAAGAATTATAACACTAGCACAGCCGTGAGTTAGCGGCTGAGAACGCCGAAAGGGCGGACTGCTGAAATTCGTGGCAAAAATGATGAGGAAAGACAGAAAATGAAACGCAAAGGCAGTCAGAAAATGAAACATTTGGATAATTGAGGAAATTTAAATGGTAATTTGAAAGGTTAATCATTTAAACATGGCAATTATATAGTACTACAGTAATTTCTTAATATGATTAGGTAAATGTTAAAAAGTAAACAGGGTAACGGATGCATTTAGACATACAAGAAAGTTATGAAGAGTAAATCACATTCATTGATTTGGGAGGACGACTAAGAATATGCCAGCATCTTCAATTGTTAACTATCGGATTACAATTTTAGATTAAAAGCTGATTAATTATGCTCATTGTCAATAGGTGTACGCCTTTCGACATAAAAATGTGTACGATGAAAATAGCTGTATTTAAAAAGACGTAAACAACACACGGTTTTATTACAAACTCCACCCGCCAGCGATACAAGGACAAACATATAAAGTTAAGGAAAACCTCACTGCTACATTCACCGTTCTAAATTGTTGATAAGTATAATTGACAAGGCGACACGGCTTTATTACAAACTCCACCTGCACGCGCTACAAAGACACACATATATATATATATTAAGTTAAGGAGTTTCCTGATTGTAACCATTGTTGGCACCGTACTATCCCTCTCCATTGCCAGATCCAGTGCCATTGCCAGAGCCAGGTTTGTCTTCTTTGCAATTACCAGAGCCATTTGCGTATCCTTTGCGATTACCAGAGCCATCGACGTAGCTTCCACCACTGTAGCCAGAGCCAGTTTCATTGCCTTTGCCATCACCAGAGCCGGTGGCGTAGCTGCCACCACTGGAGCCAGAACCAGCTTCGTAGCCTTTGTCATTACCAGAGCCAGCTTCGTAGCTGCTACCATTGAAGCTAGAGTGAGCTTCATAGCTTCTGCCATTACCAGAACCATCGACGTAGCAGCTACCGTTGTAGCCAGAGCCAGCTTCGTACCCTTTGCCATTACCAAAGCCGTGGACGTAGCTGCTACCGTTGTAGCCAGAGCCAGCTTCGTAGCCTTTGCCATTGACGTGGCTGCTACCATTGTAGTTAGAGCCAGTTTCGTAGCCTTCGCCATTACCAGAGCCATTGACGTAGCTGCCACCGCTGTATCCAGAGCCAGCTTCGTAGCCTTTGCCATTACCAGAGCCGTTGGCGTAGCTGCCACCACTGGAGCCAGAGCCAGCTTCGTAGCCTTGGCCATTACCAGAGCCATGGGCGTAGCTGCCGCCACTGGAGCCAGAGCCAGCTTCGTAGCCTTTTCCAGTGCCTCCACCGTATCCGCTATTGTCGTTCACAACTCCATTTCCTGAATAGTACTCGCTACCTCTACTAGAACCCGAACGTGGGTACCCGCTCCCGGCTTCTCCGTAGCCGGCACCGCTGCCAGAACCGGCGCGGGAAGCCTCGCTGTTGCCATATACATATCCATTACCGTTTCCCTGGCCTCGGTAGGAACCATAGCCATTGCCCGAACCGGCTTCGAAAGCGTCTTCCACACCGCGATCGCTGCTGGTGACGTAGCCTTCTCCGTAGCCGGCGGTATTAGATCCGCCATAGGGGTTGTCGTAGGCAGGTTCCTTGTTAAAGAATCTGCTCTCCCTCGCCTCCATGTTACAGAGAAACAGACTCAAGGAAAGCACAAATATACACAGAACTTTAGTCATACTGGGCGCCATTATCTATATATCTTCGATATTGAGCTCGGGCCAAGCTAGATTAGGCGCTGATGAGAGGGAAAGAAGTAAGGTATCATATTTATAGACCATATTTTTTTAGTTCATGCCAGGAGTTGGTTGTTAGATTCTTAGCTTAGCGCGCCCGTACATGCTTGCCGGTCTGCCCTTTTCATTTCTCTGGTCGCCGACATCTTCGGTTGATAACCCGACATATTCGGTTGATATCCTTATTGAGTTTCTTGACTACGTTTTTTAACATGGCAGCACGTCGAACATCAAATCATGATATTTTCCGTCAACATTCCTTCGTGAAGCTGGATTGATCGAGGTCTGTGAACTGAGTCCGAACTGTTCGTGAGGCCCCAGTTGATCCAACTTTGATGCGCAATCAGAGCAATGACTTGTCCAGATCTGGTACTGATGCTATTGACGTGGCGCTTCGATTGCGCTTGCGAAATTGTCGGAATTTGGAATCTTGGATGTTGGGTTTAACATACCTGGGATTCGTGGCGAAATTTCTGTCACCATGTCGTTGATTCGTGGCGAAATTTTCTGTCACCATGTCGTGGAATAGAAATTGGAATAGTTTTATTAAAAAATTAGAAATTTTAAGGTAAATGTAAGTTATTAAAGTGAAAATAACTAAAATAGTAAGAGAGTTGGATCAACATTTCAAATTTTTTTTTTTTTCTATATTATAATTTTTTTATTAATTTTGCTTTAAATTTGAACAAAATTTGTTGGAGCTCCATATTTTAAGGTTAAAATGTTTAAAAAGTTAAATGTTTGTTGAGATAAGGGATCCTCGTTATTTGATTGGTAAATTCTATGGAGGTATACATACCCTACTCTCCTCTAGATTTGAACACTTGATCTCTTAGGGGAAAACATATGTTCTTAACCATTAGGCCCACTCAAGCTCTATAATAATCTAATTTTAAGGTTATGGCTAAGCTAGACACTGAATTAGTGTATGAGACCTCCTTGTTTGTAGGACAACAAACACCTTCCACGAAGCAATTTGACTGCTAAAGTCCTTCCACGAAGCAATTTGACTGCTAAAGTCTACCTAGATATACATACCCTACCCCTCTAGATTTGAACTTGTAACCTCTTAAAAAAAAACACATTTGAGAATTATTTATTTTCAAATAAATATATGTGTTTTATTTAAGCTAAAGTGTAAATACTTTAAATGTAGAAACTTCGTTTAATAATAAAATATAAAATGTGAAAATGAAAGAAATTATTTTCCATTGTAGATAGATAACTACGGCTTAAACATAAAGATAATCTTTAAAGGGACGATGGACGCTCTTCCTAACAACATCCATGTTTCCACCTACTAGCATTCTTTTTGTGGCTAAAGTTGAAAAATATAGGATACTTTTGTTTGGAGGTTGAACATTGCTATGAGGGTAGGACATGAGTTTGATCACTCAAGAGAATCAACCAAAGGTGAAAACCTTATATTCCTCAATAACCAATAGTTTCTCAATAAAGGAAACATAGTTGAGTTAACAATGGAGACAATGTCTCCATTGTTGCTCCATTTCCTTATCAGTCATAAGTCATATACTTGAAGGGCATCTATGCATGGCACCCTTGAAGTATGTTAAGTAATTCTTGAAAGGTATAATGTACATGGCACCCTTGGTATCTTTACTAAATACAGTGGATGAATAGTAAATCAAAAAGGTGGATGAATAGTAAATCAAATAAAATTTACAAAGAAAATTGTTATTATACATTATTTCATTTAAGGGAAAACAATAATTTAGTGTATTTTAGTTAGAAAAGAGAAATCAAATCAATAGCCTAAAAGGGCATACTTTGATTCTTATTATTTATTCATAATAAAGTTCAAATTCAAATAAAAAATAAAAAAGAAGAAAACATAGCTTATAAATTTGTACATGATATTAATTTAAATCAATTATTTATTAAGAAAATTTTAATTCAAGAGCATCCATGTAAATCATGGAGTAGAATTAGAAATGAGAATCCTAATTTAATTTGAATTATGAGATTAAAAAAGGTAAACTAGAGTTGAAGTAAAGAGAGATAATAAATGACAAGGACATGTAACTACTCATGTAACACACAAATAAAAAATTTGAAAATGATCTAAGAAACACCTAGGAGTAAATTTAGGAGACAAGGAAAAGTGAGTAAATAAATTATTTATTTATAATTTTTAAATGGTAATTACATATGCACTTCTGTATGTGTGTGGCACATGTAAAGACGAATATTAAGCATTTAAATATTTAGTAAATTGTACTTTTGCATGGGTGGAACATGGAGCATAAGACTCAAATATTATAAAAAGAGGGTGATGATGGTTGTCATAATGATAATGTGATTGGTGATTGTAGAGATATCCTTCTAAAGCTTGTCAACTTCCATTTTCATTTTTTTTCTAGAGGTATTCTTCATACAACCACATTTATGCATCGCATATTGTTCTTTCTTCCCGAACTCAAAACATTACAAATTGATTACCAGAAAAACCCTTGGCCTGAGCCTAACAGTGGGCTTTACCTAAATAATTACTATCAATAAGTCGCAAGGCTATGTGATGATTTGTACCATATTGTAATTTTAAGGTTTGTTGTTTTCAAACTCTATATTCCATAACACAAGTTATTATTAAAGGTTTATATATTGGATTTATTAACTTGTGGATGAGTGTTTTTGGTCATATGTACACGACTTTCAAAAAAAAAAAACTTTGTTACATTTTCATCATCTCAATCCGTTCTAATAGGTAATGATCTCGAAACTAGCATTTAGGTTAGAGTTTTCCTTCCATGCATTTTTCATTATCTATTTTTTGGTTCATTTTTCCTTAGGATTGACCCCATCAAGTTGTGACATGGAGATCTCTTTGTCATTTAGAATTGTTGTAATTCATGTGGTACATCCTACCATTCATGGGTGTCGTAGTTAGAACCCTATTTAATTTGGTGCTCGTGCTAGAGTTTTCTATAGGGTCGGGAACCCTATTTAGTCTTGTCATGACTTTGCATTGAAGACTCATAACTTCTTCTCAGTCTTATTCTAGCTAATACCTCATGAGGCTCCCAATTTTTTGTGTCGATTTGTGATACTAGATTGCATTTTTCTCGCCTTCACTTTTAAGCCTAATGTCAGATTCAACTTGCTATCATTTAGCCTATTTCTTATGAATTCTCTCAATTTCCAACCTTTGCATTAAATTCATTTTCACCTTGGCACCTATATCTGTGGAGGAAACATTCCCCCAAGTGTCCATATCCTTCACATGTTTCTTGCATTGAGTATAGGTATGTTTTGTGCACTTGGAACTAGTTTTGCTTGTTCACGATACTCATTTCCTCCACTATATAATAGTATACTTTTATTATTTTTCACACTTTCATAACATGAAAAAGAAAAAAAATAAAATACAAAAAAAGAGGACGGGGAAGAGTCAAATTCTTAGTATGTTTGGAAGTAGTCATGTATCATTTGAACGAAGCACTAAGTTTTGAGTCCTCGTCTCAATGGATTGGGTTTAGTATGGACTTAGGAGAATAAACCATGTTCTTTGAGTCTTTACTCTGATTGGTTATTATTCCAACCACTATGGAGAGTCTATTGATCCTTCCTATATCACAGACTTATGTCATTTTTCATTCTTGAGTCTATGCTACCCAAGTCACTTTTGTGTCATGCTTTTGTTCAAGGGAACTTTTGGATTGCATTAGCTACTCCTTAGAAATATTGACTTTTCATGTCGTCCTTCCCTTTATCAAGTACTTCTCAGAATCAACCAAAATCTTTGTCTTATACTTGTGATAGTATGGAAGGTCCCCATTTAGTTCCTACTGGCAGGTCAACTCTTATCGACTCGAACACATTGCTTTGAGAGTTTGACCTAGAGTAGCACCCTAGGCATATTTACATGATTGATAGGTTACCTTCCGCTTAGCATATGGCATTCCATCATTCATCTTTCACTGAGAAGTTTCCCATGTGTTCGACTTCGATATATTATTCACAGTTTGGGACTAGTGAAACACCTTGGGTTCCATTTTCCTCATTGGTAGAATTCCTCACCTCTATCAATGGTTTTCATTATCTACCATTGCTCATAGGGTATCTTCCATCTTCTATTACATTGATGTATGCAAGAGATGTACCTAGTTGTGTGTTATTTCAATCTTTCATCCAAGTCCTTCAAAATATTCGGCCTTCTACTATTCCTTGTGTTGGATGATGGGGGATGCCTTAATTCCCTTCTTCCAACAGATGTCCTCCCATTGAATTTGGCAAATTTTCTTTGGGATCGGGATCTAGAATATTTTTAGTACATTGGGGCTTGCATTCATCAGTGATAAATTCCCTCTCTATTGATTGTGCGAATACATCAATTTCTCCTAATTGATAGATTCTACAAGTGTTCGACATCAGCTCATTCATTCGCATTGCTAGAATTTACTAGGTACCTTCATGCCCATTATTGTTATTGGTGGGTTGTCTCATGTTTGTTAATGGTATACATCAATGATCACTAATCAAATGGTGTCTCACTATGTTTGAATTCAACACATCTATTTTCATGGTGTAGACCTTGTTAAGACCCGAAATTGACATCCCCATTACTCTATTATACTCTTCACCTATACCTTTTTGGCCTACCTAAAGCTTGATTGAATGACAAGAACGCTATCATTTTCCAGTAATAAGGTCATAAGGTAAAGTATGGTTAATTCGTGCATTTTGTGGTTTATTGAGTTAGGGAATTAAATATTTCATGTACTAATGCTTCAATTTGTCATATATATAAATCTTTGACCTCTAGACATCCAGCATTCTTGTACCAACTCAGCTATCCGGTACCTACGCACCAAGACTGTTGCTGTCCGAATCCGGTACCAAACGCATCCGGTACTAAAATCTCATCTGTTGTGATCCGGTACCAACGACCACACACTGTTGTGATCCGGTACCAACGACCACGCACTATCATGATTTGGTACCACCTTTTGCGCACTGTCATGATCTGATACCATCTACCTATTACGATCTGGTACTAATATGGAAGAGCCTAATACACTAAGTTAAGTTCCAGATCTCGCCTAAGCCAATTGGTGGACGTCTATTTTCTTTAGCAAGGCTATGATAAGAATAGTTTTCTAGTTGCCCCATCCTCATGCACTTCGTGTCATGAGGATGAAGCTAAAGATGTAACCGAATGATTGAACTTAACAACTAATTGATTTGCAAATCACTTCACCTCCTTGTGTTTCATGATTAAGACTATTAAATAGTCGTGGCAAGGATGGTGGAAGTGGAGGAGAGTTAGCATATTGCCAATATGTAAAGCAGCGTATGATAGTACAGAACATATTCTGAGTAAAGATTAATGGAATGTCATTTTATCCCCATATTATAATTATCTATGATTAAGTGTGAGTTGAGTTGTTAACGAAAGTTTGATTTTGTGTTTTGAAATGTGAGTAAGAATAATGTGTGTGTTGAAGACAAGCCTCCTATAGACTTCAGCAGTTGACCTGTTGAAGCAGCAAGGGCCCACCGCCCAACAAAGGTCAGCCTCTTTGTAGATTAGCATTAGCATTTGTTTTCAGTAGTGTAAACATTAAATTAGTTGAAGCTTTAACTTTGTTAGATGATAGCAGTATAGCTTAGACTAGGATTTCCATTATATAATTGTTTAGAGATCTTTATTTTCTTTTTCTTTGCATATGCCCTGTTTCTGTTCTCATGAATTTTATTTCCTTGAGTGATCATAGATGTTGGCAACAATAGTCAAAACTATTTGGATAAGAACTAGTGAAGTTCATTGTGAACCACAACAGAACCAACATATTTACTATTGAACTACTCATGCTATGCTTTGATGATTGATGTGTGATTTCCTTCCAGAAGTGTGGATTGCATAGTTAGTTTTCTGGGTCAGATAATAGAGTTGATCTGTCAAACCAACTCCATCTCATACTTGCATGTGCCATGATGGAGTAGATAGCCTCTCTGTGAAATACAACCAAAGTGCATTGCAGTTTGCTATTTTGATTTGTTTCCAGCATACATAATCTAGTTTAATTCTATACTCGTGACATTAGAAATTACCTTTCTTACTGGTGTCTTGTAACTCTGTTGATTATGAATCTCAGATTGATAATTAATGAGTGCATTATACTAAACATATAAGCAACACAACATTTTGGTGCCATTGCCGGGGAGTTGCAAACTGTTGGAAGTGATTTTTAGCCTAGATTATTTGTATAGTTTTTTTTTTTAAGTTTTTTTGAGGGAGGAGGATAAAACATTTAAGACGTGAGTGAAGAGCCACGCGACCACTAGAGTGGGGTTCTCCGAAGCCAGGTTGCCTTCTTACCTTCTATATAGAATTAGGATTTCAATTCAGTTAAAGAATCAAATTTCCATTTTATGCATAGATATAGAGATAACAAGGGTAGATTTGTGAGCTCCAAAGATTCAAAAACAACCCCCCCTCCCCCCCCCCTACTAATCCAATTGACACTAGTGCAGGAAAAATTCCACCAACAGAAAATTCAAGGGGAGCCAATGAGGCTCCAGAAGGAGAACCTAAAATGGAAGAATCAGTATTGGGACAGGCAGAACATGAGTCTGCTGAACATTTAGGAGACACAAAAAATCCAGTTTATGAACCATCCATTAGTAAAATGGTAGAAGAAGAAGGAAATGCAGCCACAGAGACTGAGACCTTTGGGTTTCCAATCTTGGATATTTCCATAAACATCAGCATGAAGAATATCCCACTATCATCATTACCCACTTTCAGAGGTATGTCAACTGAAGACCTAGATTTATTTTTATTCGAGTTTGACATATTATGTAGAAGCTATAACTACTCAGACAATGCCCAATAACTTAAGCTTTTTCCTGCTACAATGAAAGATTCAACCTTAAGATGGTTCATGATCTTAGGAAAAAATACAATCCTTTCTTGGGATCAAATGAAAGACACATTTTTACGAAAATACCAAGACTATTGTAAGGATAATGTTAAAAATGATATTTTTAAAATGCAGCAAACAGAAGATGAAAGCCCTGAAGACTACTTAGAAAGGTTCTTATACAACTATCAAAAGTCAAAACTATTCACCACAAACCCAGCTGTAGTAAGAATTGTATTCTTGAAAGGTCTCAGAGATGATTGCATAGAAGTTTTAAACTTGTTGAGTTCAAGAGATGTACACCAAAAACCTTTTTCAGAAATTGCAGATTACTATAGGAGATACTCAAGAGGACAAGCTAAAACAGGCAAAGGACCAAGAGATCCTTTTAGCAGAAATACAAAACAAAGCTTAGGGACTATCACCAGAATTGAGTTAGGAAACTTATTGGAGAACTTTAAAACATACATCTTGAGCACAATAAGTAACGAGTTAGATACTCTGAAACTGAAAAAGAAACAAGAAGAAGATGCTTTAGCAATATTTTTTCATAGATGCCGAAAGAAGCACAACAACGAGAAAGAATGCCCATTAAATATCATAGAAATTTGTGGTCTGTGTACACTAGAACACCCCACATCTGAGTGTCCAACATTTCTTGAACTACAAGTCGTGTATAAGGGAGGAGGAGTCTCACAAGAACAACCATACCCTTCTAGAAGACCTTGGAGAGCCCAAAATCCCAATACATTTTATGATCCTAATACACAATATCAACAACAACAATGGGGTCCTTCCCCAGTGACCTATCCACAATGGACACCTTAGCAAACTCAACCTTGGCAACAAGGTTGGAGGGGACCTATGTATGGAAATCCCTCTTACCCTGCATATCCACAGTACCTTGCAAAAATTTCCCAATTACTACCTGGATTCAACCCACCACAAATGCAAGCTTTACTCCCACCTCCTATACAACAACAATTTACAAACCCCTTGAATTCTAATCAGCAGCAGCAAGTATCTATAAATGCTAATCAACAACCACAAAACCAAGCTGCCCACAATCCTCCAAGACCAACAACAATCCATGCCCAGCCAATCTCTAACCCCAATAATCGACCCACCCACCCTGTGCAGAATACAGAAGTTGAAACCTTCCCCACCTATGAAATTCAACTATGATCGGGGAAAGTTGTAAACCAATCAAATCCTATAGTAATAATTCAGGAAGAAAATGATAATCATTCTGAGGAAGAAAACACTCAAACCACCCCTGCAGAAGAAGAGGCCTCTCCTCCTATCCCAATCACTTCTCAGTCTGTACGAGTACCCCAACAAATTAATCTCCCACCTTACCCCGAAATACTATTAGTGAAGAAACCCGACCCACCCTTGCACAGAGATATAGAAGATGAATTACGAAATGTGTGCATAAAAATACCTCTGCTGCAAGCTATTAAATATATCCCTATATACGCCAGAATTATAAGGGATCTTTGCATTAAGAAATCAGGAAGGAAGAAGAACGAACTTCCTCTTGTTCAGGTAGTGGGACAATTATCTGAATTTATTTTTGAAATGCCATACAAATATAATGACCCAGGAAACCCAGTTGTCACTATTGAAATTAATGGTATTTCTCTACCAAACAGACTCATTGATTTGGGTGTAGCTATTAATGTAATTCCTTTTGACACTATGCAAAAGCTCCAAATCAACCAGTTAAGACCAACCAGAACCATGATCGAGTTGGCAGATAAGTCAGTCATTAGCCCTACAGGAAGTATAGATGATGTCACAGTCACTCTAGCTTCTTGGGAATATCCAATAGACTTTTTAGTCATCTATTCTAAATCATCCTCCAAACCAAGACACCCTATGGTTCTTGGCCGCCCTTGGTTGGCCACAGCAGATGCCTTTATCAACTGTGGGTCTGGTGAGATGACTATATCCAATGGCACACATAGCCAAAAACTTGTCCTCTTCCCTCCTGCCCAACTGGCACAGAAAATACCTATTTGGTTAGAAAACCCTTATGGAGAGGAAGATTGCATCAGACCTCTGTTAACACTTGAACAAGTAAGAGGAATACAATAACAATCAGATGAACAAGTCTTAAGCTTATTTTTGGCTGACACAAATTGCATTGAATACCCAAGGTCTTTTGTAGAATTGTCACATATTTTTAGTTCTGAATTTCAACAAACTTGGCACCCTGATATCACTCAATTATATTATTTATCACCAGCCTCCTCAGAAAAGGAAGAAACTACTGAACTTGTTGAGATTATCCCAGGAAAACCTTTGTATATCAACTCTAGTTTGGAACCAGAACAAAAGACACAAGTGATTGAAATGATCCAAAGACAATTTGATGCCTTTGCATGGGATTATGCAGACATGAAAGGCATTCACCCTGACACATGCACACATCACATCTACACTAATGACCAAATCAGACCAGTTAGACAGCCTCATCGAAGGATGAATCCATCCCTTAAAGATATTGTAAAAGAGGAATTGCAAAAACTCCTTCGAGCCAATCTCATATACCCCATTTAGATAGTCAATGGGTATCTCCACTTGTCATAGTTCCCAAGAAAAATGGTAAGTGGAGGATATGTGTAGACTTCTGGGAGTTAAACAAAGCCACCCATAGGGATTATTTTCCCTTGCCATTTATTGATCAGGTGTTGTATACCTTGTCCGGAAAGAAGTATTTTTCATTCTTGGATGGGTTTAGTGGTTACAACCAGATACAAATAGCACCCGAAGACCAGGAAAATACCACTTTCACTATCCTTGGGGCACATATGCTTATAGAGTGCTCCCTTTCGGACTTTGCAATGCCCCAACCACTTTTCAAAGAGTTGTCCTAGCCATTTTCTCTAACTTGACTAATGATTGTGTGGAAGTCTACATGGATGAATTTACAGTCCATGGACAATACTTCCAAGAAGCATTGGCCAGTTTAGAAAAAGTCTTGATTAGGTGTAAGGAAACTAATCTTTCCTTAAGTAATGAAAAATAAAAAATGGTGCTCACTAAAGGTATTGTTTTGGGACATCACATTTCATGTTCTGGCATGAGAGTTGATCTGAAAAAAATTTATATCATCACACAAATCAGAATACCTTCCTCACAAAAGGAAGTCCGCAGATTTTTAGGACATGCTGGCTATTATAGAAGATTCATTTTGAATTTTACAAGCCTAGCTACCCCTCTATTCAAATTATTTAAGTGGGATGATGAATGCCAAATATCTTTCGAAATTCTAAAACAGAAATTATCAACTACTTGTGTTCTAAGACTTTTGCGATCATTGTTTTGTTCAGAGAGTACTTTCAGATCCATCGCATAGGTTTTATGTTTTTCGACGTTTCGGACCAAACTAGTGTGGTCCATCATCAGGAAAGCGTTTTTGAAGAATGAAGGAAAAGAGAATATAACATGTATATAAATACTTGAAAAATCATTGTAGGGAGCCGACTTATTGAAATGAAATCAGTAATTATAAAAAAAATTTAATTGTTTGTTTAATTAATTAATTGTTTTAATAATTAATTAATTACTTGTTTGTTTATTAATTTTTAAAAAGAGCCGACTGGATAATGTTTTAAAAGCTAATATTTATCAACTACCCCTGTGTTAAGAGGACCAAATTGCCTCGAAAACCTGACCAATGGGTTTGGGCAACCTAAAAAGGAAATTTTGCTATGACTATGATTTTGATCAATCAGCTAGGGAGGGCTTCAAGCTCCCAGCCTTGCACTTCGGTTAAGAACATGCATCCAGTCGTGGCACACAATACAGATTTTGTTAGTCCCTTCTTGGTCTCTTTCAGAAATACTTATCCCTTCTCATTTGGTTTCATAAATACTTATCCCTTCTCATTTGGTTTCAGAAATACTTATCCCTTCTCATCTGGTAATGTTGGTTCTGGTAGTTCTAATAATGGTAATGTTGGTTCTGGTCCCTTCCTTTTCATATCTGTACCAATGCCTTAGACACAACCCTTGGGGCACTCCTTGAACAAAGAGAAAATCAAATGCCCTATGCTATTTACTTCATCAGTAAGAATCTGTCTCTAGCTGAAGTTAATTATACAGTCACAAAAAAAAAATTGCTAGCTGTATTCCATGCTATCAATAAATTTAAACACTATATTACAGGATATCAAGCTTTTGTACACACTGATCATTCAACCATCAAATTTTTAATGAACAAACCTGTAACAAATCCTAGAGTTACATGATGGCTCTTATTATTACAAGAGTTTAATATCAACATTATTGATAGACCTGGTAAAGATAATCTTGTGGCTGATTTCTTATCTAGAATGATTCATCTGGGAGATAATGCACCAGTAGAAGATAACTTTCCTGATAAAAAAAATTTTGTTATTTCTACGTTCAATATGTGGTATGCAGATGTCGCAAACTATCTTGTGATAGGGAAGATGCCTCAGAAATTGTCTCCTAGAGAAAAACAAAAAGTAATTCAACTAAGTGCAAATTACATGTGACACGATGATTGCCTCTACAAAACAGGACCAGATTTGGTGATCAGGAGATGTGTAAGGGAAGATGAAATTCATGATATTTGGCAAGCCTGCCATGATGGTCCTTGTGGAGGACACTTTGCAGACAAAAGGACCGCTTACAAAGTTCTGCAATCAGGTTACTACTGGCCCCATATTTTCATAGATGCTAAAACCTATGTATCCAATTGTGATGAATGCCAACGAATGGGTAAGCCTACTGCACAAGACCAAATGCCACTTCAAGCCCAAGTAGTCATTGAACCATTCGAGAAATGGGTATTAGATTTTGTAGGGCCCATTAACCCTGCATCTAAAAAGAAAAAATATATACTTGTATGCACTGAATACGTGACTAAATGGGTTGAAGCAAAATATTTACCAGCTGCAAGTGAACAATCAGTGGTAGATTTCCTTTTCAATGATATCTTTACTAGATTTGGTGTGCCGCGAGAAATTGTGACGGATCAGGGAACTCAATTTACCTCTCATCTAGTCAAAGTTGTTACAGAACAGTACCAAATCAAACACAGGAAATCTACACCCTATCATCCACAAGAAATGGACAAGTAGAATCTACAAACAAAGTTATTGAGTCCATTCTTACCAAAACAGTACAGCTGCACCATAAGGATTGGGTTGACAGATTATTAGAAGCCTTATGGGCTTATAGATCACCTGGAGGAATACAACATATAATACACCCTATGAGTTAGTATATGGGAAGCAGGTGCTTCTTCCCATAGAATTTCAGATCAAAACCTTCAGGACTGTAGTACAAGTTGGCATGAACTTGGATGAAGCCTAACAACAAAGACTCTTGCAGCTTAATGAATTGGATGAAACCAGGCAGGAAGCACTTCAAAGAACTACCCTCATTCAAGAACAGAGAACAAAATGGCATGACAAGTATCTCAAAAAGAAAATTTTTCAACAAGGAGATTGGGCCCTATTGTATGACAGCATATTCAAGAACTTCAAAGGTAAGTTAACCACCCGTTGGATGGGACCTTACGAAATTGACACTATCTACGATAATGATTCAATCAGGATAAAGACAATTGATGAACAACAGACACCACTACTTGTGAATGGTCATCAGTTGCGAGTTTACAATAAACCTCTGTCAAAAGAAGAATTCTTGACTCGTATATTACAGAATTTAGACATGCAGATGATCAGTAAGGAAGGAGATCCTCCTACTGACCCACATTGATTGATTGGTTTATTTGAAACTTTTTGTACATAGGTGTGGATCGAATTTTGTTAATAATCTAAAGGTAACAAGAGACTCTTACCTCCTTTTGTTTTACTTTCGCAAAATTTATTTTCTTTTGCAAGAAAATTTTTTAATCTATTTGATCCTTCATGAACTTGTTAAAACATCAGTTGTAGGCATCAACAATGTTTTGTTCTGCTTCAGTACCAGAAATCATGTTCTGGTCCGGTACCAGTCCGGTACTAGAGTCTGTCCTTCTACAGTACTATCAGGACATATTACCTAATTGACAAAGCATACTACGTCAATTAATCTGAAGAACGAAGGCATGCAACAACCACTTAAGATGGAACCATGAAGCCAAATGTAGTATCAAATGGAAGCCCTTGTGAAGCAATAATTTCTTTTGGTTCTGTTGACAACTAAAGGGAAGTATTTTAATTTCTTTTGATTCTGTTGCTGAGAAGTATTTTAATTTCTTTTGGTTCTGTTGCTGAGAAGAAATTTAATCTCTTTTGGTTCTGTTGCTTAAGAATAAAATAAAAACAGGGACACAATCTTTACCTATGATGGCTCAAAGAACCATAATCCGCTCTAAATACTAGAAGTTGCCTTTACCCAGTATTTCAGCATGATTTAAAGAAAAAAAATATATTAGCCTATAAGCAACTATCTCACCCTAACCAGACTTCAATAATATTCATTGGATTATCTTATTAAAGAGTAACATATGAGTATATGAACACTCTCTACCATGGGCACACTACCAAAACTGTTATGGCAGAGGATGTACCAGTACCCTAAGGAAACTTTAGGTCATTCTCTTATGGACAACTTCAAACAAAATTATACATCTGGATCACTCTAAAGAAATAATGTGCATAAAAGTTTATTTTTCCTTCATACAAACCTTTAAAAGACATACAAAAGAAGAGTATATTCCTTCCAGCCCAATACCATCCCACCTTGTAAAAAGGTTTTCAGACAAGCCTCCCCTGTCATCGTTCAAAGCACTCTTTAATAAAAACCAAAATAAGTGACTATGGACAAGAAGCCTTTGATGGAAAAAGGGTTTAAGAGACTAACGCGCCGGGATACTGAACAGGTCTACTAGCAGCGGGTACCAGTCTGTGGTATGACTAGGCAAACCCATCAGGGCACTAAACAGGCCTGTTGGCAATGGGGCATTCTGCCTGGGGAAGGCACCTCTCACTAATTATCACAACTACCCCACTGAAGTACTGAACATGCTTGCTAGCAGTGGGTTCTAGTTGAAAAATGTCTCACCTAAACTTGTCTGATTGGAAAATCCACTTTTTGTCATCTAAAACAAAAAGAGTAAAGGTCACTATTGGATTTTATGAGATACAAACTCTAGATGAATTAGCAACATAATTACTCCAAGCAAATGTCCATTTAAGAATCACCCTAAGTCAACTTACCGGTCTGACATCTAAATCCTACACTATCTAAGAAGGAAACTTCTTAAGAGTGTAGCCCTAACTAGGGAGTCTAATCTACTTATACTGTGAAATTTATCTATAACATCCAATAATAGTAAATCTCTGAAGCAAGTTAGGTGGGATCTGTTCTTATGGAAAATATATATATTCCCCTATTTCATTGCTGAATGCTACCTCTGTCAATAATCCATTAAAAGAAGGGAAATTTCATTTTTTGGCATGAGATCATATGATAGGTGATAAACTGTACTTCTAAAAATTTGATTGGTTTCTTTTTCTCTTATCATCTTTTCTCCATTATGATATAAAATGTTGAATCTTCTTGCATACAGATATACAACATCTTCGGCATGGGGGAAGGTCAAAGAGCCCCTTCAGAACTCTTTTCCAGACTTACATGATCACCCTACAGAACCAAATACAAAAGAAAATAAGCACAGAATATGAGAAGTACAGGATATTCCCGTACCAAGTTTTCAAGAAGATTCATTCTAAAAGGATGAATTCTGACAATTTACAAGCAGTCGCACATGTTATGAGAATTGATCATACAAAAGTAAAAGCAAAGGTACATGGTATTTATTTTCCTATGCTCATAAAACTACAATAAGTATGAAAAGATATACTAGATCTTATGACCTTAGTATTAAACCCATGCACATATCCCTCATACCCATATGCCTACACCTAATCAATCCTCTCATAACTCTTGAACATGGTTAAGGGCAAAAATCATATCAAAATATGAAGCATGTATAGCAATAATAAGCCATCAATATATTTCGTCCTTAAGCAATTCACGAACCTATCTCATATCATGAACCATGACCTAACATTAGATTCACCACCCAAACGTCCAATCACCTATCCCAAAATGATGCCTTGAACATCCAATGTCTTATCCTCATCATTACAGTAACGTGTAGAAATGAAATGGGTTATCTGGTGGCAAAGCCATCCAGATAAGCCTTATCTGGTCATATTTTTTCCTTACGACATCCTTACTTAAACTTACCATTCACATTACCAACAACATCACCATATTCCCTCTTGTCGTGAGCTTTCTCCAGTCCCGAGCCTACTCCTTTCCGGTACCAAACCCTTACCTCATCAATTGACTAAACCCTTGTGCTACAGCCCGATCCTTTTCTCACAACTTATAACGATGGTGGTTAGTATACACGAACCGTTCTTCCAAATTTATAGGGAAACCGAGGAGTTTCAATTATGTCAAGAAAAATATGCTAGATCGGGGTGGATGTCGTTTCTGGAAAAATTTACAGGCTAGCATGAGAAGATATCTCATGAATTTATTTAGAGCTACGATGGAGAGATTGCAGATATAGGCAATCGACAACTGATAATCAACGAAGCAACCTTAAGGGAGGTCACAGAACTACCTAGCAGAGGAGACAAATACTTCAAAGATGTAGGAATCAACAAAGAAATGTGCCAACAATTCTTGAAAGAAGATCATCAGCACCTTGACTGGAAAAAGGGGATCCCGAGGAACTACATCAAGGAAGAATTTCATCCAATGATTACCAGTCTTCAACGATTTGTCACTTGTGAGGGAAGGTATGCTGTGGCCCTCATTTATCATCTTAGGCTTCTCTTACATTTGGAAGGAGGCCTTGAAATCAATTTCCCATATTTTCTATGGATGAGTTTGAATAAAATGGTAAGAGCTATTAAATCCATCTCCAAAATAGAGAAGACTAGCATTTACCATCATGGTCTCATTAAAATGCTAGTTTTACATGAACTTAGGAAACGGAGGATTAGTTGGAAAACCCTTATCACACAACTCCTTCCCACAGAAAAAAAACCTGTGGAGGAAACCCAGCATGCTCCAAAGAAAAGTAAGGAACCCCAAGAGAAAAAGAGAAAGAAGGATAAGAAAACTCCACCATCATCTAGGGCAGTGAGCCAACATGAAAAAGAAGGGTCCTCTTCCACAGTCAATAAAACGTTTAAAAGATTTGAATCAAAAGGTAAAAACAAATTAGTTGAGGAGACTTCAATGGTGGAAATTGAGAAAGAGGACCATCAACCAAAAATGATGAAGAAAGGGAAGCATAGCTCAGAAACTAAAAGTAAATAGTCTGTGGCACAACCCCCTGTCACCATTTCACAATTAGAAAAGAAGGAAAGGAATCCTATGAGAATCCCTGATCTGGTACCTCCTTGTAAAAGAACCACAAGCAGCATGGCAAAGAAGGGAAAAATAATAGCCAGTCCTCATATATAGGAAGATCCAATCGACCTTACCTCCCCTTCTGAGGATTTATCAATCCAAGATGACATCCCTAGTTTGACCGAGGAGCAAACCACTATTACTTTATGTGGGATGAGGGAGGAAGTCGAGGAAAGGGAGTGTATCCAGCCAGTGATGATGGAGTCGACAAAGACCTTGACAAAAGAATAAATGAACAAAAGGATTGGGGAACTGCAAAAAAAAAATCAAGAACTCCAACAAGAAGTAAAGGAATATCAACTCTTGGACAGGTATATCAAAAAGGGAAATGAGCAATTGAAAGCAACCATCCAACAACTTCAAGACGACCAAGAAGAGACTTCTAACAAACTCAAGAAGGTATTACGACTCCTACAATAATTTAGGGTCATCAAAAGGGAGTTGAAAGAAGAGGCTTCAACCATCAACATCATTGATCCACCAAAGTAAATAACACAGTCTCAAGTTTTGAAAAATTTTGGGTTTGTTTTCAGTTGCATGAGGACATGCAATGATTTTGGCATGGGGGAATGTTGAGACCCAAAATTGACATCCCCATTACCCTATTATACTCTTCACCTATACCTTTTTGGCCTACCTAAAGCTTGAGTGAATGACAAGAATGCTACCATTTTCCAGTAATAAGGTCATAAGGTAAAGTATGGTTAATTCATGCATTTTGTGGTTTATTGAGTTAGGGAATTAAATATTTCATGTACTAATGCTTCAATTTGTCATATATATAAATCTTTGACCTCTAGACATCCAGCNGGCCTACCTAAAGCTTGAGTGAATGAAAAGAATGCTACCATTTTCCAGTAATAAGGTCATAAGGTAAAGTATGGTTAATTCATGCATTTTGTGGTTTATTGAGTTAGGGAATTAAATATTTCATGTACTAATGCTTCAATTTGTCATATATATAAATCTTTGACCTCTAGACATCCATCGTTCCTGTACTAGCTCAGCTATCCGGTACCTGTGCAACAAGATTGTTGCTGTCCGAATCTGGTACCAAATGCATTCGGTACTAAAATCTCATCTATTGTGATCCGGTACCAACGGCCATGCACTGTTCTGATCTGGTACCAACGACCATGCACTGTCATGATCTGGTACCACCTTTTGCGCACTGTCATGATCTGGTACCATCTACCTGTTACGATCTGGTACTAATATGGAAGAGCCTAATACACTAAGTCAAGTTCCAGATCTCGCCTAAGCCAATTGGTGGACGTCTATTTACTTTAGCAAGGCTATGATAAGAATAGTTTGTTGGTTGCCTCATCCTCATGCACTTCGTGTCATGAGGATGAAGCTAAATATGTAACCGAATGATTGAACTTAACAATTTATTGATTTGTAAATCACTTCACCTCCTTGTGTTTCATGATTAAGACTATTAAATAGCCATGGCAAGGATGGTGGAAGTGGAGGAGAGTTAGCATATTGCCAATATGTAAAGCAGCGTATGATAGTACATAACATATTCTGAGTAAATATTAATGGAATGTCATTTTATCTCCATATTCTAATTATCTATGATTAAGTGTGAGTTGAGTTGTTAACGAAAGTTTGATTTTATGTTTTGAAATGTGAGTAAGAATAACGTGTTTGTTGAAGACAAGCCTCCTGTAGACTTCAACAGCTGACCTATTGAAGCGGCAAGGGCCCACTGCCCAACAAAGGTCAGCCTCTTTGTAGATTAGCATTAGCATTTGTTTTCAGTAGTGTAAACATTAAATTAGCTAAAGCTTTAACTCTGTTAGATGATAACAGTATAGATTAGACTAGGATTTCCATTATATAAATGTTTAGAGATCTTTATTTGCTCTGTTTTTTCATATGCCCTATTTCTGTTCTCATGAATTTGATTTCCTTGAGTGATCATAGATGTTGGTAGCAATAGTCAAAACTATTTGGATAAGAACTAGTGAAGCTCATTGTGAACCACAGCAGAACCAACATAATGACTATTGAACTACCCATGCTATGCTTTGATGATTGATGTGTGATTTCCTTTCAAAAGCGTGGATTGCATAGTTAGTTTTATGGGTCAGATAGCAGAGTTGATCTGTCAAACCAATTCCATCTCATACTTACATGTGCCATAATGGAGTAGATAGCCTCTCATTGAAAGACAACCAAAGTGCATTGCAGTTTGCTATTTTGATTTGTTTCCAGCATACATAATCTAGTTTAATTCTATACTCATGACATTAGAAATTACCTTTCTTACTGGTGTCTTGTAACTCTGTTGATTACGAATCCCGTATTGATAATTAATGAGTGCATTATACTAAACATATAAGCAACACAACAGACCTATACTATTGGATACTTGTTTTAAAGATGTTAGTTATGTAGTAGCATCACTCATTTTATGTTTCTGCCCAAATTGTATTGGACAATACCACTCCTTTTCATGACATAGGTACTTGCGGAGGATCTATTTGTTCATATTATTGATTCTAGATATCCTCCCATGATTCCGAGACATAGATCAATTGTGTATTTGTTCGTGGCTATGATCTCTTTTGACATGAATCCACCGTGTACTCATTTTCATGGCCATGATCACTGCTTATATACATATTTCATGGACCTGTGGTGTATATCATTTGGTGGCCATTCTTTCTCCACTCATGAGCATGGGTATTCCCACTTGAGGAAGAGCGTAGTCCCACAATTGATTTCTTCTACAAGTTTTGTTTTGGTATAGTGTTCAATGCACTTTTCCTGGGCATGTTGAACACTCCACTCATGGATTATATAATGTATTTCAGCCATCATTTTCCCTTCTAACCTCATACATTAGGGGGGCATCTATTATAGCATATTTTTTCCACCTCATAGAATTGATGCACATGCTTGGCCTGATTATTTAATCCATTTCCTACTTCCAGGAAAAAATCCCCCTTAGTTCTTGTTTCTCTTCAACAAAAAATGTATGCATTTATTTGGAACACAAAATATAAAAATGTGTATTTTTGGGTGGGGTTTACAGGTTTCTCTAGTTCTTAACCCGCTATAGCCTATGGATAATGACTCCAACAAATTTTTTGGAGTACAAATTGATGCCAAGGGGTAGATGAGAGGAATCATTCCCAATAGCATTATTATGTTGGCAAACTTTACTAAGTCAACAAGCCCCTTCCTAAGGTTTTTAAGAATTTCCCTCTTTCAGTCCCGGAAACCCTTGTTTCCAACCTTCTTGCTCAAGTATCCTGATCATAAATAGACTCATTTTATTTTTTGACTTGCTCAGAGTGAGGATATAGGAGGTGTGAGGATCCTTAACTTTTCCAAGAAGAGGAATCTAGATGTCGATTATGGGGCAGTGCCGCGGCTGCAACTGGTGATCTATATACATGCCATTTGTTTCTTTCATTACAATGAGAATTATCTTTCCCATCCAATTTTATGCAATGTGTTTTTATATTTGTTATATGCATTTAATTGATTTGGACACAAACATCCTAACCATTGGTACTTGTTAGTAGTTAAAAGTTAGTTATTATAACTACCTCTTTACAACTCTATATCTTTGTGAGTATAGGTTGGCGAAGAAAGTGATTAAATAAAAGATACTTGAAGGAGAATCGATGAAAGAGGTATCCATCAGACGATTGAACTACAAGTAGATCTCATATGCGCTCTTAGGTAGTTATTAGTTAACTATTTTTTTCTACTTATGTTAGTTAGAGGTTCTTCTCGGGGTACTTTCTCTGTTTTAGTTATTATCACAAACCATATGAGTTTATTATCCACAAAAACTATGATACAACAACAATTCTCTCTTTCGCCTTCCATTAGGTCACTTTTATAACATTTCAATATGGTTGAGACTATTTTTCCATGGGGTTTAGGGAGTTACAAAAGTGGTTATCCCATAAAATCCACTCAAAAACATGTAGTTTTGGTGTTTTTTTTATATTTTAAATGACTTTTGAAGGTGCACATGCTTTTTCTAAAGGATATCATCTTGTACACACAACTTTAATGAGCAATAGTAGCTTGCATATTGTTAGGAAGGTTTTTTTAAGATAGGAGTAGAGTGGGCCCAAGATACATAGGATTTGGGTGCAAGGTATCAAGGCCAAGAGAACCCAATAACATTAGGATTTCAAAAGAAGGTATAACACAAATATAATTGCTTTTATCATCTCAAGCTTAGAGGGTCAATTCTACTATTTTTTGAAGCAATCAATACGATACTTTGAAAACATAATTCTTTTGTTATAATATCTTATAAAATAATTTTCAAATGAATATACTCATAAAATTTTGAGTTTATATCTAAAATTTGTATCTTACAGAAGATACTATTTCTACCTATTTTCTGTATTTTATTTTTTGTGTGCTACTGTAATGAAGGTCTTAAGCCTACATTTTCCACATGTAGGAGAAAATCTAATGAGAACTATATTTTTTATTATATATTACACTAATATTAATTATGATTGTGAGAAATAAACCACCCTCATATCAGTAACCCAATACCCCCAAACATTTTCTACATCAATATTAAAATGTGAACTTTTCACCTTCTGCACATTTTCTAGAGTAGAAAATCACGCAAAAATCGTTATCTTTCAAATGTTGCAAAATTGGAAAATTATCACTAGGATAAAGTTGTCCAAATTATTGATAATATCAATTGTTGACTATGAAAATTTTTCCACATTTTCTATCTTGGGTCACATTTCCTCCAATAACTACATAAAAGTGTCCCGAAATAATGGATTTTCCCTATTTCTTCAATTCTATTCCAAAATACTTAGAATCTAACTACACAGCCTTTTGTATTTTTTCATGTCTTCCGGTATTTCCTTAGTATGTAAATTTCATCATTAATGGGGAAGCTGATGGTGAGTACATTCCTACCCTTTAAAAATTTATATTTTCCAATTTTCAAGATTTTAAAGCCGGAAATGCAAATTTACCTTGGATAACATTTTTACAGATATTGTTTCCATTGACTTCTACCTAAAATTTCACCTCAATTTGAATTTGTATGCTCAATTTACAGCCAAAATAAGATTCTTATAGTGTCCTAGCATGAAACATGTTCCATGTTGATGGGCTTGTGGTGTCCACCTAGAGCCTATGTATCATCACTAGGTTTTATCATGCCACCCTTAACATAGCTTGCACATTACTTTTCATATCCCCATGGACCTTAGCCCCCCTTTTCTTAATCCACACATATATTATGAATTATTCATGGAAATGTAGGTATTATAATATCCATGAACTTTCCATGTGTTGGACATGGTGTTATAGTGTTGGCATTGATGTCAAATAAGGACAATATTATCAATGATTGGACATAGTATTATATTGTTGGAATTGAGATCCTAAAATCTCAGGAGAAATAACATAGTAAATTGTGCATAAGATATAGCGTGAGGTGTAGAGGAATCTACCTAAATCTTAGGAGAGGCAACGTATTAGATTGCACGAGATTAGAGCATGGAGGAAAGCTCAGGAAAATGAGTACCTTAAGGAAGTGCTATTGGGATCTAATTCCCAAGAGATCAACTAAAGAAGACACCCTCAGAACTGTGAGGAAACGTTTTTACAGTTGGGGGGAATATGAAAATCGTCGGTCACTGACCAAAAGGCACAGATCAATGATCTTGGTTCAGTTGGAATCCAAGTATAAATCCAAAGAGGTTAGGAGGAATTTTGTTCATTGATGAAGTTTTCGGGACAGTCTAGGACTATCAGATCAAGATTAAGCCAGAATATGGGAGAAATTAAATCCCAACTATCAGATCAGGATAAATAATCCTCAACCATCATATCAAAGTAAAGGGAAGGAGATGGTCAACTCTAATGCTGACCACTTTGGCGAAAATGAGTAAGTTTACCCGAAGGCTGAAGCCCCGGAGTCACAAACTCCCATCAACCATCGTATCAGGAAATCCCCTCAACCATTGATTTATTCAAAGAACACCAATAAAGGAGACGGTCATCTCCAATGCTGACCACTTTGGTGGAAAGGAGTCTAGAACAGGTAAAATAACCCGAAGGTAAGAGCCCCGAATTCTCGAAATGAATGAGGGCCATACGATCTGGGCAATGCATGATGACTGTTGAATAAGGATAGGCGGGTCCAATTGTGGTCAACTTCGGTGTTGACCACTTCGGCGAAAAAGGGTTTAGAACATGTAAGTTCACTCGAAGGCTAGAGCTCTGAAGTCAGAAAGTAAGACACATGGCACACACATTAATATCCCATGTCATCATAGTTCACGTTAGTAGGACCACATTAGCAAGGACACATGGCACATATAGATGGTGACAAGTGTCAAGGTCCAGTTCTCATTTTAGGTATACATAAGTCACAAATCTAAGTGGCATGTGGTAGCCACTCGGCCAGTGCCACATCAATAGTGATGTTAGCAAGTTATGTCACTCTGGGAGTATGTCCTTCAAGGATATCTAGTTTCTCCCACCAGCAACCGTTCGAAGTGTCGAAGGATGAAATAACGTTGGTCGTTGATTTACAATTCTCAAGAATCTTTCTCGGTCGTTGGATTAAGCCAGTGGAATAGGGTGAGCATGGACCATTGACCGATAGCAAGTGGTCACCGCCATTCTATGACTTATTCGGTAGGTAAAGCTTTGGAGGGATTAAACTAGTTCATAGATCGAGTAGCCCGAAGTCTTGGATTCATGAATAATCGAATACCCGGAGAGCGGGAGCTCTTTTGTGCCTAAGCCCACGGTCCTAGCTCTTGGACTTGTGAAGGCTATTAGAGCAGGGAACTATTAATGAGCACTCTGGTGGTATTTTCTTTGGAGGAGTTGGAAAGCTACAAAATCCGAAGTCCCGAAGCTCTGAAATCCGAAGTAAACGAGAACCGTCCACTCAACTATTGATTAAGTCATGACTATCAATTTGTTTGAAACCTATGGACAAGCTAGGATCGTCCATCTAACAAAATATCAAATATCGACCGTCCAATCTACTTTGGTGAAATGCAATCTGGGAGGATTGAATCATTGAAAAGGGTAGAAGTCCCAAAGGATGAAGTTCCAAAGTAATGACAGTCATCCATCTCAATGTGCAATTAAATGTGACCATTGATATTTATAAATTATTAAGCACTCGCTTGTCTTAGTCGCTGGTCACCACCTATGGTCGTATGGAGCAAAGGTCCCAAAGTGTTTCTGTGCGAAATTTAACACACAAAGTAAGAATTTTATCTAGGTCAAGAGGGAACGTTGAACCAAATAGGATCTGGATTTTGTCCTGATTGATATTAAGTGATCACATACATACAATGCATTGGAAAGCTAAATCGAAAATCTCAAATATTATCTATTGAAGTATTGGGGATGCAACAAAATATTAATAAGGAAATAAAAAGGCATGAGACTGAGTTAAAAGAAATCGATCCATACCTGTGATCGATTTATGAAAAGCACTCTCACCAAATTGAAAAGCCTTCATGATAATGTTTGAATAATAATAGAGAAAAAAAATGTTATTATTGTTAATTTAAATGAAGAGGCATGATGATCCAAACAAAGTGACACAATGCCTCATGGATCACACCAGTTGGAAGACTATATAAATGAGAAAGAATGGTGAGAAGAAAGTGTCTCTGGAGTCTAGATCAGAAGATCAAAATGGAAGTAGAGTCCAATAAGAAGAACTGATGATTCTTATGAAGGGAGGGTGGAATGGAGGAGAATGGAAGGATTCATATCCTTTACTAAGTATAGTGTAAATTAAGGGAGTTGGTGCTTCCTGGGGTTGTCGCCCTAAAGATAAGGGAGTTGGTACTTCCTAGGGTTGGTGCTTGTTGCACCTCTTTCATCACCTTAGTGAGAAAAAATAGAGTTGCTTGCAAGATTAGTTGGGTTTGCTAAGCAGGACAGCTGTAAGGAAAAGGGTTAGAGAAAGAAATATAAAATAACAACTAAGAATTAAACTAAGAAATAAAATAACAACTAAACTAATGAACATAGGGACATAAGGACAAAAGAAAAAATAACACCCATGTCACCAATGGTAAGGTTGATATTAGTGAAAGAAAACACCGAGAAGAAAGAGAACTATGGGTCCCTTCTTCCTCCAAGGGAGGGCTCTTGGACCCCCACAAATAAGCTCTTCTTACAACTTTGAAAATGAAAATGGTGAAAGAATTCCTTGCTAATCCACTCAAGGGGTGAGATGGATTGCCCAATGCAATGATGCTAGTATAATATTGATAAGAATAGAGGATTCCTCAAGAGAATAGTGGTATCATAACTTTGATATGAATTCCTTGAAAAATGAAGTGCATCCATGGTATTTTTATAGCACCTCTTTGAGGTATTGTTCAACCAGCTTGTAGTGTGTAAAAAGGCTAATTAGGGCATTTCTAGGTATTTGACTAGCCACCCAGTCAAATCCAGTCCAGATTTGAGTGTCAAATCAACTTGGAAGCTAAACCAGAAGTGGGTGGGAGGCCAACCACTCTCATAAATGAGTCGTTTCTCAGGTGCACGGCTTTTTGCGACAACAGTCGCGCATCGGGCACATGTGCGTGTTTCCCACGTTTCTGTTTTGCGCATGTGCACGCGTGTCCTATGTATTCATAGCACCTTTTAATTTTGCCACTGGTTGTATAGTTTTTAACCCTTTGTAAATGCTTTTGTGGTAATTTTGGTCCATGGGTGACCTCATAACTGTTTGGTGATGCTAAATTCTTGTAACCATTTGCAAACGAAATTTCAGTGATAAAAGATGCCCCCTAATGGATGAGGTTAGGAGCATACATATAGCCGAAATCCATAAATGTTTCTTCTAATGAGAGTGTTGTTGTAAGAGAGAGAGAGATAGTGGGATTGTCAAGAGTTACCCATTGGAGAGAGAAGGGAACCTGTAGAACCAAACCTTCCATAAGGTGTGTAAAAATAAACTGTGTACAAATGAGGCGGGCATGCCCCATGCTCGTGTCATGTAACTCAAAAGAGGAATGATGTGTTGATGTAGACAACTGTAGCGCCCTCGGGGGTGGTCGTGATAAAGGTAGAAGACAATTCTATGGAGGAACATACTCTGAATGGTAGGCAATGACATCTATAAGAAATATCACGGATTCTGTAGGCATTGATAGCCCAGCCCAGTTCAGAGGTCTTTGGCAAATATAAGAAATAACTGCAATAGTCACAAAGTAAGACCCACCGTAACATGAGAAAGTGTTGAAGTTGAATGTTACGGGGGTCAACGATAGCAGGGAGAAATTGTAGTTCTCCCTGTGCCGTCTGAGATCTCTCATTGGAAAGGTAATGAGAGTTAAGATAATGTTACCCTTCTGGAAAACTGTGTTGATGTCAACAAAAGGGGGACACAACTCCCAGAAGCAAAGGGCTTTGTGAAATCTACTAGGTGAGATGATGAACTGGAGGAGGTACATGGTTGAAGTCAAGACGTATGAAGACTCAAGACTTCCCTTGGTTGGGGGTATATGCGAAGTATAAGTGGCTGCAATCGTTCAACTAAGTTGAGTGTCAGGGGGACAACAAGACGTGGGATAAGTTGTGCCAGAGGCGGGACAAAGTGAACAAACTCAGAGGGCAGAGGTAAGTGGCCAGTGGGATACTCAGAGTATATGGATGATGTCAACAAGGGTATATGATAAGGGGTGCCCCAACCAAAGGGTGACATGGGTTGTAGTTGCCAAAAAAGGAATAAGGTCACCAACGGTGACGAAAAAAAGGTAATGTAAATGTTGGAAACAAAGGTGTTTGTACAATAAATAAAGAATAAGTTGGGATGAGTGTACAAATCCTTCTTGGGCCGGTGAGGGCACCATTTTCTTTGAGAACTGGTGGAGGGTGGGGGCCCCATGGGTGGGTTTCTGTATGAGGTAGGTGAAATGAAGGGAAATTTGCAGAGGGGAAAACTGATTGTGGATGAGATGGAGGGTTCATGATAATACAGAGGTGCAGTCAAAATAGAACCTTGAAGAGATAATCTGGGAGTCCGGTGGGAAAGCTAGAAAAATGAGGAGAAGGAGTATGTGGTTGATTCGCGACATGTTGTAAGACTATCGGGACTCCCATCCCTAAAGGGATGAAAAACAACATGAGTGTCAAAGTGCAAAAGGGTGCTATGAATGAGACAAATCATGTGGGGGAGATTGCTACCAGGTGACAGTACCAAAGATGCAAATGGAGGTATTGGTACTGCAGAGCCAAAGATGGAGATCCTATAGGTAAATGTCAGAGGGTGTGACTGGAGATGCAATTGAGATTCAGAGGGAATAATTACATGCCAGTGCTAAGTATATACCTAAAGGGGTGGCATTTATATATGATGACCAAGTACTATCACACATGAAAACCAAATACCCGACGTGAACAATATCTGAAGAGAATCGAACATACAAGCATTTATTTGATAATTTTGAACATGAGCATGCGTACCTGGATGGGGTATGAAAAAATGGCGCCCCAGAGGATAAGGATAAAAAGTGTCCTAGGGACTATCTTGATGTAGATGACGGGATGTTGATCCCGTGTTTGAAGACAGATCGAAGAACAGACACCCGAAGCTCCCAGAATGGTGATTGGAAGTTCGGCGGAAAGGCATATATATAATTGTAGGGCCCACATTGTCACCTCATTTGTACTTGCTGCCAGAGTGACTGGACAATAGGTATTTAGAGGGGATTTGGATATTTTGGGAGAACGACGCAGTCGATCTAGGATTAGCGAGCTTCAGGTTAGTAGTCTGATCATCCTGCATAGAAGTAGGTTTTTCATTTCTGGGCAGGGCCTGTACGGAGGGCCGTACAGGGGGTTTTATGGGTGTGGGCCCCCAAGTGCGCGGGTGATCCAGGCATATGCACGCACAAGTGCGTGCCTACCATATGGATAGTCATGCATGGGGGCACCTATAAGGGGAACAAAGATGCACATTATGTGCGTGCATGTTGGCTACACAACCACGCATGTGTGCGCGATTGTGTAGTGGATAGGCGCGCTTTGATGCATGCCTATGTTCGTGACAGGGGCGCATGGAGGCGCCCCTATAGGGTGAGCAGGCGTGCATAGATGCATGCCTATGGGATGGATAGGCGCGCTTGAGTGCATGCCTATGGAGTGAACAGGCGTGCATACGTGCGCGCCTGTGGGGTGAACAGGTGCGGGTTAAACAACCGCGCCTTGGGGGCAAAGTTGACGGGTGTAAAACTTATCTTTTTTATTTTTTTTATGGTCAATGTGGCTAACCTAGGACTGTTTTATGTGGCTACAGGTGATCATTTGGCACAATGTCAGTCGGTTGGTGAGAGCGGGATTGGTCCCAGCTGAGGGATGTCATGGCAATTGAGGAGCCGGGGGTTCGTGCTACTTTGGCAGCGTGTGGGCTGATGAAGTTCTTTGAGTGCCCGTTGATACGGGTGCAGGAGTATCTCCTGCAAATTCTTATCCGGATGTGGAGTTCGGACCTGCATTGTTTTATGGTGTGGGGAGAGCAGATTGCCTTCACTATGGTGGACGATATATATTTTTTGACTGGGCTCCCGTTTTAGGGAATGCTCCTACCGGTGAAGCCGGTACTACCTGCAGACGTGGCGTTAGTTATAGTGGGCCGGAGGTATTGTTCCAGGGTGAACTTTATGTCAGGCTCTATCGTGAGCATCGAGGCGATGGATGCTCTAGCGCATCGCTGTATAGCAACGATGATTGTGAGGGTGTATGGGTCCATTGTGACTCAGCAGATCAGTGGTGGTCAGTTGAGTATTATGGAGAGGGTACTGGCCAGTGAGCACTTTTCCTAGGGGCTTACGCTGCATGCCAGGATGGTAGGGCAGCTCGACCGTTGTCGGTCCACTGATACATGAGAGTTTTCCTTTGGGTCCATCCTAGTGGCCTGGGTTCTAGAGAGGGTGCCTATGTTGCACCCTAGGATTTTATTGGGCGCTCTTGGGGTGCGAGAGCCGCGACTGAGGTGGTGGTCGACTATTTTTCTTCGCCACGGTGGTGGTGAGGGCGGCCACTTCTTCATGACTGAGGCGGCGCAGGTGTGGAGGCAGATGCCACAGGTGATACTGCAATTTCTATATGCTGGTGTTGAATTTCGGGGTGATCCGGACATGGTGTTACCTTCAGGGGAGGTTTTTGATCATCGAGGTATGTTTATGAGTTTGATATATATATTTTTTGAGATAGCATGACATGTGTATATGGTATAGATGCTGATACTATTTTTTGGTTGTTTGTATGTGCAAATGCGGCACCTCACGAGTGCGAGGTTGAGTTTCTAAGGGTGTCGGCTCGCTAGGAGCCGAGGAGGCCACCACGGGGAGGGTCGCGGGTAGGAGAGAGATGTCAGCGTGAGGACACCAGGGTGAGACCAGATGAGGATGAGAGAGCAGTAAGGAGACATCGGTTTGATGAACCAGGTGTCGGTCCATCGCATGCTCCTCCGACAGATGTCGGAGTAGATTTTGAGGATATTCGTCGCCGCCTGGAGACGGTGCTACAGGGCGTGCCTGCAGGCATGTGGTTGCGTATCCAGGATGAGGGCATCCTAGAGCAGTGTGTGGGGGTTCTGCCACTGTGGCGAGCCGTGGTACGACGAGCAGCAGTAGCAGGTGCTACTATGACCAGACGGTTACCTCCCAGTCCGAAGGGACCAGTAGTAGGTGGGGGACCATCGCCTGAGGGAGGGGCAAGAGGTGGTGCTCTAGAGGCACCATGAGTGTCCCTCTATGTATGTGTGTATTTTTTGTATATAGGCTGGTGAGCCCATTTTGTACCGAGGTGCTTCAGTGGCCTGCGGATACTTGTATTTTTGTATGTAAACATTTGGATGGCACTATGGATCGAGTTATATATACATGAGTATACATTTTGGTATCTATGTGATGTTTACATGTGTTTGTTAATGTTTTATGATGTCTAATATATATATATGTTGTGACAATTTTGTGATATGTTTATGTATGTGTGGAGGTATCTTGATGTGATATATGCCAGTCTAACACAATTTTAGCTAAGTTATCTATAATTTGATTCAATTGTCTTGGAATATGTGTAAATGTAGTGAAATCAAAATGTCGAGATAAAAGTCTAACCTGCAGGTATTTGCGAAAGAGGCAAGGATCACAAACATGGTACACATTGTTGAGCTAGAGAATGACTAGTTGAGAGTCAAGAAAGATGCTAAGGTGACGAATACGATGATGTTGTGCATTGGTGAGGAGGCCAATGACGACAGTGTATTCAGCTTGGTTGTTGGTGGTTGAACCCAAACATATGCCGCTCAAATGGAGCATTTCATGTGAGGGGGTATAGAGGGCCCAAGCGGCCAAAGCGAGATTTTATGTCCAACGGCTGGCACCGTCGATGTAACCGATGTGGTAGGCTGGTGGAGGAAGCTTCTGTCAATAGCACAAATGATAGTTTGGACGTGAGGGATGGAAAAAAAAGATTAAAAACACTAGAAAAGAAATAACCTAAAGTAGAATTGCTACGATTAGGCATAAAATTTCTTTAGGTATAACCCATTGATGGTTCATTGAGAGAGAGGCCTTCGGGAGAGGCCAGGATGTAGGCACCTTTGGTGAGGCAATGTTGGATAATGTATTGGTCGTGCCATAGTGACTCAAATTTTCCATGGCCAAGGGTATCATGAGCGATATCGTAAGCAAGGACGAGGTCGCCTTCTTGAAATGAGCGAAGGTTGACATGGCGATCAAAGGTGGTCTTTGACTATTTTTTAGCTGCCTCATTGTTCTGTAATGAAGATCAACGATCTTCATCCAGGGACTCTAAGTTCAAAAAACGCTGCTTCATTAGAGCAGTGTCGTGTAATAGCTCAATTGCAGTGCGTAAGGTGGGAATTTCACACTCGATGGGAAGAGTGGCCCAACCCCATGGACTAGATGAAATGGTGTGAAACCAGTGGTTGTTTTCACAGTCATACGTTAAGCTCATAGCGCAAAATATAACATATGATGCCAATTGTTCTTATGTTTATTAACTGTGCATTGTAACATGGTCTTGAGGACCTTGTTAACTGCTTCGACTTGTCCGTTAGATTGATTGTAATATGGTGAGGCAAACTCGTGGGAGAATCCTAACCGAGATGAGAGTTTGATGAAAATCTCATTCTCGAAGTGTTTCCCGTGATCGGAAACTAGTTGGAATGGTACTCCAAAGCGGGATATGACGTGGTTAAAGAAAAAATGCGCTGCAGTGTCAACGGTATTGTTGAAGGTGGGCATAGTTTCCGCCCATTTTGTGAAGTAATCGACTGCGACAACAATGTATTTGTGGCCATTGCTGGAGGGAGAATTACAAGTCATGAAGTCAATGCCCCATTTACAAAAAGGGCTAGCAGTAATGATTGGGTGAAGAAGAGCAGGTGGTGCTCGTTCTTTGTTGGCATAAAGCTGACATTTCTCGCATCACTTCATGGCATGAATTCAATCGTGAAACAATGTAGGCCAAAAATAACCTGCTCGGATGATTTTTTGAGTGGTGGACATTCCCGAAAGATGGCCCCCACATGCACCGCTATGGCAGTCATTCAAGACTCTATCGGCCTCGTCAATAGTCAGGCATCAACAAAGAATGGTGTCGACCCCTTGCCAATATAAGGTGTCTTCAATGAGGAGATAGTGAGGGGCCTGGTGGCGAATACGATGACAATCATCTCATGAAAGGTGGTTACCAAACTTTTGAGTTCGGAGGTAGATGAGGAGGTCGTCGTACGAAGGATCATCCAAAGTGATGTAAAAGAGATGTTTTTCAGGGAAGTCGGTATTGATGGGGGCACTGGGAGTGTCAGAGGGGAAGGCCATGACGAGTTCGGCGAGGATGAGAGATTTCTTTCTCTTGGGTGTTGAGAATTCAAGATCGTACTCTTGAAGGATAACGATCCATCAGGCAAATTTGCCATTAATTTGTCGATGACTGAGCAAGTATTGCATAGGATTGGAATCTGCTATGACCTTAATCGTGTGAAGCAGAATGTAATGACACAGTTTCTGGACTACGAGGACGACTGCAAGGGCTAGTTTATCTTCGTGTTTATACTTCAAGGGTGGCCCTGAGAGGTTTTTACTAATGTAATAAATGACATGATCACGATCGTCATCACTGATTTGAACAAGAACTCCTGCTACTCAGACAACTGATGCTGATATGTAGAGGATATAGTCGTGATTGTAGTCGGGTGCACTAATTAAAGGGGCATTGGAGAGCACCATTTTAATATCGTCAAATGATTTTTGTTCATGTTCATCCCAGTAAAATGGGATGTCGTGGCGTAGTAAGCGAAGGAAACTGTGTGCGCGAGTGGTGTAGTCTGGGACAAATTGTCGTAGAAAGTTAGCTTTTCCTTGTAGGCTCTGGAGTTGACGTAAATTCTGGGGAGGTGGAATTTCTGTGATGGCTTGGACTTTGAGGGAGTCCACGGTAATACTGCTTTGGGAAACGATGAATCCAAGGAGGCACCCTACAGTGACACAGAACACGCACTTGAGGGGGTTCAAGCGGATGTTGTACTGATGACACTATTGGAAGATGATCCGTAAATCGTCAAGGTGTTGTGTGCATTTCTTGGATCGAGTTGTAAGGTCATCCAAGTATGCAAGGATGATGTGAGCCAGATCTTGAAAAACGTATGTCATAGCCCGTTGGAAAGTTGCGCCAGCATTCTTTAGACCAAAAGGCATGACATGGTATGCAAAAGTACCCCAAGGGGTAGTGAATGTGGTTTTGTATTGATCGACTAGGTGAATTTGGATTTGATTATAACTAGAGAAGCCATCCATGAAGGATAGAGCCTCGTGGCCTGCGCAGTCATCAATAATTTGATCGATGAAAGGTGTTGGAAAGTTGTCTTTGGGACATGCGTGATTAAGATCGCGAAAGTCCGTGCAGACGTGGATAGTGCCCTATTTTTTGTTAACGGGTACAGTGTTGGAAACCCATGATGTATAGGCAATGGGGTAGATGAACCCGACCACGCGTAGTTTGTCAATCTCAGCTTTGATGGTTGTTGCTTTGGATGGGTGTAGCGGTCACTGTTTTTGACGAACTGGGGTGATATCAGGCCAGGTGTCGATGCGATGTTCGACGATAGAGGGATCAAGGCCAGGCATTTCTGTGTATGAGCAGGCAAAAATATCCCGATATTCTTGGAAGAGGGCTTTATAGGCAGTGATTTCTTGAGGAGTGCAAGCAACGCCAATGGTGATTTCCTCGACGACTCCATTTTTGATGGAAATGTCGATTTTGATGGTCGGGAAAATGTTGGCCATGTTGCCTTCTTCAAAAGTATTAGGGGCAGGAATGGGGTTGTTGAACCAGTCGATATGCCCTAATGGGATAAAATCCTTGGTTTCGACCACGTATATGGGGTGTTGGGTAGGAGGCGTGGAGGATTCCTGTGAAAATAAAAGCGCTCGATGGTGTAGTGCATCCCATGGGTAGTCGAGGGTGTTTAATTCTTCTAGTATTTCCTCGTCACAGTGAAATTGGTGGGAATAAAAGGGGTCGTGAAGAGTGATATCGGTGACTATTGTCGTGTGGTTTCCCCATGATGATGAAGAAGTAGGGGGAACGATGCAATGAGATTGCGATGGTTCGATTGACATAAACCAAATATCGAAGTATTGAGGAGTACCGATGGTAGTTGGATGTAAAATTTTCGTAGGGAAATGAATGGGAGAATTGGGGGGATTTGGGGGTGAATCATCAGATAAGTCATCCAAGAACCATGGAGGTGTTGGGAGGGCCTCGGGTTCGGGAGAAATTATATGAAGAATATCTAGTGACGAGGTAAGGTCAACCATCGATTCTGTAGGGGTTTGAATCAGGGTCAATTGGCGTTGCATGTATTCAATGATCATAGGACATTGGTATGTAAAATGATCTAAGGATTCACATAGAGAGCAAGGGCATCTCATATGTTCGTTGACTGAAGTTGTGACATAATGGATGTCAATGATTTTTGGTAGGGATGATGTAGCTAGATTGGGTTCGTTCTGGAAGCTTTGGCGTATTGTGGCTAATGTTCGCCGGAAGCATGGCAGTGTTGGGCAATGGTGTGTATAATGGCCATATTCTGAACATATAGCAGAAGCGAATTTGGTTCGCAGCCCTTTACTACTTGAGTGAGGGGTGATGGCAACAATACTTTCTATAGTGGCAAGCGTGGATGGTGTTTGATTGAGTGGAATCAGGTTCCATAACTCGGGTAGAGATGGGCATTTGTTGGTTTGGTGTCCATCTTTCTCACATAGCGTGCAAGGGGGTTGGATGCACGGGGGAAGTGGAGTTGTGGGATCCTTCTTCTTTAACCTGCCCCCAGCTGTGGCAGGGAGGTTAGTGAGTGGGGGTGTAGAGGGTATGGTGGGAGTGAGTATGGGAATCGTCATTGGAATTCCTTCCATTTGGGGGGGAAGGGATGGTCGAGGGACCATCTCTGGTGGATGTAAATACCAAACTGGAATTGCTAACACCATATTAGGGAGGGTAAGCATTGCGGCTACTTGGAAAGCTTGTACACTTGGTGGGGGGTAGAAGAAGGGTATTTGAGTAATGGATTGGGGAACTGTCTCCCACACTGGGATATGGCCTTGGGGAGAGGTGAAATCGTGGACTGGTGGGGTTGACGAGTTCGCAGGAGGCTCATGAGGGGGAGCTCTGCGAATAGTGGGACGTCAGATATGATAGAAGCCTCCCTAGGAGGAAGGGTATCCTCTATGTCAGTTCTTTTGGATGATACGATGCATACTTGATTGGAAGGATGAAGGAGTGGTGGTGCACCATGGTAAGATCCTAACAATGATGCGTCTTTGAAAATTTTGGGACCCATTTCGATGAGTGGGTATGCGTCATGGCTCATGTGGATGAGATGAAGAATGTTATCGATGTTAGCAAAAGGGTTAGGCTCATAATGTGAGACTTGGTCAATGGTAATGATCTTCCCGTTGTGGGGGAACATCATCGTTCGAAAGACGGAAGAGGAAACTGCCTTCATAGCGTAGATGTAGCTACGACTGAACAGAAAATTATAATAGAGTGGGGTGTCAATAACTTCAATGTCGATGAGAATAGTCTTGCCCCCGAGTTCTATAGGGAAGTTTTGGAAGATCCCTTCAGGAGACGATGGTCGTCCGTCATAATCTTGTAAGGTAATGGAAGATGGTATGAGTTCGGGGGAACCAAGTTTCTGCCATATAAATTTGGACATAATGCATGTGGATGCACCTTCATCGATGATGCACCGATGAACTGTAATGTTCCGAATTTCTACTAGGATTTGAAAAGTGATCAGAGCGGGAAGGCGAGGTTCTCTGCTGTCGAGATCAAATGTGATGAGTTGAGTGTTCGCGGGGTCGACTTCCACCAAGGAAGAAAGTAATGATTTTTGCTGAGTGGGACAAGTTTGAAAGACTTCTAAGACTGACATAGCAGTCGGGGATTGTGCTAAGTCATCAACCAAACTGTAATTATGAGCCACCCTAGCCTGGGGGTTGTGGACATTCCTGCGCAATGAGATATGAGGGATGCGAAGAGGTGTTTCGGCATTAGGGCGAGGGATTACCAATGGGGGTCCCATCGGTGTTGGGATTGGTTCTAGGGTAATGGGAGGAGACTCAATAAGTGTACGATACTGATGATCACGTGTTTGTAGAAGGATTTCTTCCTCCCTGGTGAGGAGGATAGTTCGATCTGCGGGATTGTTTGGGTTGAGGTACTGTCCCAACTGTGGTGGGGTAGGCTGTATCTCTTGTTGGGTGTTCATCACACCTTGGTGTGGAATAGGATTCTGCAGCATGGTTGGTGGGGGTTGTTGCACGTATTGTTGTGGGGCCTGCTGAGGGGTAGGAAGTGCTGGAGGATGTAGTAGACTGCCTGAGTCTTTCAACCATTTAAAATCAACGATTTGGGGGAAATGATGAGTATAATGACCGAACTCACCACAAAGGGCACAAGGGAAGTTGTTTTTAATAGTATTGTTATTTCTCCCTTGACACCTTTTGTTATTTCCCCCCTGGGGGTTCTGATTCCCTTGGTTCTGGTTGCCCCCAGTAGGTTGGTTTTGTTGGGGTTGATTCCCGCCTTGGCCTGGGTTGTTATTGTTTCTTTTTATTCCTTTCTTTTTGGCATTATTCAACGGGTGGGTCGGATTTGCTATATTCAGCTATTTGAAATTTTGATATTGTTGAATGGGAGAGGGTTGAACAAAATTCACCCTAGTGTGAGGGTGTGGGGGTGCCATGGGTTGTGGAGGACCAGGGAATGGAAAGTACAGATTCTGTGGAATTTGTGATCTGTAAGGTACGTAGGAAGGCATGGCGCTTTCGCCAGTACTTAGAGTATAAGCTAAGGTAGAGGGGGTACCAAAACTTGTTTGGATAGGTGGGTGTATTGGGGGTATCGTCGGTGGCCCACTGATGGGCGGAGGAATAGAAACAGGGTATGGATGTTGATAAGGGGGTGGGGGGTAATAAGAGGTTCCCCCGTATGCTGGAGCATATTGAGGTGTGCCATACATTGGTGGTGGTTGGGGTTGAGGACTGTGGTGTGTGGTATTACCAATCAATCTGTCTACTGAGTGAGACATCCCAGGTTTGTCTTGACCAAATGGCATGGGTTTGGGGAGATCAGGAAGTACCGTGTATAAGTATTCTAATTGTGAATAGATGAGGTTGTATTGTTGAGCCTTACTGATGGCTTCCTCTTTGGATTGAGGGAAGGTGGAAGCTACATATTTACCGAGGAGAGAGACAAGTGATCTGAGAAACCAGTCAAGACACTGTTGTTTGGTGGTTTCTACTTTGCACAAACTATGTCGTCTATGCCACTCATGAATGTGATCAGCGATATGTGTGGCTGAGGTTTGTTTGAAATTAGAGAGTAGTTCAAGACCATTGTCATGGTGGATTGGTAATTGAAAGAAGGTCAAAAATGCTTTGGCCAAGGACTTGAAAGTGGCATGGGATCTCGAATTTTTGTCTACATACCATTTGGCTGATGGGCCAGTGAGTGTGCATTGAAGTAATCATAGTCTGATGGAATAATCCATAATGCTATTGGAAGATCACCATAGGTGGAAAGTCATGACATGGTTGGCAGGGTCATCACCTGACTTTCCTTCAAATTTGGGGATGTCTGAAGGTAGTTTGGTGGGCATTGCAGGCCATGTGGGGTCATGAAATATAGGATCATTGGTGAGTTTGCTTAGATATGGTATGTTAAGAGAGGCCAAATATGGCATCTGCAGTTGGGGGGGGAGGGTTAGCTCCAACCATGGTGTGAGTGTGTTGTGAACCTGACCCTTGAGGGGGACTAGGTGGGTTGGTACTTCCTCCTTGAGAGGAAGTTGGCCCCCCGCTTCTGTGTAAAGGAGAGCCAGTGGACAGAGAGACTTGGGAAGTGGACCCAAGTAATGTGGAACCAAGTAAATTTGATCCTAGAATAGTGGCACTCATAGGAGTGTGTGAAGGTGGTGTCGATGAGTTGGCAAGACTAGTAACTCCCCCTAAAATAGGAGGGAGGTTTAGTAAGCGTCTGGAATGACGGGGGTTCTGTGGGTCCCCTATGATGTCCAACTAGCTGAGTGGATGTGTGCGGAATGTGATGAGAGAAAAATAAACAAGAGCCTTTGTTACAAATCTTTACACAGTATATATATCTAAATCAAAATGTATTCAGAAGAGCATCATACATAAAGTGTTTTGAAAAAGAGGCATATATGTGGATAAGTGGGCTTTGTCCACATGGGGAATCAAAGAAAACAAATGATCGTGTCCTAAAAGACGTGACGTCCTTCCTCTCAAATAACACTGGACCTTCCAATAGTACTCAACAGTGGGGTCTGAAGTCACCGGAAGAGACACTAGTGAAGGATGAAATAATCAGTTATAATGAGGGGTAAAGGGGGCATATCCCAAAAGAGTTGGCGATATTTCCCAATAGCCACACAAAATCTGATCAAGGTGCAATTGCAGCCCACAATTTCCACCTGGGTAGATGTCCTAAAATTTTGTCACTAGGTACCTTGGTGAATGTGCGACATTTAGATTTTTGGCCTAAGAAATGGGTCACAGGTTGGATCCCATCTAAGAGGTGGGTGCCTCAAGGGGGGACGCACAAAACAATCGGACCTTGGCCTTGAACCCTTCATGGGTATCTCCCTGCCTTATGGTGTTAGGAACACTTGACTTGGAGGATTTTCAGTTCCCTATTTGACAACTTCCATGGTTTTGACAATGTGAGAACTAGATAACGGGGAGTTATTTGGATGCCTATCCCCAAAATCCTACCTAAACTAAAAAATTTCTTTTGGCACCTCCCATGGAGAAAAACTTAGTGAGTTTTTAGAAAAAATTTAGATGTATTTGTTTGAGAGATTGGGAGTGTGAACCAACCTCGTTGAAATTAAATGGGAGTGGATAGTTTCATCAAGAAAAAGGTGGGGTGTTTCGGAATCCCTTTGGAGGAAACTTACTTTGACCTCCACATTTTCGAGAAGAAAACTATGTGAGTGATAAGTAACTTTTGTGTGTGACTGAGTGAAAGTGTGCCAATGTTTTAATGAATTAGGTGTCACCTTGCTACATGTGGACTTCGCTTGGTCCTTACAAGTGTTGGTCCTAATTAACTAAGTGCCTTTGGTACAACCTTGCGTAATTCAAAAGTCCCTGGGAAGCTAGCATGTGGACATGTGGGTCCGTTACTATTCCTTTAACTCTCTATTGTGATTTAATCTAAGAACATATTTGAAACTATCCTAGATTGTGATCATGTGGGCATGTATGGGCCCATTACAAAACCTTTAAACTTACCTGGTGATTTAATCTAAGAAAGTAAATTTCAACACTATCATATCTTTGTAGCATGTGGGCATGTATGGGCTCATTACAATATTAAGGTGTGTTTGAAAAAATAAACTAAGAGGAGTCCCAAGAAGGGTTGTTGTCCTCTCCTAAAGGTGTTAATCTTATTAAGGGAGATGAAATTGTCCCACAATCTTTTTCTGATTCTCAATGTCGCTTGGAGGCGTGAAAGAAGAGCATACTAAGCGATTGTTATCCAAATTCTAGTCCCAATGCAAGTTAGATGTGATTACAAATGATTTCCAACTTATATTTTTAGTCAAAACAAGCCATCCATGTGGCGAAAATGAAAGCAAAAGAGGAAATAATGATTTTAAAACCCCCTAAGTGCCTATGTGTTTTGACTAATCCCTTTATATGAAGAGGGGATTAAGTGTGGTGTGGCTTTAAAACATGCATGAAATCACTTTTAAGAAGGCTAAGGACCTTCCCCAAATCTCAAAAACCTTACAATGTGTATTTATGCACAGGTGCATGGGTCTCAGTGTAGATAGAGGCACAGTAAGCCCCTGTGCGCATACCAAAACGAGCTCTTGGGTGTAGGTGCACAGAACAAAACTGTAACTTAGGCGCATGTGCGCACGATGCACGTCTGTGGGCCAAAAAACTCACACACAGATGACACATGACCGTGAATGAAAATTGCGGATGGAATTCTCTCAATTCAACTTGGAATTGGATGTTTAGTAGGTTGGCTTGGGCCGGTTAATGCACCTACAAGTTAAATAAACCAAAAGAAGAGCTAGAAAAACCCAAAGGGGGTAGGAAATTGATACCTTTCCCCAGTGGAGTCGCCAATCTATTGCGCCTCTTTCATCACCTTAGTGAGCAAAAATAGAGGTGCTTGCAAGCTTAGTTGGGTTTGCTAAGCAGGACAGCTGTAAGGAAAAGGGTTAGAGAAAGAAATATAAAAGAACTAAGAATTAAACTAAGAAATAAAATAATAACTAAACTAATGAACATAGGGACATAAGGAAAAAAGAAACAATAAGACCCATGTCACCAATGGTAAGGTTGATATTAGTGAAATAAAACACCGAGAAGAAAGAGGACTATGGGTCCCTTCTTCCTCCAAGGGAGGGCTCTTGGACCCCCACAAATAAGCTCTTCTTAGAACTTTGAAAATGAAAATGGTGAAAGAATTCCTTGCTAATCCACTCAAGGGGTGAGATGGATTGCCCAATGCAATGATGCTAGTATACTCTTGATAAGAATAGAGGATTCCTCAAGAGAATAGTGGCAGCATAACTTTTCTATGAATTCCTTGAAAAATGAAGTGCATCCATGGTCTTTTTATAACACCTCTTTGAGGTATTGTTCAACCATCTTGTAGTGTGTAAAGAGGCTAATTAGGGCATTTCTAGGTCTTTGACCAGCCACCCAGTCGAATCCAGTCCATATTTGAGTGTCAAATCAACTTGGAAGCTGAACTAGAAGTGGGTGGGAGGCTGACCACTCTCATAAATGCATCGTTTATCAGGTGCGTGGCTTTTTGCGACAACAGTCGTGCACCGGGCTCATGTGCATGTTTCCCGCGTTTCTGTTTTGCGCATGTGCACGCACGTCCTGTGTATTCATAACGCCTTTTAATTTTTCCACTAGTTGTATAGTTTTTGACCCTTTGGAAATGATTTTGTGGTAATTTTGGTCCATGGGTGACCTCATAACTGTTTGGCGATGTTGAATTCTTGTAACCATTTGCGGACGAAATTTCAGTGATAACAGTGCCCTCAAAACAAGGGAGTTGGTTCTTCATAGGGTTGGTACCCTAAAGACAAGGGAGTTGGTGCTTCCTAGGGTTGGTTCCCTAAAGAAGGGGATTTGTGTCTCTAAGAGTTGGTGCTCTAAAAAGTATTGGTGTCCTTCACAATCTCAGATTATTTATAAACCTTGTAATTTCTATTAATTATATTTATAATTGATTTTAAATACAAGTCCATTATTGATATATTGTGGTGATTAATAAAATAAAATTACTAATTGTTTAGAAAGGTAATATTGATTCACCCCCCCTCTCAGTATTCCAACAATTGGTATTAGAGTGAGTTCCTTCAACACAGTGTAATAACTAGAAGGTAGATTCTAAAAATGGATCAGCAAGAGAGAATGTCTTCCAAAAAAGCACCATTGTTCAATGGAGGTGGCTATGCTCTCTAGAAAATAAGAATGAAAATATTCCTCTTGGATCTTGGTTTTGATATTTGACAATTTGTTGTAGATGGTTACATTGGACCAACTACTCCACCAACATATGTTGCAGGAAAGAAAATCTGCAATGATAATTCAAGATCAATAAATGGAAATCTATGAGGATTGACAAATTCTATATGTGTGAAGGTTATGCATTGTAGGTCAACTAAGGAAATATGGGACAAATTGGAGGTTTTATATGAAGAAGACAACAAATTCAAGGAAGCCAAACTACAAACCTATAGAGCTCAGTTTGAAAAATTGAAGATGAAAGAAGAAGAGAACATTGTTGAATACTTTCATAGGGTAGATAAGGTATTTAAATCAATGAGAGAAACAAGAGAATAACTTACCGATAAAAATATTGTACAAAAAATCTTAAGTTCATTACCTATGAGATATGATTCTAAGATCTCCACAATTTAAGATAGACCAGAACTTGACAAACTCACAGTAGATAAACTTCATGGAATTTTTACAGCATATGAGATGAGAACATGGAACGAAAAACCATCAAAAGAAGAAACATCCTATAAGGCATCTAAAGCAAAGAAGAAACATGAACATATGTCTCATGAAGACCAGTCAGACATATCAGATGTAGATGAGGCAAACTTTATAAAGAAACTCCAAAAAAGATTTGGAAAATATAAAGGAAAGTTACCTTTCAAATGTTTCAATTGTGGCAGAATTGGACACTTTGCTAACAAATGTCCCTATCCCAAGAAGGAGGAGAATGATGAATAATCCCACAACCAGAAAAACCAATACAAGAAGAAATTTTATAAGAAAAAGATAAACTTCTACTCCAAAGAAGACATCATCTCTTCAGACACGAGTGAAGATGAAGATTCAGAGCTTCTATTTATGGGAATGAACACTCAAAATAATGATGTAGATGATGAAGAAAACTATGAATTTGAAGGAGAATTAAACCTAGAAGAAGAACTAATTAGTGCTCTGGAGGAACTAAGAAAGTATAAAAATAAGAACAAGATACTTACGGAACAACTTCAAGATTTTGAAGAATCGCATCAATCAAAAGAAATAGATGCATCAAGAACTATCAAAGAATCAGAGAATATCATCAGTGATTTAAAATCTCAACTCCTGGAAGATAATAAAATTGAAGTAATTTTAAAACAACTTAATGATAGAAAACAAGTATGTGAGAAACTAGAAGTTGAGTTTAAGCTACTAAAATGTGAACTTGAAAAATAAAAGAAGGGATCAAAATTTGAAAATAGTTCAAAGATCTTGGATGAAAATATCAGTGGTCAGAGGTCACCAAATAACAAGACTGGTTTGGGATACACCCAAGACTCAACTTATACTTCACAAGGATCTATCAAAAGACCAATCAATTATGCATATGCTCTTAAAAACTCCTCAAGAAGAAAAGATAATAAGGAAAGGATGATTACATTGGAGACTATCCCAAATAAATAGAAGTCAGCATTCCCTACTAAACAAAAAGATGTCCAGAAGAATACAATCACCAGAATAAATCCCTCTAACAGATATCAATATATCTTCCTTGGATTTTTTTATTCCTACAATAATTTTGGACACAAAGAAGTGCATTGTAAAGCCTATAGAAAGAAAAATCCAAAAAATGTCCAATGAAGTCAGAATTTCAATACATATAAGAGAAAATATAACTCATTTTCTCCTTTACAAAACTATAATTTGTTCTTTCCATTACAAGATTGCAATATGGAATGCCTCAAATATAATAACTATGGCCATAAAGCCATTGAATTTATATCACCAATTCAATCCTTCAATATAGGAAACCCTAACAAACATAATAATAAGAGGCGGAAAAGAAAATTTGAAGTACAAAGCAAGAAAGATGATGCACCTGAAATTGATGAAGTTAATAGTAAGAGAATGGTGGGTAAAGATTCTAATAAGGAATATAAAAATCAAAGTTTTGCATATAAAGTGAATCGAGGTCAAGAAAGGAGAGATCCTCAAGAAGAATATGACACAACTGTAGTTCTTGATGATGTTCTACAAATCAATAGTTCACTAACCAATAAAAGAAAAATGGAAAAATAAAATTCTAAAAGAGAAGATGAAGAATTTTTGGTTACAAAAAATAGTGATGATGGTGATGATGATGAATCTTCAATAGTAGACCAACCAAAAGAATTGAGTGATGATGATCTCATAATTTTTCCAATGCTATTTTCATGATCTATTGAAATTCCTCCAAAAAAAAAATTATAAACAAAAGGAAGGAAGGAGGAATTAGGGAAGACTTAAGATTGTTCTTGTGGATACCCCTATGAGTAGTGAAGCACAAAAAAACAAAGAGGCTTGTTATCACTAAAATTTCATCCACACAGGGAGACAAGAACTCCGCATCATCAAAACAAGACTGGAGTCATTTATGGCACAAGATTAATTCCACAGCATTGCAAAAGGGTCAAAAACTATACAAAATGACCAAAAATTTGAAGGTGCTTTACAAAAACTGGGCATGCGTGCATATGCGCGTAATAGCAGCGTACAATGCGTGCTTCAGCGCACGATGTGTGGCTGTTGGGCCAAAAACCCACGTGCCTGCTAAATGGCGCATTTATTAAACTGGTCGGCCTCCCAACCACTAATGGATTGGCTCCCAAGTCGATTTGACACCAAATCTGAGCTCAATCTGCGTGGGGGGGGGGGCTGGTCAAAGACCTAATTGTGCCCTAAAGAGCCCCTCTTCACATTCAAAAGAGGTTGGATAATAACCCAATTCTTGGCTATAAAAAGCCATGAATGACCACCATTTCTTCAAGGAATTCTTTGTATTGTTATGCTGTTGAGATTGCTAGAGACTCATTCTTTGGAAATAGACATAATCAGCACCATTTCATAGGCTTTCCATCTCTCACTAGAGTGGATAAGCTTGGAGTTCTTTCACCCACACTTTCATCTTTTCTTTGTAAGGAGAGAAATCAGTTGAGGTCCTCAAGAGCCTTCCATTGGAGAGGGAAGGGACCCAAGTCCTCTTTCTCCATTGTGTATCTTTGGATTTCATCAATCAGACCAGCTTATACATTGATGATATTGGTCCATTTCTATTTGTTTTTCATTTCTTTTATATGCTCATAGTTTCATGTAGTTTTTGTTTAATTCTTGTTAATAGCTTTGTTGTTTTCTTTCTAACCTTTTACCTCACAGCTGTCATGCCTAGCAGAGCCCAACTGGGCATGTAAGTGCTCTCATTTTTCTCATCAAGTGACGAATAGAGTACAAACAGATTGGTGACTCCGCTAGGGAGTTTGGTATAAATTCCTCCCTCATTTGGGCTTTATTTTCTTTCCTTTCGATTTCATTAACTTGCAGGTTCACAAACCGGCCTATGCCGACCTGCTTACCATTCCATTCATCAGAAATTGGAGAGAAATCCATCCGGATTTTTCTTCTCGGGCTTTTGACGCAAGCACGCAGGTATTCCACCCCACAGGCACGCGTCGGGCGCGTATGCGCTTTTATTTTTTGTTCTATCTGCGCGCAGGCGCCATATGCGCCTCTGTCCACACAGGAGGCCGCGCATTTGACCTAAAATTTGCATTGTAAGCTCTTAGATGTGGGAAAAATCATTTTCCTTGATGATATGCATGCTCTAAACACTGCACCACTTAGACCCCTCAACTTATAAAGGGGATAATCTAGCAAACATAGGCACTTAGGTGGATAAAATTCATTTTCCCTTTGTTGCTTTTTGCCACATGGATGGCTTGCTTTGGTTTATAAATCTAAGTTGAACATCAATTCTAAATCACATCTAAACTCACATTTTTGGGACTAGAAGTTGCAAGTAACAATCTTGAGTATGCTCTTCTCTTGGGCCATCAGGCGATCTTGAGAACCAGAAAAGGATTACGAAAACAATCTCATCTCCCTTAACAAAAATTTCAAAACTTTTTAGGAGAGGACAACGGCTCTTTTTGAGACCCCTCTTAGTTTCATTTTTTCAAACACATTCTTGTAACGGGCCCATACATGCCCACATGTCAACAAAGCTAGAATAGTGTTTGAATTTTGCTTTCTTAGATCAGAAAACTAGGAGAGTTAAAAGTTTGTAACGGGCCCACACA
>JASDQU010103496.1:406879-434456 GCA_032191745.1 Picea mariana | reverse complement strand
CAGACTGCGGGTACCTAACAAAGAAAAAAATCAAGAAATTTTCCGCCGGGACACGAGGCTTTTTGTCAGTTAACTGGAACTCTTTGCCATGCATGGCCGAGAGTTCGCCTAAAACCCTAGCTCCTTCTAGCCTATAAAAGGAGGGGTAGGGGTACTATTCAAATGAGGAAAAATCATAGCAAAGAAACTCTGCCAAATTGCCAAGTCAGTTTTGTCGCAACCCTTTAGCATGGCCTCAAGCTTTAGGAGAAATTCAAGCAGCAACAGTTGGAGGACAAAAGAAGAGGAGGAGCCCAGGATCAGGATCGAGGAACGGTGGACGATCTCAGAAATCATTGTAAGTGATTCATATTGAGATTAATGAAAAAGATACTTTTCCCGTCCCGAATACATGAGTCTTATCTATGTTATTTGATTTGTGTTTTATCTCTAACCCCCTAGTAGATCAATAGCATGCATGTGTAGCTTTGTCTTGATTGCAGGAAAGCTTTGTGGAAGGAGAAGCAGTAGCAAGGAGATAAAGGCTCAATGGAGGATCTACTTCAACCGTCGATAAAAAGGTTAGTTGATTCTTCCCATGTTTGCATGAGAAAAGGGGTTGAGATTTCGGGTAGAAGGTTAAAAGTTATGTCTTAAAGGGTCATGATCTGCGTACAAGTTTAGAGCCCTAGCTTGTTAGTCCGTAGGGTAGAATACCCCACAACAAATTAGATAATGAATTTGATGTTGTGTTGAGTTCTATTGATATATTTTTGTATTGTATAAATTCAAGCGATATTTTGAGACACAAAACTCTTAGGTGGAGATGTAGTAAGACATGTTTGTGAATGGTGTAATATAGATTAAGATAACATAACACGTTTTGATAGTTTAGGTTAATAATAAAATGAGTTATTCTTAGAGAGGAAGCTTTGGTTAAGAGTCTGATTATGGCACGATATTCAGCCACGTTATTGTTAGTAAATCCTTGATAAATTCCTCCTGAACTCATCAACTCAACAGAGTGGTAAATGACCGAAGATGCAGAATAAATGTTCTAGTTGTGTCGACTATCACCATCCGCATACCTAAAAAAGATGGTGTTGTGCCTCTTTCGTCACCTTAGTGAGTAAAATAGAGGTGATTTCAAGCTTAGTTTGGTTTTCTAAGCAGGACAGTTGTACGGAAAAGGGTTAGAGAAAGAAATATAAAAGCACAACTAGGAATTAAACTAAGAAATAAAACAACAACTAAACTAATGAACATAGGGACATAAGGACAAAAGAAACAACAAGACCCATGTCACCAATGGTAAGGTTGATATTAGTGAAATAAAACAACAAGAACAAAGAGGACTATGAGTCGCTTCTTCCTCCAAGGGAGGGCTCTTGGACCCGCACAAATAAGCTCTTCTTACAACTTTGAAAATGAAAATGGTGAAAGAATTCTTTGCTAATCCACTCAAGGGGTGAGATGGATTGCCCAATGAAATGATCCTAGTACACTCTTGATAAGAATAGAGGATTCCTCAAGAGAATAGTGGCAGCATAACTTTTCTATGAATTCCTTGAAAAATGAAGTGCATCCATGGTCTTTTTATATCACCTCTTTGAGGTATTGTTCAACCAACTTGTAGTGTCTAAAGAGGCTAATTAGGGAATTTCTAGGTCTTTGACTAGCCACCCAGTCGAATCAAAGCCAGATTTGAGTGTCAAAACAACTTGGAAGATGAACCAGAAGTGGGTGGGAGGCCGACCACTCTCATAAATGCATTGCTTCTCAGGTGCATGGGTTTTTGTGACAACAGTCGTGCATCAAGTGCATGTGTGCATTTCCCGCATTTTTGTTTTGCACATGTGCATGCGCGTCCTATGTATTCATAGCACCTTTTAATTTTTCCACTAGTTGTATAGTTTTTGACCCTTTGGAAATTATTTTGTGGTAATTTTGGTCCATGGCTGACCTCATAACTGTTTGGTGATGTTGAATTCTTGTAACCATTTTCGGATGAAATTCCAGTGATAACAGATGCCCCCTGATGGATGAGGTTAGGAGCATACGTATAACCAAAATCCATGAATGTTTCTTCTATTGAGAGTGTTTTTGTAAGAGAGAGACATAGTGGGATTGTCAAGAGCTACCCATTGGAGGGAGAAGGGAACCTGTAGAACTCGGCCTTCCATAAAGTGTGTAAAAATAAACTGTGTACAAACGAGGTGGGCATGCCCCATGCTCATGTCATGTAACTCAAAAAAGGAATGAGGTGTTGATGTAGACAACTGCATCGCCCTTGGGGGAGGTCGTAATAAATGAAGAAGACAATTCTGCAGAGGAACATGCTCTGAACAATAGGCACTGACATCTATAAGAAGTATCACGGATTCTATAGGCATTGATAGCCCAACCAAGTTCAGAGCTCTTCGGAAAATATAAGAAATAACTGTGATAATCGAAAAGTAAGACCCACCGTAACATGAGAAAGTGTTGAAGTCGAATGTTACAGGGGTCAACGATAATAGGGAGAAATTGTGGTTCTTCCTGTGTCATCTGAGATCTCTCATTGGAAAGGTAATGAGAGTCAAGATACTGTAACCCTTATGGAAAATTGTGCTGATGTCGACAAAAAGGGGGACGCGAATCCCAGAAGAAAATGGATTCGTGAAATCTACTAGGTGAGGTTAGGAACTGGAGGAGGTACATGGTCTAAGTCAAGATGGATAAGTGGCTGCAACCATGCAACTAAGTCAAGTGTCATGTGGACAACAAGACGTGGGATAAGTTGTGCCAGAGGGGGGACAAAGTGAACAAACTCAGAGGGAAGAGGTAAGTGGCCTGTCGGATACTTGGAGTATATAGACGATGTCAACAAGGGTAGATGATAAGGGGTGCCCCAACCAAGGGTGACATGGGTTGCATTTTCCAAAAAGGGAAGAAGATCGCCAAAGGTGACGACCAAAAAGGTAATGTAAATGATGGAAACAAAGGCTTTTTACAATGTACCAAATAAATAAAGAATAAATTGGGATGAGTGTACAAATACAAAAACAAGTGCCCTAATGTAATATGGTTGGCCCGGGTAGGGCACAATTTGCTTGGAGAACTGGTGGAGGGTGGGGACCCCATGGGTGGGTTTTTGTATGAGGTAGGTGAAATGAAGGGAAATTTACAGAGGGGAAAACTGATTGTGGATGAAATGGAGGGTTCATGATACTGTAGAGGTGAAGTCAAAATAGAACCTTGAAGAGATAATCTGGGAGTCTAGTGGGAAAGATAGAAAAATGAGGAGGAGTATGTGGTTGATTTGCGATATGATGTAAGACTATCGGGACTCCCATCCCTAAAATTTTGAAAAACAACATGAGTGTCAAAGTGAAAAAGCGTCCTATGAATGAGACAACTCATGTGGGGGAGAGTGCTACCAGGTGACAGTGCCTAAGATGCAAATGGAGGTGTTGGTACTGCAGAGCCAGAGATGGAGATCTTAGAGGCAAATGTTAGAGGGTGTGACTGGAGATGCAATTGAGATTTAGAGGTAATGATTACATGCCAGTGCTAAGTATATACCTGTAAGGGGTTCCATTGATTTATGATGACCAAGTACTTTCGCACATGAAAACCAAATACCCGATGTGAACAATATCTGAAGAGAGTCGAACATACAAGCATTTATTTGATAATTTTGAACATGAGAAGGCATACCTGTTTGTGTCATGGGCAGATGCTCTGCTGGGGAAAATAGACAAATGGTAGCCTAATGGAAATGTTTGTGTAAGAGGCCAAAGATGGTTCAAAAAACAGAGCTTATGGGCTCCTGTACCAAAAAATGAAAGTGGGAAAAAGGGCTTAGATATGGATGGTGGGTCCATAATGCCATCCTAGTTTTATTGACACTATGGATGATCAGGCGGTAAGTTAGTGGGATTTGGGGGAAAATCCTCGGATAATTCATCTAAGAACCATGGAGGAATAGGGAGTTCCTCAGGTTTAGGAGAAATGATATGAAGAATCTCTAGCGACAAGGCAAGGTCAACTATCGATTCTATAGGGGTTTGAATCAGGGTCAATTAGCGTTGCCTGTATTCAATGATCATAGGACATTGGTATGTAAAATGATCTAAGGATTCACATAGAGAGCAAGGGAATCTCATACATTCATTGAATGAAGTTGTAACATAATGGATGTTAGTGATGTTGGGTAGGGATCATGTAGCTGGATTAGATTTGTTCTAGAAGATATGGCGTACTATGGCTAATGTCTACCAGAAGCATGGCAGTGCTGGCCAATGGTGTGTGTAATGGCCATATTCTGAACATATAGGGAAAGTGAATTTGGTTCAAATCCCTTTACTACTTGAGTGAGGGGTGTTGGACGCAATACTTGCTACGGTGGAGAGCATTGATGGTGTTTGACTAATTGGAATCAGGTTCTGTAACTCAGGTAAAGATGGACAGTTGTTGGTTTGGTGTCCATCTTTCTCACATAGCACGCAAGGAGGTTGGATGCGCGGGGGAAGTGGAGCTGTGGGCTTCTTCTTCTTTCTCCTGCCCCTAATTGTGGCAGGGAGAGTAGTGAGTGGGGGTGTAGAGGGTATGGTGGGAGTGAGTATAGGAATCGTCATTGATATTCCTTTCATTTGGGGGGAAAGGAATGGTTGAGGGACCATCTCTGGTGGATGTAAATACCAAATTGGAATTGCTAACACCATATTAGAGAGGGTGAGCGTTGCGGCTACTTGGAAATATTGTACCCTAGGTGGAGGGTAGAAGAAGGGGATTTGAGTAATGGCTTGGGGAACTGTCTCCCAAACTAGGATATGGCCTTGGGGAGAGGTGAAATCATGGACTAGTGGGGTCGATGAGTTCGTAGGAGGCTCGTGAGGGGGGAGCTCTGCGACTAGTGGGACGTCAAATATGATAGAAGCCTCCCGAGGAGGAAGGGTATCCTATATGTTAGTTCCATTGGATGACATGACGCATACATGATTGGAAGGATGAAGGAGTGGCAGTGCACCATGGTAAGTGCCTAACAATGACGGGTCTTTGAAAATTCCGGGACCCATTTCGATGAGTGGGTATGCGTCATGACTTGTGTGGATGAGGGGGAGAATGTTATCGATGTTGGCAGAAGGGTTAGACTCGTAATGTGAGACTTTGTCAATGGTAATGATCTTTCCTTTATGGGGGAAAATCATTTCTCGAAAGACGGAAGAGGCAACTTCCTTCATAGCATACATGTAGCTACGAACGAATAGGATATTATAATCGAGTGGGGCATCGATAAATTCAATGTTGATGAGAATATTCTTTCCCCCGAGTTCTACGAGGACATTTTGGAAGAGCTCTTTAGGAGATGATGGTCATCCATCATAAGCTCATAAGGTAATGGAAGATGGTATGAGTTTAGGGGAACCAAGTTTCTTCCATACAGACTTAGACATAATGCATGTGGATGCACCTTCATTGATGATGCACCGATGAACTGTAATGTTCTGAATTTTCATTGGGATTTGAAAAGAGATCAAAGCGGGAAGGCGAGGTTCTCCGCTGTCGATATCAAATGTAATGAGTCGATTATCTGTGAGGTCGACTACCCCCAAGGAAGAAATTAATGATTTCTGCTGAGTGGGACAAGTCTGAAGGACTTCCAATACTGACATGGCAACCGGGGATTGTGCTAAGTCATCAACCAAATTGTAATTATGAGCTACCCTAGCCTGTGGGTTGTGGACATTCTTGCGCAATGGGATGCGAGGGATGAAAAGAGGTGGTTCTACGTTAGGTTGATGGATCACCAATGGGGGTCCCGTTGGTGCAGGGATTGTTTATGGAGGAATGGGAGGGGACTCAGCGGGTGCATGGTACTGACGATTACATATTTGCAGAAGGATTTATTCCTCACTAGTGAGGAGGATCGTGCGATCTGCTGGATTGTTTGGATTGAGGTACTGTCTCAACTAAGGTGGGGTAGGCTGTGTGTCCTGTTGGGTGTTTATCACAACTTGGTGTGGAATAGGATTCTGCAGCAGGGTTGGGGGGGGTTGTTGCACATATTGTTGTGGGGCCTGCTAAGGGGCAGGCAATGTTGGAGGATGTGGTAGACTTCCTGAGTCTTTCAAGCATTTAAAATTAGTGATTTGGGAGAAATGATGAGTATAATGATTGAACTCACCACAAAGGTCACAAGGGAAAGAGGTTTTGATAGTATTGTTATTTCTCCCTTGACGTCAGTTGTTACTTCCCCCCTGGGGGTTCTGATTCCCCTGGTTCTAGTTGCCCCCAGTATGTTGGTTTTGTTGGGGTTGATTCCCGCCTTGGCCTGGGTTGTTATTGTTCCTTTTCCTTCCTTTCTTTTTGGCATTATTCGACAGATGGGTTGGATTTTCCATATTCAACTGTTCAAAATTTTGATATTGTTGAACAGGAGAAGGTTGAACAAAATTCACTCTAGCTTGAGGGTGTGGGGGTGCCATGGGTTATGGAGGACTAGGAAATGGAAAGTATGGATTCTATGGGGGTTGTGATCTGTAAGGTACATAGGAAGGCATGGTGCTTTCGCTAGTACTCATAGTATAAGCTGACGTAGAGGGGGTACCAAAACTTGTCTGGATAGGTGGGTATAGTGGGGGTGCTGGTGCTGGCCCACTGATGGGTGGAGGAATATAAATAGGGTATGGTTGTTAATAAGGGGGTGGAGGGTAATAACAGGTTCTCCCATATGTCGGTGGATATTGGGGTGTGCCATACATTGGTGGTGGTTGGGGTTGAGGACTGTGGTGTGTGGTATTACCAATCAATCCATCTACTAAGTGAGACATCTCGGGTTTGTCTTGATCGAATGGCATGGGTTTGGGGATATCAGGAAGTACCGTGTATAAGTACCCTGAATGTGAATAGATGAGGTCATATTGTTGAGACTTATTGATGGATTCCTCTTCGTATTGAGGGAAGGTGGACGCTACATATTTACCGAGGAGAGAGAAAAGTGATCTGAGAAACCATTCAAGACACTGTTGTTTGGTGGTTTCATATTTGCACAAACTTTGTCATCTACGCTAATCGTGAATGTGATCAGCGATATGTGTGACTAAGGTTTTCTTAAAATTAGAGAGCAGTTCAAGACCATTGTCATGGAGGACTAGTAATTGGAAGAAGGTCAAAAATGCTTTGGCTAAGGAATCGAAAGTCGCATGGGACCTCGATTTTTCATCTACATACCATTTGGTTGATGGGATAGAGAGTGTGCATTGAAATAATTGTAGTATGATGGAATCATCCATAATTCTGTTGGAAGAGAACCATAGGTGGAAAGTCATGACATGGTTGGCAGGGTCATCACCTACCTTTCCTTCAAATTTGGGGATGTTTGAAGGTAGTTTGGTAGGCATTGTAGGCCATGTGGGGTCATGCAATATAGGATCATTTATGAGTTTGCTTAGATTTGGTATGTTAAGAGAGGCCAAATATGGCATTTGTAGTGGGGGGGAGGATTAGCTCCAGCCATGGTGTGAGTGTGTTGTGAACCTGACCCTTGAGGGGGGCTAGGTAGGTTGGTACTTCCGCAATGAGAGGAAGTTGGCCCCCTGCTTCCATGTAAAGGAGAGCGAGTGGATGAAGGACCTTGGGAAGTGTACCCAAGTAATGTGGAACCAAGCAAAGTTGATCCTAAGATAATGGCACTCACAAGAGTGTGTGAAGGTGGTGCTGATGAGTTGGCAAGACTAGGAACTCTCCCTAAAATAGGAGGGAGGTTTAGTAAGTGTCTGGAACGACGGGGGTTCTGTGGGTCCCCTATGATGTCTGACTAGCTGAGTGGATGTGTGCGAAATGTGATGAGAGAAAATAAACAAGAGCCTTTTTTGCAAATCTTTACACAATATATATATCTAAATCAAATTGTAATTAGAAGTGAATCATACATAAAGCGTTTTGAAAAAGAAGCATATATGTGGATAAGTGGGTTTTGTTCGCATGGGGAATCAAAGAAAAAAAATTCTCATTTCCTAAAAGACGTAACGTCCTTCCTCTCAAATAGCACTGTACCTTTCAATAGTACTCAATAGTGCATTCTGAAGTCACCGGAAAAGACACTAGTGAAGGATGAAATAATCAGTTATAATGAGGGGTAAAGGGGGCATATCCCGAAAGAGCTAGCGATATTTCCCAATAGCCACAAAAAATATGATCAAGGTGCAATTGCAGCCCACAATTTCCACCTGGTTAGATGTCCTAAAATTTGGTCACTAGGTACCTCAGTCAAAGTGCGACATTTAGATTTTTGGCCTAAGAAATGGGTCATGGGATGGATCCCGTCCAAGAGGTGGGTGCCTCAAGGGGGGACACACAGAACATCCAGACCTCGACCTTCAACTGTTCATGGGTATCTCCCTACCTTGTGGTGTTAGGAACACTTGACTTGGAGGATTTTCAGTTCTCTATTTGTCAACTTCTATTGTTTTGATAATGAGAGAACCAGATAACGGGGCGTTATTTGGATTCCTATCCCCGAAATCCTACCTAGACTAAAAAATTTCTTTTGGCACCTCCTGTGGAGAAAAACTTAGTGAGTTTTTTAGAAAAAATTTAGCTGTAGTCATTTGAGAGATTGGGTGTGTGAACCAACCTCGTTTAAATTAAATGGGAGTGGATAGTTTCGTCAAGAAAAGGGTGAGCTATTTCAAAATCCCTTTCGAGGAAACTTACTTTGAACTCCACATTTCAAGAAGAAACTATGTGAGTGATAAGTGAATTTTGTGTGTGAATGAGTGAAAGTGTGCCAATGTTTTAATGAATTAGGTGTCACCTTACTTCATGTGGACTTCGATTGGTCCTTACAAGTGTTGATTACCTAATTAGCTAAGTTCCTTTGGTACAACCTTGCGTAATTCAAAAGTCCCTAGGAAGCTAGCATGTGGACATGTGGGTCCGTTACTATTCCTTTAACTCCCTATTGTGATTTAATCTAAGAAAAGATTTGAAACTATCCTAGATTGTGATGATGTGGGCATGTATGGGCCCGTTACAAAACCTTTAATATTCCCTAGTGATTTAATCTAAGAAAGTAAATTTCAACACTATCCTATCTTTGTAGCATGTGGGCATGTATGGGCTCGTTAAAATCTTAAGATGTGTTTGAAAAATAATCTAATAGGAGTCCCAAGAAGGTTTGTTGTCCTCTCCTAAAGGTTTTAATCTTCTTAAGGGAGATGCAATTTTCCCACAATCCTTTTCTGATTCTCAAGGTCGCTTGGAGGTGCGAGAGAAGAGCATACTAAGCGATCGTTATCCAACTTCTAGTCCCAATGCAAGTTAGATGTGATTACAAATGATTTCCAACTTATATTTTTAGTCAAAACAATCCATCCATGTGACGAAAATGAAAGAAAAAGAGGAAATAATGATTTTAAACCCCCTAAGTTCCTATGTGTTTTGACTAATCCCTTTATATGAAGAGGGGACTAAGTGTGGTGCAGATTAAAACATGCATGAAATAACTTTTAAGAAGGATAAGGGCCTTCCCCAAATCTCAAAAAACCTTACAACGTGTATCTTTTGCACAGGTGCACGGGTCTCAGTGTAGACAAAGGCGCACTGAGCGCCTGTGCACAGACCAAAATGAGCTTTTGGGTGCAGGTGCATAGAACAAAACTATGAATTAGGCGCATGTGTGCACGATGCACACCTGTGGGACAAAAAAACCGCACACAGATGACACACGACCATGAATGAAAATTCTGGATGGAATTCTCTCAATTCAACTTGGAATTAGATGTTTAGCAAGTTGGCTTGGGCCGGTTAATGCACCTGCAAGTTAAATAAACCAAAAGAAGAGCTAGAAAAACCCAAATGGGGTAGGGAATTGATACCTTTCCCTAGTGGATTTGCCAGTCTATTGCACCTCTTTCGTCACCTTAGTGAGAAAAATAGAGGTCCTTGCAAGCTTAGTTGGGTTTGCTAAGAAGGACAACTGTAAGGAAAAGGGTTAGAGAAAGAAATATAAATCACAACTAAGAATTAAACTAAGAAATAAAACAACAACTAAACTAATGAACAAAGGGACATAAGGACAAAATAAACAAGAAGACCCATGTCACCAATTGTAAGGTTGATATTAGTGAATGAAAACACCAAGAAGAAAGACAACTATGAGTCCCTTCTTTCTCCAAGGGAGGGCTCTTGGACCCCCACAAATAATTTCTTCTTACAACTTTGAAAATGAAAATGGTGAAAGAATTTTTTTCTAATCCACTCAAGGGGTGAGATGGATTGCCCAATGCAATGATACTAGTATACTCTTGATAAGAATAGAGGATTCCTCAAGAGAATAGTGGTAGCATAACTTTGCTATGAGTTCCTTGAAAAATGAAGTGCATCCATAGTCTTTTTATAGCACCTCTTTGAGGTATTGTTCAACCAGCTTGTAGTGTGTAAAGAGGCTACTTAGGGAATTTCTAGGTCTTTGACCAGCCACCCAATCGAATCCAATCCAGATTTGAGCGTCAAATAAACTTGGAAGCTGAACCAGAAGTGGGTGGGAGGCCAACCACTCTCATAAATGTGTCGTTTCTTAGGTGCACGGATTTTTGCGACATCGGGTGCATGTGCGCATTTCCCTCGTTTCTGTTTTGCGCATTTGCACACGCGTCCTATGTATTCATAGCACTTTTTAATTTTTCCACTGGTTGTATAGTTTTCGACCCTTTGGAAATGTTTTTCTGGTAATTTTGGTCCATGGGTGACCTTATAACTGTTTGGCGATGCTAGATTCTTGTAACCATTTGCGGACGAAATTTCAGTGATAACAAATGGGAAAGGGAGATGTCATCTACACATGAAATCATAAGACAAAATGTAAGAAGATAAGACAAAAATCATACAAGAAAGAGAAAATACACGTCAAATCAAAATAATATAGCAGAATAGCGTACAAAGCACACATGCCAGATGTTCTATGCATAATACTTCTTGAGGTAAAGACCATTTTGGGAATCACTGAGAGATATTCCATCATAGTTGACTAACTCATAGGAGCCTCTATGTATGTTGGAATAGGGGCAGACCGAAGGTTCAATGCTACAATAGTGCACCAACAAAACCCTAACTACTGGCCCTTTCAGCAACAGCTACAAAGCAGATGAAGTCTCACCCGAGGTAGAGGCCGGGGTGGTTGCAGGACTCCAGTGTCTAGAACCTTAGTTGGGACACATATATGTGATTGTAAAACCTTAACAAAGAAATTAGAAATTATGATTCATCAATATTCAGTCTTATTTTACAACGCAACTAAACCCTAACAACAGATCAAAGAAATATTCACATAGATTCAATAGACTCAAGTACTAAACATACCAACATAAATCAGATCTAGCATTCATTCACATTATTCGACACAAATCTATCATATTAGATTCATATATCATCTAACATCGCACTAAGCATTAAATCACATAAAAAAAGAACAACCAATAAGCACAAAGCATTCACAACATGGGATATACGTGGTTCACCCCCATCCTAGGGCTACGTCCACCAACTCTTTGTCTTCTTTGTTATCTTATTTAAATCTTCTTACATGCACAAAGCCTCAAAATAAACTCCACAGAGGAAATGCAATATTCACACCTCTCTAGATCCTCCTTCCTTGAGTTATAACACAAAGCCTTCCACAGTGTCTTACAATCACTTGCACTTAGCTTTTCAAGCCTCACACGGTATGCACAAAGAAATTACCACTTATCACTTAGAAATCTAGCCTCTTCTTACATCACCTAGCTACTTATTTATACATTACAAAATAGGCCTAAGCATGGGTAAACCCATGGGTCAACATCCCCATACCCATTACATAAGCCCAAAACCCAAAAAGGCTCTAAAAAGGGGTCGAGATCCCACGATCTTCACTTCGATTTTCGCTCCACCTTCGATAGCCTTTCAAAGTCCCAAAATGGTAAAAAATGACCAAGGATCCTGAAAACTTGGTCAAGGGCCAATAGGCCCCCAGCACTCACCTATGAATCGTCTCGAGTCACTTTGATCTGGGTAATTTTTCCTCAAAAGCCTCAAGCTTGGCTTGAGTTGCTTCGACCTATAGTTGTGCCATGGCCTCCTGCTCATTGAACTCTTGGATTAATGCTTCATTGACAGCTCCCTCTAAGCATTGTTAAACTACAGTGACAACTCTCTCCAGTTCTTCTCCTCAGTCTTCGATCTCTGTGAATAGTTGGTAAGCCTTGTCTTGTATTGGTTGGAGACTTTGAGTTACTTCCATGACTCTGCTCTGAATGGTGTGTATTTTCTGCTGGGAAGTGCATTATTCTTGGGATCGCTTCATCCTCTCAATGGATGACACGGGCTTCAAATATGCCTATATTGTCTCTTCTTGCTACTTCTCTTCCTATAGCTCTGACTCCAGTGCCTTCAATTCAAGATCCTCAGTAAGTTTCTTATAAGTTTGGGCACTGCGATCACTTAGTTGTTTACATTCCATAGAGAGGCCCTTGATTCTTTCAGTTGTGCCTCGAGAAGTTTCTTCTCTTTGATCTCGGACATCGTGCGTAGTATTGGGCACTGTTTATATATCCATATATGTGATTCTTTGTTGAAGCTGCTAGATGAGTTCTATGAGTTGCACTACTTGGTGTTCTACTGGTTATTCCTCCTTCTGTTTCAAGCCCATCACAGACCGATGTACTCTGTTGACTACATTTTTTACTACGATCTTCTCTACAAGTAGCTTTACTTTCTCCTGTTGGATCTACGCTCTTTCTTCTTCAAACTTCACTTCAAGGGCATCCTTCTCCTATTGCGTGAGTTTTTGTTCCTCTATAACTTCCACCTATTCTTGTTTCAGGGCTGTTGTGTATTGGTATTTCTCATCTTGTTCTTGATAAAGGCAGGCTTTAGTCAAATCATCCAGTCTGTGGAGTTGAGTAGGCTCATCTCCAAACTCTGGTTCTTATAAGGGCAGGGGCACATTGGACGTTGTGCGGCTCGAATAAAGGGATTTTTGTACACCTCTTAGTTATGCTTCAATTCTATCGTACATGGCTTCTTGTTTTTATTTGTTTCTTTTCAAAATATCTTCTCACACATCTCCTATAGCTGAAATAATGAAATTGAAGTCGTCGACCATGAGTACATTCTATATCCTTAGCTTATTAGATTTGGAATTCTTCCACGAGGAAGATTTTGTGGGGGAAACCTTTCTTTTCTTAGATGGATCGGTGTCATCAGAGGAGATATGTGGTGGTGTTACTTCACCTTGCTTATCTTCTTCTTATTCTTCTTCCTCTTTATTCACTTCGTCATCACCTCCTCCACTAGGTGACTCAAATGTGGTATCTTGTGATGAGTTGTGTACTTCTTGTACATCTCGATTCTTCTTCTTCCTGCTGCTTCTTGGGGTGTCATACTCTTCGCGAGTAACCACTAGGTTTCCAATGAGGTCTGGGTCAGACAAATCTGGGGGGTCAGTAGGGATAAGGATTTCTATAGACCAGTCTTTAATTATTTCTTCCAGGTCCTTTGTAGTGATCTTGTAGTAGTACTGAAGTTCTTCTTTGATTTCATCGATGAACGAAATAATGTAGATAAAATGCCTATCTATGTGGAATTTCATAAGGGTCTTGAACCTGTCCAGGGTGTTCGACATCATACGGGGGAAGGAATCAATAGCTCTCCTAAGCTGCAGGTAGTAGGTATGAAATACTATGTTTGACTGCCACCACTTTCCCATATCACTCGAGTACCAGAGAGTGGTGAAATTCACAGCAAGCAGCTCGAATGGCTTGATCTCAGAGAAGGTCGCACCTTCCAACATCTGTCAAGAAGTAAACACGATGAGGATAAGGAGCCAGCTAAAGTGAAAACCATATTCGTGATCCTGAGCTTTGCGTCAATTTATTTCGAGTTGGTTAACTAGGTATTTTTCTCAGTTCATCTGTAGGCCTTCCACGCATTTCCCAGCTAGGTCAACGAAAATCCCTGTAACCTTCATGGGTCTATTTTTTCTTACTAGATTTTCTGTAATTAATTGGCATGCTAGGTGCACTGTGCCATTATGGATGGAGGCTACCTTGTATCCTCACACCCCCTTCTCAATATTTTCGTATGTTTCTTTAATCGTCTGTGCCAAGGCATGGTTTGCAGCTTTTCCTAGGTAGAAGTATTGTGGGTTTGGTCCCTGCATTCTTAGTCTAGTGATCCTATGGATCAGCACCATATCAACAGTGATATGTCTTTCCAACCATAGATAGCCACTGTGGAAGCATGACAACATGAGCTTAACATAGGCATTAACCTCCCGATGCCTTCCAAAATGTGGAATATTCATTACATTCAAAAGGGTGGACCGTGCGAGGTTCATGGTCATGGCTGAGGGATGATATTCATATGCTTTCCCTTCATCTTGGTCAGATATTTGTGAGGTGCGAGAATTCCATAGCTCTTACGGTCTCCCAGGTTATATTCGCTAATCTTCAAGGTTGGAATCATTTCTAACTATGGTCTGAGTGCACGTATCCCCTTTAGGAGATATGCAATGATAACAATGTAGTCGAAGTCCCTCAAGACATTGTTGTGACACACTACACTAGAAAGGGGTGGGATGTACTCAGGCAGGATGGATGGTAATAACTTCACATTCGCCAAGTCATCTCTATGATTGGTTCTTTTCTCAATCGCAGCTCGAGATGGTCTGGATCCGTGAGTAGTCAACGAAGAGGATTGCACTCTTCTCATTGATGAAGCTTGTTCGCCTATAGAAATTACTTTTTCAGTCATGAGGTCGATGAGTATATCCTTCACAGACTCTTTGACTGCACGAAGTTCTTCAGACATACATGCTCATAGCTGACTATCTCGGGTTGAAGAGAAACTACTCGAAGAAACAAGACAGATGGAGATAGTTTGATGATCACTATGTGAAATCAACTAATCGGTAAGCTTAGATAATCAAGGGTGGAAAAAGTTTTCTCGGTGCAAGGATTGATGGAATAAGTAGACAACTAGGTAATGTATTTTTCCAATGGACGAGAAGCCTTCATTAATGCAGTTTTGTCCATTACGGCACGATCCTAATGGTCTGATGGAGAGATTTATGGTCATAACTGTTGTTCTAACTATTCGGGTCATCAGGCTAATGGTTATAATGCCTCCAATAGTCATATTTTTTCACCATCATGAAGTTCCATGCTATTTTGTACTGATATCCTGACTAAGTTCAAATTCTGGAATCCTTCCTTTTGCGTAGTTCCTTCTAGAACTTTCTGTAACTTTTCTATCCTTTCTTTCTTCTTATTGAGCTTTCTAGCCTTATTCATGGTGATGTTCATCTCAATATTCCTCTTTCCATTCTGATTCTGATCTTCTCTAGGCATATTAACTTCGCACTGTTGACGGTCTTTACTAGGGTTCAGGGGCAATACTTCTTCTTTGTCTAGTGAAGGTTCTCTACTTTCCTGTACATTTAGGTGTCTCAAGTTCTCATGTTTCCTTTCAACTTTGAAATCCAAGTTTTGGGTTCTAAATAACTTTGACCTGTTCTCTTGTTCTTCAATCAAATGTGTGATCCTCCTAGTCATGAAATCTTTTAATTCTTTCTTCTTCTACTCTAAGACTTCCTCTTCTTTTCTTCTGGCTTGATCCTTTTCGATCCAAGGTTTTCCTAGTAACATAGAAAATGGGGCGTTTTTATCAATAAATTTAGCAACCTCAAAATCTTCTTCTGCCAAGGATCCATGAGAACTCATAGACATCTGGTTAAGTCTTTCACATAGGGTTATCAAATTTCCTCTAAATAATCCTATTCCTCCCAGTGAAGGAATCATAGTAGGTTTTCCTAAAATTTCCCAAGTTCTTTTTGTCATGATATTCACATGTGTTTCCTCATCCAGAACACAGTCAATGCCAAAGTCTCCTATTCTTGTTTCTATGCATTCTTTTGCTTTGAAGATCTCTGGTAAGTTCATCCTTCTGTGATCTTTCAGGGTTTCTTTCATTTGCAATAGTACGGTTTCTGATTCTTTCTTGGGTTCTACCATGGTCTCAGTTTCTTGATCTTCCTCATATTTTTATTGTCTCATATTCATTATTTCAACCTTAGAAATCTTTCTAGGGAAATCCAAAACTTCATGATCCATAGCTTTACAAAAACGACAACTGGGTCTTCTACCAGGGCATTCCTTAGCAACATATCCTAGTCTTCTGCAACTATAACAAAGAGTTAATCCTCTCTTTCTCTTAAATGATCCCCATCCTTTCCTGTACTTCATAGTAGGATCATGGCAGCTAACCTACAAAAGATTATTTCTAGGATCCTGCATCCATTTGTTAGTCCAAACATTCTTTATATGCATAGGAATAACATATCTTTCACTATTCTTATCATATCTAGTCATATCCCATATTCTTTCATCTAGTTGTGCCCTAGTTTTTAGGCTAGGAAACTTTTTATCAAACATACCTAGATTCATATTCCTGAAACAAAAATTTCCACTTATCTTACTTTTCTCAGAGCATAAAGACTCCAGATCTAAAAAATTTCACTATTCTTACCTCTTTTAGAGCACAAAGCGTTCAAATCTTACCTTTTTTCTTCAGATCAAACTTCTCTTCTTATCATAAAGATTCATAATCCAAGTAGAGTACTGCACACCAGGGAAACATATATACACATAGAGATTTCACAGCCTCAGGTCATATCTTCACACAAAACTTATTCTTCCTCAGTTCCTAGCAATCACAGTTTCAGGTCTCGACAATGGAACCATTTGTTGGCACAAGAGAAGACCCAGGGTTCAACACTACAACAATGCAACGGCAAAACCCTAACTATCATCCCTTTTGGCAACACCTGCGAAGCAGATGAAGTCTCACCTGAGGTAGAGGTAGGGGTGGTTGAAGGACTCCAATGTCTGCAACCTTAGCTGGAACACATATATGTGATTGTAACACCTTAATAGAGCACTTAGCAAATATGATTCATAAATATTTAGTCTTAGTTTACAATGAAACTAAACCCTAACAACAGATCAACGCAGTATTCACATAGATTCAATAGACTCAATCACTAAACATACCAACATAAATCAGATCTAGCATTTATTCACATTATTCGACACAAAACTATCATATCATATTCATATATCATCTAACATCGCACTAAGCATTGAATCACATAAACAAAAGAACAACCAAGAAGCACAAACAATTCACAACACAGGATATACATGGTTCACCCCCACCCTCGGGCTACGTCCACCAACTCTTCATCTTCTTTATTAGCTTCTTTCAATCTTCTTACATGCACAAAGCCTCAAAATAAACTTTGTGGAGGACAAGAGATCTACGCACCTTGCTATATCCTCCTTACTTTAGTTATAGCACAAATCCTTCCACAGTCTCTTACAATCACTTGCACTTAGCTCTGAAAGCCTCACACATAATGCACAAAGCAATTACCACTTAGCACTTAACACTCTGGCCTCTTCTTACATCGCCTAGATACTTATTTATACATTAAAGAATAGGCCTAAGCATGGGTAAATCCATGGGACGACAAACCCATACCCATTACATAAGCCCAAAACCTAAAAAGGGGTCGAGATCTCGCGATATCCACTTTGATTTGCGCTCCACGTTCGATATCCTGTCGAAGTCCCAAAATGGTAAAAAATGACCAAGGATCCTCAAAACTTGGTCAATGGACAACAATGTAATAACCATTTTATGATATAAGGTCCATGCCACAGAGGTGCTAACCTTCATGTCCCTAACTTATCGTGCGATTGGTCATAAACAAGGAATAAGTATCCTTATGTAAAAGCACGAGGTTGAACGGATTTATCATATTGACTCTTCAATCATTTTTGATATGTCTCGTTAACAAGAGAATAATGGCAACATGTTTTTTCCAACTTGGTTAAATACATAAATTGTTCCTCTTCATTATAGGTATGAGACATGATTTCCATGGTGAGTTTCAACTAAGGGATCTCACACTCAATTGGTAATATTGCTTCTATGAAATATACCAACTGGAATGGGGTAAATATAGTTGCAACTTTCACTGAAGTGTGGTAGACCCAGAGTGCAGAGAAAAGCTGTAGGTGCCAAGAGGTTTTGTTTGTCCCCACCATGCATTGGAGCATGGTCTTTAGGAATTTTTGGATAGCTTCAACTTGTCCATTTTCTTGAGGATAGTAGTGAGGAGTTTTTTCATGAAGAAAACCCAACTTGACATGCAACTCACTCGTCATATGGTTTTACAAATGTGAGCCACGATCAATGACAATGGCTTGTGGGAAACCAAAGCGAGTAATGATGTGGTTAAAATCAAAGAGTGTTGCAACACGACCATCGTTAATAAATGTAGGAATAACCTCAACCCATTTAGTGAAATAATCAATGGAAATGATGATATAACCATACCCCATGGCCGAGGTAGGCTTACACTACATAAAATCAATGCCCGATTTGGAAAAGGGGTCGATGACTACGATGGGATGAAATGGAGCAGGGTGGTTACGTGCATTGTTTCTGAAACACTTGATAGGTTGGGCATCGTTTGATAGCCTCGATACAATATTTGAAGATGGAGGGCCAAAAATAACCAACACGTAATATTTTATGGGTTGTAGCCATCCGAGAAAGATGACCTCCATAAGCTCCAAGGTGAAAGTCATTCAAAATGCGTTCAGCCTCATTGTTGGTTCAACAACATCATAAGATAGTATCAATACCACGACGGTACAAAGTGTCGTTGATGATAATATAGAGTTTAGAATGGTGGTGGATACGACGACGTTTGTCATGTGAAATATTAGGATGGAAACATTGAGTTTGGAGATAGATAAAAACATCCCCATATTAAGGGTCTGATGTGCTAATGAGGAACAGAGATTCACTACGAAGAGAATCATTGGACTTAGTATCTTCATTAGAGTAGGGAAGATCACAGATTAGTTCCGCAAAAACCAACAATTTTTTATCTTTTGATTTGGAAAACTCAAGATTGAATTCTTGAAGAATAACGATCCATTTGGAATATTTCACCCCAAGGACTTGATGTGTTATAATATGGTACATAGGGTTCAAGTCCAAAATGACTGTGGCAGTACGTAACAGGATGTAGTGGCAAAATATTTGGACAAAAATGACTGCAGGCAGAGTCAAATTTTTAATGTGTGAATATCAGAGCTCGAGATAGACTCTTTTTCAGATATTAGATCACATGTTTGTCACTTTTAGGATCCTCTTGAACTAACACCATAGAAATAGTGGAAGTAGAGGCAACCAAATAAAGGATATAGTCTTGTGCATAATTTGGGGGGTGCAATAGAGGCGTGTGTGTTAATGAATTCTTAAGAGCATCAAAAGAGCATTGAGTAGTGTCAACCCAGATGAAAGGAGTTTCTTTCTACAACCATATCATAAATCCTTTAGTGATTTCGGGATAACTATAGATGAAATGACGGATAAAATTTTCTTTCTCTTGCAGAATTTATAGATGGGTCAAATTGTTGGGAGGGGTTAAAGTGAGAACAACTTTTACTTTTAAGGGATCCACCCTAATCCAATATTTGGAGATGAACAATCTGAGGAGTCAACCTGATTCGATAGTAAAGATGCATTTGTGAGGGTTTAGAAGGATATGGTAAAACTGGCATCGAAGAAAAATGGCTCGTAAATGACCAATATGGTCTCATCAATTAGACTAATGAGAGGGTAAATCATCGAGGTAAGGTTCCATAATATGTTTGATATCATGGACCGCTGGAAAGTAGCACCATCATTTTTAAGACAAAAAGGTATATTTTGATAAGAAAACATACCCTAAGGGTAGATGAAGGTTGTCTTATGTTGATCAACCGGTAGAATATCGATATGGTTATACCCTGAAAAACCATCCATGAAAGAAAATATAACACTGCAAGCGCAATTATCTATGATTTGGTTGATAAAGGGTGTTGGGTAATTGTCTTTTGGAAAAGACTTATTGAGATCCCTATAATTGACACATACATGAATGGTTCCTTATTTGTTAGAGACCAGAACGATGTTATAAACCTACTCCATCAAGGGGACAGGATAAATAAAACCAAACTTCAATAGTTTTTCAAATTCTTCATTTATGGCCGTGGTTTTCTTAGGATGAACCAGGACAAGTTTTTTTTGTATAGGTTTAACACTAGGGTAAGTTTTTATCTCATGCAAAATAATTGATGGATTGATCTCTGACATTTCTTTGTAACTCCAAGTGAAGACATCGCAAAACTCTTTGAATAAAGAGATATAATCTTCCACTTATTCAGGCAAACAATTGACATCGAGATGAAAATTTTCCATGATACCTTGTTTGATTGAGATGTCTGTAGCGATCGTAGAAGATATTTTTCCTAAATTCCCCTCAGAAGTAGTGTCCTCGGTAAGTATGGGATATTGGGGATAATTGAAAACACTGTCAGCAAATATAGAGTGTAGATCTTTCTCAGTTTCATCTAGACTAGGGAGAAAATATGAACGATGATGGTTGTCATCCTAGGGTACCTTTTTGATACTAGGAATTTCCATAATGGATTCATCTGATGGAAAAATATGGAGGATTTAATCGAAATTAGAGGATAGGGAATCCAAAAAAGATGGAAACAAGTGTTGGATGCCAACAGATGTTGGTCATCCAATGACGGAGATGTGGATTGGATGGCATTATATGAATCCGCAGCAGGACTAAGTGGCATAGTGTCACCTAGTGCCTCGAATTCTAAAGGAATAGGCACAACTCAAGGATCAGATGATTCATAAGATTGATATTCCATAGTCGATATCATATTGATCATGGAAATATGTTGTGAGGTGGGAGGAAGCGGTGTAGAGAAAGTACCTATAAGGGAAGAGTCTTTTAAAAGACCTACACCAACACTTAAATAAGTGATATTATTGTCTCTATAGAAAGGAATATTGTTTGTGGTGGGAGTGCAAGCATCGAGGGTACAGTAATCTAACTGATCAATAGTGAAAATTTTACCTTGATAGGGGAATTGTACACATCGAAACACCGATGAAGCAATGGCAGTCATGGAATAAAACCAAATTATTATTAACATTAAGTTGTAATCAAGGGGAGCATAGACTACCTCTACATCAATAGATACATTCTTTCCTCCCAACTGAATAACTAAGGATGGCAAGAGTCCATGAGGAAAAAAACTCACCCATCAAATGCTCGTAACATTGTAGGGGATTGATTAAGAAGAGGTGATTTCAACCCTTTCCAACAAGCTAATGACATGACACAAGTGGAATCTCTTTCATCCAATATGGAACAGTGGATGTGTTGGTTACAATAAACAACATCGATATGAAAATAAAGTCAGTGAGAAAGTCATGACTTGAAGTTATCAAGGTTAAAAGTGATATTAGTCGATGACTCAGGATCGATGGCACCGATGACAACCAAGAGAATTCTATGTTGACTTGGACAATGTTGTAGAACTTCAAGAGAATACATAGTGCATGGTGCTTGAGTAAAATATTCAACGATGTTGTAGTTTTGGGCGACATGTGAACTAAGATTAAAATTTGATTTTAGAATAGTGCTCTTGGGAGAGTGTAAAATAGAGTCAAAAGTGGATTTCTCAATCTGAAGTGATCCATATTTAGGAGTAACGGTGGTAGGAGGTGGATCCGATATAGTATCGCTAGTGACCTTCTCTTTATCATGTTTAGTTGGTGTGTCATACATTGTGGTGCGAGTGGTTAAATCAATCCCATTAAACATATAAATATGGGCACTCGATGAGGCTTCCTCGCTAGGAGGATGACCAGGATTTCCCTATGTCAAAGGATCAAGGGCTTTCACAAACATGGATTGTTGCTAAGGAAAATGTTGTGTCAAAACAACGGGTTGGGAATTCCCTTTGAAAATTTTGGCAACTTCGTCACAATGAAGATAGTCTCGGGTGTAATGATCATCACCACAAATGAGATACAAAAATTTAAGTTTTTTGTGGTTGTTTCTAAGAAGTAGGTTGTTGAGTTGGTTTTTTGGGATTTTCATTATTATTATTATTCTTTTTGGGTTTATTTTTTGTTTTCTTCTTTCCCCTAGATTGTTCTGAAGAGGCATACTAAACTGCATTAACCTTAGATATTTGAGTCGAGGGGGAGGTAGAGGAGAGTGAGGTTGAATCAGTGACAGGTGCATAAATGGAGAGATTAGCCGAGCCAACCGACTGTGATGAAGATTGTTTTTTTATGAAATTGATGATTCCATCTGCATGAGCTATGGAAGATGGTTTGGATGGATCGGTGGACATGTGGCTAGCATTTGGTATCAGCTCATAAAGTGTATCGGATTTGGAATAAAGAAAATCTAGGTACTGAGCATGAGAAATGGATTCTTCCTCAATGACAACACCACCCATGGAGACATCACCAACAATTGGGGGTAAAATAGATTTAGTAAACCATTATTACAATAATCGGCCAGGAATGGTCGCTTTGATCAACCTTCTCTATCGTCTCCACTAATGAATCTGATTAGGTTTATGTATGGATTTTGTTTTACGAAGTGAAGTCAAGAGTTTTGTACCATTCTTGTAATGGATGGGTAATTGAAAATGTGTGAGAAAATCCATGGCTAGGGAGTTGAAATCTTGAAAGGTACCACATTGGATTTCAATGTACCATTTGGCTTTTGAGCCCATGAGTGTGCAAGGGAAAAGAAATAACTATATAGAATCATCCATAACTGATTTTGATCAACACCATAGATGAAACTTCATAACATGGTTGTTGGGGTCTTCACAAAATTTACCATCAAATTTTGAGATTTGATAAGGTAATTTAGCATGAATTACCCATCAAAAAGGAAAATGTAGTATGGGATCATTTGTCAATCAAGATAAATATGGTATATCGAACGCAGCTAGGAATGGTAGATTTTGGTTAACCTAAGGATGATACTAGTGTGACATAGGGACGCTAGTAGGGTATAAACTGGTTGAGGTGGATAATTATATCCATTAGGCCCTCCCATATATGGTTGTTGTTGGCCAGTGTAGGAAATATTCGTTTGTTCTTGAGGAATGATCATGAAAGGATGGAAACTTAGTTTGTTCTGGGGAGGATAGGTCATTTGATTAGGCTGTGGGGGATAAAGAGTTTTTCCTTGTGGAGGGTATACATTCGAACCTTGGGGAGGATAAAATTGTTTTCCTTGAGGACCCCAAGTGGGATTTAGGACACCTAGATAAGGTTGTCCAAAATATAATCCAGAAGGAATAACATTTGGAAATCCTCTTTGTGGTTTAGTGTATGATGGTCCTGCTTGATAAGGTTGATGAAACAAACCTCCTTGGGTTCCTCCCTAGGGTTGTGAATGGTTTCCAGTAAAAGGGGGTTGTCCCCCCACCATAGCTTGAGTGACAATTAGGTTTTGACCAATAAAAGGGGGTTTCTCCCAGTGTGTATTTGCAAGGGTGGTTGTTCCCCAGGAGGGACAGTCCTGCTAGACGATGGTTTCCCCCTAGTCAAGATTTTTCTTGTAGTTGATTGTGTGTGTATGGAAAGGTTCTTCATTCAGTGATGTATAAGTGTTTCAATAGGATTTTGTGGAACATAAGGAGTTGACGTTTGAAAAGGTGGTGTGGTGGGAGTAACGGTCAATGTAGCTTGTGTATGACTAGGAATTACGACTCCATCTTTACTTTGGATTTTTATTGATGTAGTAGCAAGATTAACTACTTGTTCGATGGCACAGTCAATAGTCTGACCGAATGGTCCTGCCTCAGCACCAACAGAGGTAAGCGGGTCAAGAGGTGGTCGACTAAAATTGAAATTTTTGTAAAGATCATGTCCCATATGGATTTCTCCATATGGAATGAACATGTGTCTATTGTGGATTTACCATGTCAACAGACTATATAGGAGTCATATACTCATCATTATAATCATGTTGTGTGTTTTCCATCTGTGTCTTAGTGTATGGCTTCAATGGTAGTCGAGGACACAATTCTTCTATGATGTTACAGAACAAGTCCAATCAAAAAAGGAGTGGTTCAATATGAACTTATGACATAGGGGTAATATGATGAATGGGATCCTCAACTGTAACCAAAGTGCTTTCAGGATTTACTAACAAAGGAGTAGCAGTGTTCCCAACACCCGAGTGATTTTCAACCTCTTCATGGTAAAAGTATTCAGGTAAATTAGGAGGTAAGGGTTTGTATCCTTTCAGAGGTATCCCTTGCATCCTACGTGATCTAAAAATATTTTTATCATATACAATATCAATATTGAAAAACAATTAAGTAAACAAACAACACTCGCTAAAAATCTAGAAGAGTCAACAAGAAAACAATACCTCCTCTCAATTACTGTACTAGTTGGTGATGAAAGCCAACATCGCGTGATCAAATTGATAAGGGGCTAGGATATGAGTGGGTGGATCAATTACATTGGTGACCTTCTTAATGGACTTATGCCTTGGAGAAAGATTCCACACAATAATTGTGGATTTACCCTCCAAGGAGCCCGAGTGAGTTTGACCAATGTTTGTTCCAGGTGCAATGAAGACTTCCCTTCACTGTCACCTTGTGTGATTACCCTAAATATTATGGATACTAAGGAAACCAACTAACAATCAGACTCTAGGCGGGTAAATTCGACAGTCCATTCCAAATGTATGGGTAGGATAACAAGTCTAAAATGATTTAAGAGAAATAAGGACCTATGGACCGATAGAACTTCAGAGGACCCCAGATGGATTCAAGATTCATAAACCACTGATACCAAAATAATATAGTTGGAACTCAAGAAGAACCCCCAAATACGATCTTACTGCTATGAACGGTGAAGCCTCAGAGGGATAACCTTTGTTTCTATCTCGAATATGACCTTGTGCGTAACCCCTGTGTGAGAGGGGGATCCCAACTATGCTTATACAAAAATTGGATTTACTCTCCCTATCGCAAGATTCTGAGTTTCTCTTGAATGATTTGGAGAGTTCTCATAGCCTAATCCAAAGAACTAACCCTAATCTAATTTTGGTGGAATAATCTGAAATAAAAGGTTTCTAGATCGATTTTAAATTAGCATTGATTTTAGTGGTTGTTCTTTACACAGAGGGGAATGAGAGTGAAACTAATGATGTTACGACTCAAATCCCAAAGAAGTAAAATAATGATAAGCAAAGGTTTCTTTCGTTGAAATTCTACTTATGGGAAGGATAATATTTTTCTTTCTTTCACGACGAAACACAAGAATGAAAAAATTGCATCCAATTTATTTTCAACAAGAATCCATTTCAGTGCTAAATTATAAAGAAATTGTTTCTAGTATCAAAAAACCAATCGTAAAAACTATCCTTTCGTTTGATTATAAATGTTAATTGATTTGATTTAATGCTTCTTATGCCAATAATAAAAATGATTTCACTATTATATCTTTAGACGATGGGAAGCAAGAATCACACAAACAAGAGGAACTATCATAGCAGTCAGTAAGAGGCAAAAAAAAAATTCCAAAAAGAACACCAAAAACAACAAAACACCCTTAAGAAATTTATGGAAATATATGAAGATCATTGACCAATTTAAACATTAAACAAATCTCTTAGTTTCATCATAACAATATTTAATCGATCAGATGAATGGACAAGGATCAAAATGAACCCAAATTTTGAAGAAAAAGGGTGACTTTGTGACAATAAAACACAACAAAATCCAATAAATGATAAAAAATATTAAAAGAAGCAAGTTATAGGTTTGAAAAAAGGAATAGATTGACAAAACGAGTTCTGAGTTAAAAATAAATACCCAAAAATCACACCCAGTACAAAGGCAATCAACAAATTTTCAAACTGAAGAAAAATCAGCACTCTAGCTATAACAACACTGGAGCACTATAGCGCTTCCTAAATCACTATAGAGGAGTGTCGATTAGGAAATCAATGCTCTAGCTGTAACTGGAGAGGGTGTGGATTTATGAGAAAGAAAGGGACCAACCCAAAAAATGAAAAGCTCAAGAAGTTTGATCCACATGATTTGTGAGACAACGTCAGTAATGACAAAACATGTATAAAAGATAAAATGTAGAAAACATGATGTAAATATGAGAAAAAGGAAAATACAAAACCAAGTAAAGAAACCACAACTAAAATCTTTGTTCCCGAGTGGAGTAGCCAATTTTTGTTGTAGTAAAATTCCCATGCAGACAGGTGAATATCCTCTTGGATTATAGACCCCTATTACCAAGATAAAAAGATGCTAACATTGGACACTAACATTTCTTTAAATGTAGTTTAACTAGGAAAAAAGAAAAGTGTAAGAAAGTATGATGTACCTTTTTCTAAATCTTGTCCTCGCTTAATCTGGGTTGAACTTGATCTTCAAGCCCCTTAATAATATTTGCAATCCAATAGACATCAAAAACAACATACACTTCCTACTCTACAAATATTAGTTTACACTAAATTTATCAATGAAAGACAATTATATGCAACCATACACAAATTTAAAGAAATAGGCCAAGCATATATTAATGAGAACATTACAAGGAACTTACAAATTGTACATGTAGTTGCAACAACCTCTCCAAGCCCTCCTTGTCCAACCCCTTGCTCAAAAGATCCATGATCAGAATGAAAATAATTTTTGTTGATTATTCTCCTCTTTTTTACCATGAGAATGCCTCCTTTTATAGGCTTTGAGAGGCTCAAACACCTTATTTATATTTGGAATAAGTTGAGGATATGAATCCATCAATTGTGTCATGTCCCTTAGATGCATCATAAAGCTTGGATCTGAGCCAAACCAACTCAGATCATCTCTAGTTGTCTTTAAAGATAAGGGGGATTTCTTCCAATGATTCTCTCAACCAATCAACGCTCCCTCAAAATTTGCAGCAAAGAACTACAACGATCCATGTTATATGGACAGGAAGCACTAGTTCTCCCTGCATATGAGCAAGGGAGTGTTGATCTTCCAAAAGTTTGTTAAGATGACCATTTAACAAGGACAAATTGTTGGATCATGTTGTCATTGATGCCAATGGTTTGATTGATTGATGTCAAGTGATTGATTGATGTCAAAGGATTGATTGATTGATGATTTATGTAATATAATATGTATCGTCCTTGATGAGAATGCATATATGAAGATAGATCAATGAGTTGTCATTGATACATGATGGATATGGATCGATGTGGTTCCATTGGTATATGATGCATTGTTGGAAAAATGTAGAGATGACTCATTATTGTCTTATCATGATTGACAAGGTGCACAAATGGATGAACTCCAAAGTGGTCCCCTTATGGTGAAATCCCTCACGGGAAGATGCTTTGCGGATTGAGTTATCCTAGAAGAATGGTTGGAGGACCCATGCTCTCATTATTTTCCTATCATGATTGATAAGGTGTACCAATGAACAAAATCCAAAGTGGTCCCCTTACGGTGAAAGCCCTCACTGGAAGATGCTTTACGGATTGAGTTATCCTAGAAGAATGGTTGGAGGACCCATGCTTGTATGAGGAATAACGAGATGAAGATCAAGGAAATTGTTGGTGAAACTATCTTGGATGGATAGTGCTTGTCATGCC
>JASDQU010103496.1:354534-365104 GCA_032191745.1 Picea mariana | reverse complement strand
TGAACTGGATCAAATGGATATAATCAGTCTAGTTTATCCCCACCTGTACATATCAATGATTTTTTCATCTTACAGTGCATTGCCCTTGAAAATTGCAGGAAACAAGTCAGAGCTCTTGGAAAATACTTTACTTTCAGCTTTCTTTGGGGTTTCTTCCAGTGGTTTTTTACAGCTGGGGACGATTGTGGCTTTCAGCAGTTTCCTACTTTTGGATTAAAAGCTCGGGATAATAGGTACGTATCTTGAATTTCCAAGTTTTCCTCAATGTAAATTTTTCTACCTCTTTCTTTACAGAAGTAGACAATAAAACTTGACGTAAATATAATCTGTATTGCAGATTTTACTTCGACTTCAGCGCCACATATGTAGGAGCTGGGATGATCTGTCCGCACTTGGTAAATTTGTCCATATTGTTTGGAGCAGTCGTCTCTTGGGGTCTCATGTGGCCTCTCATAAATAACCAGAGTGGACACTGGTACACTGCCCCAGAGGGGGATATGCAGGGCCTTCAAGGTTACAGGATCTTTGTGTCTATTGCTCTCATATTGGCCGATGGAATATACAATTTCCTCAAAACCTTGTACATCACTGTGACATCTATGTATAGTCAATGGAAGAAGAGGACTCAAAATGGTCTTCCAGTGGTAACCGGTGATGGAAATCAGCCACCAGTGGAGGAAGCAATACCTTATGATGAGCAAAGGCGGAACGAGATGTTTATGAAGGACAGCATACCCCTATGGGTGGCCGGAGCTGGGTATGTGGCCCTCGCTGCTCTATCCACGGGGGTCATCCCATGGATTTTTCATCCTGTGAAATGGTACTTTGTACTGGTGGCCTACATAATGGCACCCGTGTTCGCATTCTGCAATGCATATGGATGTGGTCTCACRGATTGGAGCTTGGTCRCAACTTATGGGAAACTAGCCATCTTCATCTTCGGAGCATGGGCAGGGAAGGACGGTGGCGGTGTCCTGGCAGGCTTAGCTACTTGTGGAGTGATGATGTCAATAGTCTCTACTGCTGCAGATCTGATGCAGGATTTCAAAACTGGATACCTGACCATGTCATCCCCAAGATCTATGTTTGTGAGTCAAGTCGTTGGGACCGCCATGGGATGCATAATAGCACCTTGTACCTTCTGGCTATTTTATAAGGCCTTTAATTTGGGAGATGCAAATGGAGAATATCAGGCCCCCTATGCACTGATTTTCAGAAACATAGCCATCCTAGGAGTAGAAGGATTTGGTGCCCTTCCCAAGCACAGCCTCACTATTTGTTATTGTTTTTTCGCAGCAGCGATTGTGATCAACTTGATAAGAGACCGTGTACCCAAAAAAGTGTCTCAGTATATTCCACTGCCAATGGCCATGGCTATACCTTTCTACATTGGAGGTTACTTTGCCATCGATATGTGCGTGGGGACAGCCATTGTATTCGTTTGGCAGAAGATCAACCGCAAAAATGCTGATGTAATGGTTCCTGCAGTGGCTGCTGGTCTTTTATGTGGAGATGGCATATGGACTCTTCCTTCCTCGATTCTGGCTCTGGCTAAAGTGAATCCTCCCATCTGCATGAAATTCCTGTCCAGAAGCATGAACAGTAAAGTGGATGCCTTTATTAATACTTAGCCAGGGTTGATCCAAAGAGATCAAAATCACAGATATGTCATGTTGCGAGTGTTATATGCACATGGAATGAAATTGTGATCGTTGTCCATAATGCATGTCGGCAAGACTATTGACTGTTGAGCTTTTTTTTAGCTAGATGGAAATGTAAGGTAGCATGCATGCTTATATAGCAAGACTTTGACGTTTGAGCTTTTTTTTAGCTAGATGGAAATGTAAGGTAGGATGCATGCTTATATTGACTAGTTTTACTGTATGTGTTTTTATATTAAGGGAGTTGAAGAGTAAAAATTCATATTTTTGTGTCAAAAACACTAAAATCAATTTTTTATTCAAAAAGTGATGCTACCATATATCTCTTTTTTTGGGTGGTTTAAATTGCTACTTGTATGAAGTTGCAGTCTTGATAATTGAGACCATTGCAGAAAATCAATCCTTAAGTTGGAAAGTGTTGCTTGTAGTAACACCATTTTTTAGTTTTTGAGTTAAAATTTGATCACTGATACTATTGCAATTAAAAACCCTCAAATTGGTTCATAAATTGAAATAAAAATATTTTTTTAGGAAAAGAATGGTGCTACTAGAGCACCACTTATTGATTTGAGAGTCAATTTTCCATAATGGTATCAATTGTCAAGGTTGTGATTTCAAACATGTTGTAATTTTAACCACCCCCAAAAAAGAATGCTACTAGTAGCACCAATTTTTGAAATCGAGATAGAAATAACCACTAAATGTGACCTCTAAAAAAATGTGAACTTTGAAGAGTTCTCGCTAATTCAGTAAATTTGTTAGTTGCCAAACAATTTTATTTATATGAAGATTGTTATAGATATGTAACAAGAGAGTGCAGTCTCCTGATTGCAATGCTACTACATATGTACAATAAATATAAGGAAGCATTGTCTACTACCTACTACCCAACAAACTTGCACAATACAACCATTGAACCATCTGTGGGCATGCTTCCTACAAGTCATGTCTCTTCCACCATTCAATCAACTAATGCCCAATTTTCCCTACTATGTCAACCCTAGACTTAACACAACCACAAAACTCCATCTCCGCCCTTGTACGAATGATCAAATTCATTTTCTTGAATAACTTTCCACTTTGAGGCATCCTCTATATATGATTCAAGTCTTCGCTATTTCCTACTTCTAAAGTGTCGTGCAACATGTTCCTTGCTAAAGTGGACCCAATATGAAACCCATCCCCTTACTCTGGCTATGCATGCTCGAGGGTGACTTATCTACTAGTTTCTTGCACCTATTGGAAACTATGATCCCTTCAATGAATTATGTGAGAAAATGCCTTTTTTTCTTCAGTGAGTTGTGCCAACATTCCATGCACCCAATGGTTGTGCATCCAACAAATGTACCCAATGCTTACATGTCTTAAAAGTCGTTCTTGTGGACCGTTGCAAACCCAAGTAAAAGTCACTCTTGTCCACATCCTTGGGTTTGCATACTTCCCAAGGCACTCAAGTCTATAAACATAATTAAGTCTCTTTTCCAATCCATTTGGCACTTAGGAATTCCTTGCCATTGTGAAAAACTACCCAAGGCATGCTCATTCAACCTTGCAATTTGCTTTTGCAACCAACCAAAATTTTCCCATTTCTATGATGTGCCTTACCTTTCTCTAAAGGAACCCAAAATGTTTATGATGTATCTTTCCATCATGCAAGAGAATCCAAACCAACTCATATAGCCAACCAACCTCTTGTTGCATCTGTCTATGTCGATCAATGACCATCAAAGTGGTTGTGTGACGAACGTTCCTTAAGGCACTTCAGGCTCGGGCCTTACATATAGTTTGTTACATAACGAAAAATCTTTGTCCTTATATCATGATACATAGAAATACCATTTCAATCAATACATATGGATGTATATTTCATACACTATTTTTAAATAATCTATTTAACAATATGTTATTTTTCACCAATAAATTCTAATGTTTCTAAGAAAAAAAATTTAAACAAAGTTACCGACTTAACGAGAGGCGTGAACTCAAAATGAGAACTCTGACCCAAAAACCCCATTTTTTGCATTAAAAAACCTGAAAATCAACACCCAAATCAAAAAGTGATACCACTGGTAGCACCATTTTTTAAACAAGGTCAAAATTACAACATTTTTCAAACATGGCCTTCAAAACTCAGACAGTAGGTAAGAAAAACCTTAAAATCAATGCCTAAATAAAAAATGATGTTACATAAAGTAATTTTTTTTTCAAAACGTTAAAATTATAGATAATTTGAAATCATATTTTTAGCAGTTGGTACCATTAAAACCAAAACCTCAAAATCAACCATGAAATTAAAAGGTATTGCTACCAATAGCACTCATTCTAAAATTGGGGTGTTAAAATGACACATTTTTTTAAAGTGGTAAAATAAATCATCATGACTATAAACAAAATCATAAAATCAACCATTAAATGTTTACTTTTAAAATCTTATTTTATTACTCCAAGCAAAAGATAATACACAATGTCGTGAAAATATCACACTATACTTTAAAAATTCAACATCACATTTTAATATTTTTTTACTTTTAATAAAAAAGTAAATACAAGTTACATTGAATGAAACATAAATTATTTCTTAAAAGTATTGTTATATTGTTCATATTCAAAACATATGAGCTAAGAAATTTTATTGTATTCTACATAATCAAAACATATAATTCATAAAACATAAAAATGATTCATAATTTCATGTAAGATCATATGTAAGTTCAATGCTCATTTCTAGTTAGCATACAAACATCATATGGATAAAAAATACATAAAATGTTTCAAAAATTTATTCATATCGACTCATGGGTTTTGAAATACCATCAGAGTCTACATTGTCTTCAAATGAATGATTAGATGAATATGTAGATGATCCATACTTTTCTCTATTGTCGATGAATGCACCATCTGAGTCTACATGCATGCCCAACATTTCATATGTGAAAATCCTTTTAGATCGACGACTAGGTTCAATAGAATCTGATATTTAATTTATTTTTTGTGGAAACAACATCTTGATAATATATGTTGTCTTGGAGCGAAGAGTTCCTTTGTAATACTCCAGTTTTGATCCCCCTATTAAATAATGTATTTTGTTAATGAAAAACCAGTGTACAAACAATTAAGAGAGGCCAATGTGCCTAGGAAATGTAATGTTTTGGTCATTATTAATAATAAATACATCAGTGGCTGCTAGACGAATAAGGACAAGAGTTAAAGGGGGATATGATTCCACAAGAGAGGGGGCTTGAGGGAATACGTATTTATTTTATATTTTATTTACCCATTTTTGTTTTAATAGAGAATAACCGTTGCATGAGCTTCTTGGGGGGGAAGGCCAAGTGGTTCCTTAATTGCAAGAAATACATAAACCCATCTTTGGTTTGTGGTGGGGGTGGGTTTTTCTTCACTCATTCACTCACTCACTCATTCATTTATTGTTCACATCTTTGATTTTGTACTATGTCCACTCATTTTTTCACCCACTCGTATTTCCTCATTCGTGTTTTTTCTTGGGAAAGGAAAACGAATCGTTGGGAGGAGCCATGGTTTTGTTGGCTCTAAAGACTGTTGGTATATTCCAGCCATGAATTAATTCCTGCATGTCTGAGATGCTTTGGCTTATGTTCAATTTTTCTCACAATAGTGAATCCTGAGAGTCCCAACATGAATATTCTTGACCAGATGCACTGGAGCCCTAGAAGGAGATTGAAGGACTGAGGGACTACGTGGCAGAGAAGGGGGTTCATTCTCTTGGGTTGTGCAGGTTGGGTAGAAGAGAGCTGGTGTACTTTGGATTGTTGTGGGTGCTGAAAATCCTATGAGAGCTTGAGTGTTGACTGGTTTGGGAATTCGAGTGACACTCTAGAACCATCCTTGTGGATTCATAGCCCTAGCTTACAGGTGACATTGTTGTTGAAATTTGGAACAAAAAATTCTACGGTTGGGTGGAACGTCCTTGGTCTGTAGCCAATTGGTGATTTGTTTCATGAAAGATAAGTGCTCTCTGTCATGGTTTTATTTACCTGTGTATTTATTGCACTGTGTATTTATTTATCTATTAAATTCATATCTATAATATGCATGCTTGTTGGTTATTGTTGTGCATGACTATTGGCACCAGGCTGAAGTGGAAAGAAGGATGATCATGGGAAATAAAGCATGCAAAAACTGAAGTAAGAGCTGGAGGAAGAACAACACACGTGCATGGAAGAAAGCATGCACAAGGAAAGCGACAGCTGGAGGAAAAACAACACACGTGCATGAGAGGAAGACCTAACATCGATAGGGTTAGGGTTTTGGTAATACATTGTAAATGGATGAAGAGCCCAATATATAAAAATATAGATACACAAGTATCATATATTGGTTGGTTTGCTTTTGTATTAGTTCGGCTTTTATAATACTCCATCATAGTATGTACGAGTTGATGCGTTATGTAATATTGTTATGAATCATTTTTGTAAGTTGTTGAGCTAAGTACAAAGGAGAGAAGGAAGATCTGAGGATTAGATCGTAGGCTATGGAGCCTAGTGCGATCTAGTTCGCCTCATACATATTTTACCCATCTAAGGAGAATTGTAAGTGCGCAGTGTTGGAGATGCAGAACTACCATAATAGAAGAGCCAAGAGCCAAATATTTATGGACGTAGCCTAGGAGGGGGTGAACCACGGTAATATCTGTTTAATGCGATGAATGCATGCACATTTTTTATTTCTTTCAAGAATTAGTTGTTATGCTTAATGAATGAGTTAATACATTGCTATGGAATATGATTGTGTTGTTCAAGAAATAAACTGTGAAATATAAATGCTCACCCATGTCTAATAGTAGATTGTAATCACAATTTGTAGTATATGGCTCTGAATAATAAACCCCTATCTCATACTCAATCCTAGGATGTAAACACCTGAGTCTTACATCCACCCATTTAAAGCTATCTCAAGTGAGACTGCACAATGCATTATGTGTACTGTGTTGCCTTTTGGTCTACCAGGAAGGCCGATAGTTTTAGAGGTTTTGTTGGAAACCCGAAAGACATGAATCCTGGGTCAATAACTCAGACAGTAAAGGAGAGTAATAACCAACAAATGGTTTTGTTGCCATGTTAATAGGAATAAGAGAGGACTGAGTAGATGAGACAGATTGAATGAGAAAAGAACAAGAAAAACAAGAAGAGCAATGAGCCATTAGAAAGGAATGTTGAGACCTTGGAACCCCACAAAAGAAGAAATTGAAGGCTGGTTGAGAACCAAAGAGCTAGAGTTTGCACAGAAAGACAATAGAAACCCTAGAATCACACCTCACAAATATCTGGACAAATACGTGTTTGTTGATTTACATGAAGTCTTTTTCTATGGTTTTCCGCATCTACTATAGGAGTGGATACTAAGGTTGAAGGATAACCATGTGATGAACCAGATTTGATAGCTAGATTGGAATCCAGTACAGATTGAGCAGTTATAGTAGGTGAACAACAAATTCACTCATGAAATAGACTTTTGTCTTGATAGTATTGTGGCAGGTTTCATTATAGAATTTGCAGTTGACACAGCGAAGTCATACAACGTAGAGGAGAAAGAATTTCTATGTGGATCTCGAGGAAGGTACATTTAATCCTTGTATGCTTCTATTAAGATACTTCTATATAAAAAAGGTGTAATGATAATGGAATTAGACAGCTAAAATTCCCTGTGTGCATGGGGGAAGGGGGGAAACACTAACATATAGAGGATAAATGGAAGGAGTTAAGGATAAAGGAAAGAAGGAGGAGGAACCCTTGGACCCGATCATGATGGATGACGACCATCTCAAGTGGGTATTGGCATCATCAGGGACGATGCATAGCAGAGTACCCTACCAATATAAGGTGAATACCAAGAAGAGAGTCATAGCCACAATGGAAGGCTTAGCAAGCGATGAGGAATAGGTAGAGGATCTCCGAGTTGTGGAGCAGATTGAGGAAATCCTAAGTGCAACATACAAGAGGAAGATGAGAGGTCCAAGAATGGAAGGAGAAGGAAACCATCCTATCCATATTAATGTCAGTGTGGAACCCATACACCCATGTGCGACTAATACACCAAAGAGAACACCATCGTTTAGACAACCGAAGTTCGGAGGAAGTCTGATAGAAAGAAACACATCTACATAAGGAGAAACAATTAGAGGAGCCACTTCAGGCAGCACTAGTCAAGTATCTACACCGCACGGAGGAGGTAGTAGTTTAGTATTTAGAATGGCTGGACACGATCCCACTATCAGATTACCAGAATTTCGAGGGGAAGCAGTAGAAGACCCTGAGAAGAATGTGTTCATTTGTGCAAATATCTGGGAAGCAAAGTAGATCAGTGATGAAGATACCAAATTTGCGCAGCTAGCGATTACACTAAGAGACTGTGAACTAGACTAGTACATGAGTCTAAACACAAACAGTGCCCCTGGGAAGACAAGGACACTGGAAGACATTAAGAAGCTATTGATTAATGAGTTTCAGAAGCCAGGCTCAAAGGATCAGTACATGAATGAGATGATTGAGATAAGACAGAAACCAGGAGAGTCTATATGGGAGATTGACTAGAGATTCAAGCAACTAAAGGGAAAACTAAAATACCTTATGACCAAGATGCAGAATCAGAACCTATTTTTCAACTCACTACTCCCACACATAAAATATCCCTTACAACAACAAAAATTTCATACATAGGCAGAGGCTCTACAGACAGCCTTGCAACTGGAAGAGAACCAATACCAGCAGACAGACCTAGCTATTTAAGAGTTGAAGAAGGATTTGAAGAACTTAACATTTCAGTAGAACCAAAATAAGAAAAAGGACAAACGAGAATCTGTTTGGTGCACCACATGCAGGATGAAAGGACACCACAATAACGAATGCCCAACATTCGCGTAGTATATGGAAATCAGTATGCCAAATCTACTACCACAGGAAGGATTATGGTGTGAAATATGCAAAAAACTGGGTCACGACTCTTATCACTACACGATGATGCAGAAATACCAGACAGTTCCAAATAATTCATATTGCACCTTCTGCAAATCAATGGGCCATGATGATAAATATTGTAGAATTATGGAGCTAATGCGGGAGAAAACATCAGATGCATACAGGGTACGGGCCAAAATGATGACTGGGCAAGCAATGCCATAGTTCAATCAGGCCCCATCCCAATACAACACTATGCAACAACCATACAATAACGTGTAACCTCGGTACAACCCGACACAACCCCAGTACAATACCACATAGTACAATCAGGCACCACAAACTAACGCATCGAGAGGTGATTAAGCATGCTACCAAGGAGGAGGATGAGTGAGAGGAGGTTTCGAACACGGTAGAGGACCAGTAACATGTCACAATTGTCAGCAACAGGTACAGTATGCACAGGAATGTCCACTTCCACCAACAACTTGTATGTATTTCCATGCATCGCACCACAATACAGAGGAATGTCCGACACTACTAGTAAAGATTCAGGAAAAGAAGAACCAGAACAATCAGAATGTTTAGTGGGTTTCAACTGAAGCAATGGATGATGGATGAAACATCAACATAGTCACTCGTGGAGGAACGAAAATAGGCACTGATGAAGTTTGACAGGAACCAGCATAGAACCAATGGGTAAAGAAGAACATTGAACCAAGAAAGCAGTTCGACATGCCAAAAGAAAAGGATACCTTTAAGGAAGGTAGACAAGAATTTTAGGAGGACACAACGTCGACTTCAACTGCACAACCATTCAAGGAATCCCTAGAATATGACATGCCACCATCGTTGTACCATACCAACGGAACACAACCCAAGGGACAAGTAAGTACAGCCAAAGGATTTTTGAAATCATGCATAAAATTATTAAGTGATCCTTCATCTGTGAAAATATTGCAAAACATATTAGAGAAATGTAGTAGCGAGATGGAAGAAAATCTAGAACCAAAAACCGTCAATCACCTACACACAATAAGAAGAACAAGTAGGGAATTTAGACTAAATGCTAACATTGGGGATTTCAATATGGGAGACATTATACTAGACCTAGGATCTGAAGTGAATGTGATACCAAAGAAGACATGGCAATGTATGGGAGATCCAACACTGGTATAATCAAATGTTCAATTAAAACTAGCAAATCAACATAGATTCCTACCAACAGGTAAGCTGAAAGGAGTGACAGTAGATCTGGATGGAGTGAACACTAAAGCAGATTTTGAAGTCATTGAAATAGTAGATGACACAACACCTTACCCGACATTGCTTGGTCTGGATTGGGTGTTTGATAACCATGCCATAATCAATTTGAAAACCAGGAAAATGACATTTGAATTTAGAGAATACAGGCTCATAGCACCACTAGATCCATCGGAAAGGGAGAGGTTCACAGAACCCACTTGCCTGGACTTGGAGGAGATCGACCAATTGTACAGAACAACCGCATGTGATGAGGATTACGTAAAACCAACTACAGACGGGGTACTTAGTTGGTGGAGCATTACTTCATGTGCAACAGACTCAAACACCGGGTTACAAAACTGGAAGCAGAGACTACACAAAATATCCATGTGAAGATGTGCAAGAATAGATCACGTAGTAAGATGGGCAGCCATAGAAATCATAGAACCACCTAGTTTCCATGGACTAAATGATTTGGAAACATTATTGAAACAATATGAAGATGAATTATTAGAAAACCAATGACTGTTAGCACTCAACTTAGCACTCAAAGGCCACACCCACAAGATGGTGGGGCATGTTGATTAAGGTTGGTTGTCATTGATGTCAACCATTGAAGAAAGCCACGTAGCACAAAGGTTTGGGTAATGGACCCAATATTGTTTGATGTAAATATGACTCATTATTGTTTTTTCATGGTTAATAAGAAGTAAATATGGATGAACTCCA
>JASDQU010103496.1:339726-352209 GCA_032191745.1 Picea mariana | reverse complement strand
AGTTGGCACATACATGAGGTGTATAGTTGATGATGTTGGTTGATGAGTAGTTGACACATGATTGGTACATACTTGGTACATGGTTGAATCCACTTGTTTATGGTACAGGTTGATTACAGGTTGTTTGGTACAGGTTGTTGCATGGTTGATGCACTTGTTTATGGTACAGGTTGATTACAGGTTGAGGTACAGGTTGATGCATGGTTCAGATTTACTGGTACATATTTACAGTTGTATATCTCACAGTGATAGTGTGACAGTGGTTCCATCTTTCTACTTCTACTTCAGGGTGGCAGGATGAGTGCAAGGATAGGTGGTTGTAGCCACCTTCCGGTTGTATTCGGAGAACATAGGGGGTTGTAGCCTCCTTCTGGTTGTAGACAGAGAATTGGGGATTTAGAGATTCCCTGATGTTGTAGCCTCCTTCCATTTGTAGCTGGAAAACAAAGGAAGTTGGTGCTTCCAATGAATGTAATTCTTTAAGACATATAAGAAAAAACATTCTGTGGTTTTCTCCCGATTTGGGTTTCCATGTAAAACACTGGTGTATTGTGTATGTATGTGATTGTTTATTTCTTACTGCTCATTATTGGATAATAATTATACATTGATATAACAATTTTGGAAAAAGAATTATAATTACACTATTACTGATTCACCCCCCCTCTCAATAATCCAATAGGGAACACATAAAAACACCATCACAGACTGGTATCAATGTAAGTGACTACTGTGCATAAGGTTCGGCGTAGAACATGAATAAAACAAGCAACATAAATACGAAGGACAAGAGGTACCAGCGGAACACTTGGTGAAGTGAAAAACATTATGGAAAATGACACCACTAGAGGAATGGCTTCATCACTTCATACATACTTAAGAGGGCATACCAGCGAACTAGTATACAGACCAAGAATTGCGCAAAGGAAATACAACATGGAGGACATTGCAACAAAACTTCACTATGACTTTCTCATTCGAGAATGAGAACCCCAACATACATGCAACCCTCAAACGAATCAGAGAAGTAATATTCATCAAAGAAACATAAATAGAATTTATCACAGAAGAGCAACAGTGGAGTAAACACATAGTCAAGGAACTACTGTCATGTTACCATGTACATTAGGAAGCACCAAATGAAGATGATCCACATGATATTCAGATCAAAGAAGTAAAAGGCAAAAGAGATGTGGAAAGAACACCCATAGAATAAGAAGTCATTTCCGTGCCAATCAAGGTAAAGAAATTTAACATCGGGACAATTGAGCAGCCCAAAATGGCCAGCATTAGAGACTACTAGGATGAGCAGATAGTAGAAAGCATCACTGAGTTGTTGCATGAATATAGCGACCTTTTTTGCACAACATTTACAGAGATGAAGGGTATAGACGAAGAATTAGGAGAGAGGAAGATACCACTCAGACTTGAAGCGAGATCTATTAGACAATGACCCTACAGACTGAACCCCATAGATAAACATAAAGTTAAAGATGAGATAGACAGGATGCTCGAAGCCAACATCATTGAACCAGTTGAAGAATCAGAATGGATAATCCCGACGATAGTAAAGGACAAGAAAAAAGGAAGAGGGATCAGGATATGCGTCAACTTATGGAAGTTTAATGATGCATGCCTACATGACCCATTCTCTACACTGTTCACGGATGAAGTGTTAGAGAATGGACATGAAGATTACTCATTCACTGATGGATTCTCAAGCTACCTTCAAATTAAGACAACACAGGAGGATAGAAACAATACCATGTTTGCGATGGAATGGGGATCTTATCAATACACAGTCATGCTGTTTGGACTGAATAATGCACCCACGATATTCTCCAGAGTGGTCATCGCAGCATTGAAGGAATTCATCCATCAGTTCCTCGAATTATACCTGGATGACTGGATAGTTTATATTCTGTTGAAAATCCATGTGGAAGTTTTATGACTAATGTTAGAGATATGTAGACAATGCCAGATATCGCTGAATATCAAGAAATGCATATTTGGAACATCGTTTGGGATACTATTGGGCCATATAGTATGCAAACAAGGCTTGTTAGTGGATCCGGCCAAGATCGCAATCATTGTTAACTTACCAACACCAAAAAAAATCTGTCATCTAAGAGAAACGTTAGGGCACACATGATACTACAGAAAATTCATCAAAGGGTATGCACAGATCACAACACCACTAGAAAATGTGTTAAGCAAGGATACAAAGTATCAATGGAACAATGAGTGTCAACATGGTCTGGATAACCTAAAGGAAAATATGGCTACTGCACTGATATTAGTATTTCCAGAGTGGGAAAATACATTCCATGTGAATGTAGATGCATTAGTGATAACACTAGGAGCTATATTAGGGAAACCAGGAGCAGGAGACTTGGATCACCCAATAGCATTCACAAGAAGAAAGTTATCAGACTCGGAACAGAATTATAACATGACAAAAAGAGAAGGCCTAGCCATGGTTTATGCACTGCAAAAGTTCAAACATTACCTATTGGGAGAACATTTTAATATGTTTACAGATCACTCAACCCTGAAATACCTAGTCAACAAGCCAGTGTTGGGGGGGAGAATATGTTGATGGTTACTACTATTTAAAGAATTTTATTTTGAAGTAATAGTTAAACTAACAAAACTGAATGCAAGACCTAACCACTTGTCCAGGGTCACAAATGGAGAAGAACCTATGAATTTAGAAGACAACTTTCCATATGCACAATTATTATCAGTACAGATTGTTGATGACTAATTTGCAGAGATCGTCCTGTACTTAAGCACGGGTATTGCACCGCAAGAGTATACCACCATGTAGAAGAAGAACCCGGTAATCAGCGCAACGGACTATCAACTGATCATAGGACACCTATACATTATGGGCATAGACAACATCTTGCGAAGGTAAGTGTTAGAGAATGAACGACCAAGAATTTTAGCAGAATCCCATAAGGGAATCAAATGAGGGATTTATGTAAGAAAATATACCCCACATAAGGTACTACATGCAGGACTATGGTGGCCAACAATGCACAACGACTCGAAAGAGTACTGTCAGAGATGAGATGTCTGTAAAAGGGTAGGCAAACCCAACAGAAGGGATGAGATGCTACTACGACCATAAGTAACATTAAGAGAATTTGAAAAATGGGTAATAGACTTTGTGGGACCAATTAACCCACCAGCCAAAAGGACAGGGATAGGATACATTATCACCGCGACGAAATACCTAACAAGATGGGTGATAGCCGCACCAGTAAAATATTGTAGTGTAGAGACAGCTGCACACTTCTTGTTTGAACAAGTAATCACTAGATTTGGGTGCCCAAGAGTTTTGATGAGCGAGAAAGGAACACACTTCATAAACAACACCATCTGTGCGATGACTGAAGAGCTTGAATTTCATCACCAAAATAGCACACTATATCATACATAGGTGAATGGCACATCAGAAGCCTTTAACAAAATTCTGGAGAATGCACTGACAAAGATCTGTAACGTCAACAAAGATGACTGAGACCTCAAAGTACCAACAATATTATGGGTGTATAGGAATACATGAAAAAAGTTGTCAGGGAACACTCCATTCAAACTAGTTTATGCCCAAGAAGCAGTAGTGCCATTAGAATTTTTAGTACCCAGCTTATGTGTAGCAGCTATCACACAAATGACAGAACGAGGTGTAGTACAGGAAATACTGAATCAATTATTTCCAATGGAGGAAGACCGAATCTTGGCAGGATTCCATCAACAAGTGCAGAAAACAAGAGACAAATATTGACACGATCGACATATCAAGAAGAAAACATTGAAGGAAGGAGATCTAGTATTTCTCTACGACAACAAGTCGTTTCAGCACCCATAGAAGCTTAGAATGCATTGGCTAGGACCATATGAGGTAAAATCTGTCACATATGAAGGAGATGTATAGTTACAAGATTTAGCAGCCACATACCTTAGAGGAATGATCAATGGGAGGAGACTAAAGCTGTACAAGGACAGTCGACCACCCACCCCGCAGTTAAAAAAACAAAAAAACAAAAAAAAAACATAAGAACACAAAGGAAACATGACTAAAAAGCATGCAGAACGCTAGAGATAGATAGGCCATATGATGTTCGAAACACAAATTCGGAAAAGGCACGAACAATGGTTACATACAAAGTGAAAACAAGTGAGAAACATAAAGTTGGAAAAATCGGGATAACAAGACAACACTAAGGAGAATTAAAGCACGACAAGGACCAACGGGACGTCACATTAAACATGCCAACGTGAGATGACAAAGGAAGCGTAATGAAAAGTACGAAACTGCCGCAAATGCATTGACCCCACAATTATGATGCATTAAACACATAATGGACGAAGCATCCTCGACAAGCTTCATGACAAGCCCATACAACACGCGAGCATGGGAGAAGCTAGTCTATTCACGAAAGGAAAACAGAGAGGGAGTAATAGTAGCTAGAATGAATAGAGAGATACCATAGAGCTCATCGAAGTTATTCAAACTCAACAAAAGTTTGACAATCACCACTATGGCACCATCGAAGCCAACAGAAGTAAGCCAGATAACCATCGCGACCAGGGTTCAAACTAGGTCACGAGGACCGCTGGAAGAGAACAAACAGAAGTAGTTGGGGATGGTCAACATCAACGAAATCCCATCCCCAGAGATGATACCAGTGAAATCTACACCGATACTAGAAGAGATTCAACAGCCACAAGCAGAGGCCATGAAAGTGGATACACCAACAACGATGCAGGCGCCTCATAATGAAGAAGTGGAAACCCAATTTGAAGTGAAACCAAAGCCCTGGAAGTTAATGGAATGACACAAAATCTGGAAGCAACAGTGCAACCAGATGAGTCGCAAATGACCATATTAGGTCAACCAATAGAGGATACCATTGCAAATGCCTCAACTTGGATAGAATGGATAATGGGGGAGCAACCGGAAGTTGCTAGAACTTTTAACTAGCCACCGAAACAGGAAGACAAAGTTCATATACCGAGATCACCCTGCAAGAAACCTGTAGCATAAATTGTTCTACCACACATACCAATTGGAGTACAGGTAGAACCAGAGATAATGGGTCACATCGGGAAGCTCAAATATTCAGACCATGATGTATCGGATGAAACCAAGTTCCAGGAAATTGCACAGAGGGTCTTTATGTAGACCATAGGCATAACCCAACTTGGAGAAACAATCAACCAGCCACACCAGTGGGCAGCTGGGATGGACAGAACATGAATCTTAGGTTTGCTAAAGCTACCATATTTTGACAGAGGCTAGTACGGGACAACATGTGTCAAGAAACTATTAGTAGTCAAACATGGAGGGAACATATGGCTGGACAAACCCGTCCCCATAACTTTTGATCTTATCGCACAAATCACAGGGTTACCAACCTGGGGTATGGCTCCCGCGTTGATTCTGGATGAAAAATCCAATGAGAAAGCATTGGAAGAGGAAATGAAGAAGAAATATGGCACCCCCAGGGGAACGAGGGGCATCATGATCAAATGAATCAATAACAAAACTACACAATTGGGCATAAAGATATTAGCCTGCAAATTGCTCAGAAAATGCCGCAAAGATGAAGTACCAATAGGAGTCATTGCAGTTGCATCTCAGTGCACAGAAGGTACCTCTATGACATGGGCACCATATCTATTGAACTTATTTCAAGAGGAATGCAAGGATGCGTAGGACCTAGGCACAAAGTTCCATTACTCATGGTTGATCACCCTAATATCCTTCATGGGATGGCGAGAACCAGGGTATGTAATTTTTTGTACAAGACCACAGCCAGTGGGAGCAAGATACCTATTACTGAGATCTGGGCCATAGGCTAGGAATAAGAGGGAGAAAAGAATCATATTCAAAGAATACCTATGGGATATACAAGAAGTTATCAGCTGATCATGGAGAATAACACCAGAGGTTGTCACGCGATATGCAGACATCGCCAACTTCCAGGCCACACGACAAAAAATGTGGATACAACCAAGGAAGGATCCAGATAAATAGTGGCTATAGATGAACTACTGCATAGTAGAGGGTGATATCGACATGGTCATCATCGAATGGCCTGATGAATGGAGGATCCCAACCATTACCTGGGAAGTACCGGAAAGAACAACGAAAGGAGAGGCAACGTAGGTGGAAACACATCCTTCGGAAATCCCAATGCCCAAGAAACCAAGGATAGGCCAAACAAAACTGACTCAGGTAGACGAAGGGTCAAAGTGGATAGGGACCTAGAAGGGGAAGAAAGAGACTACATATCCAACCAACGGACAACAGAAACAGGTCAAGGGAGTGCAGGAGACCACCCTAAACTCCATCACACAGGAACAAGGGGGAAATAAGAAACCAAACGCGCAGGTAGGATGCATGTGTAAGAAATCAATGGTGGAACAAGAATCACCAGAATATATGATCATGGAGGACGATGGGGGAATGATCACCATAATGGTCCAGGATTGCCTAGAATAAGATTTCGATCATGCAATACATCACAGGGATAAACTGCAAAAAGAGATGGTAGAAATGGGATAGTTCCTGAATAAATTTGGGGAAACACAAACATCAAGCAATAGTATAGGCATAGAACCCTCAACAATACAGACCAAAGAAAGACTGGAGGTAGAAGAACAAGACTCAGTCCACTCCATGCCACATGCAAACACAACGATTTACATCAACCCTAGCATGTTGCGCATGGATAAAATCATGGGGAAGACACCCTTGAAGGATTGGGACCACATCCAATTGGTCTTAATGTGGATGCCATCAAGGACACTACACAAATTGTAGGTTAGCATCGACCACGAGGTACAGTCTAGTGCACATAAAAACTTAGTCGAACTACAACAAACAACAAAGAAGCGGGAGACGCTGGAAAATGTTTGTGAGCATGCCAAGCTCGAAACTCAGGAGGAAAATTAATGTAGGAATGAACTGGAATGAAGAGTGGGAGGAATTTTTGAGAAACTCCCAAGAACTGCGCAAGGAAATGAATTCCCAGTACTAGAAAAGATAGACCAGATTGTGCAGGAAATTGATCAGTATCAGAAGGAGATCGAGAATCTCCATGAACATCTCACACCAACCACTCCACCCGTAGTAAAGGAGAAAAGGAAGCAGGAAGAAACAATGCAACTGGAGGAGATAGAACAACAAGTTAGCACAGTAGTTGAATTGTTTGATATAGCAACACAACTTTGGACAAGGTTGGAGGAGGATCCACAGGTCCAACGCTGGGACAAGGAAGGGGAAAGGATCAATGTAGTGATCCAAGAGCTCAAACATAAAAATAAGACCATACCAATCCTAGAACGAGTCAAAGGGATGCAGGAGATGAAGAATATGCAAGAAGAACTTATCACTGTGCAAACACAAAAACATGAGCGTCAGGCTCAAATAGAGCCATTACAAGAATGAGTAGCAGAAGTACTCGCATAGGCAGAAGGAGATAAAACACATATAACACAGACACAGACCTGGGCCGAATGTGAAGGCTTTTTGAGTGACGAAGTGGAAGTTCAGGTAGTAGACACCATCAAGGAGAAGACTGCGTAGGCACTGACAAAAGCAGCAGAGCTCAAGAAAATGTTCCATACGATCACCAAGGAGATCTAAGAAGCTCAGAAGGATTAGGTGACTTAGGACGAGTCACATGTCAGTGTTGGGGGCATGTTGGGACCAGGCCGAAGTGGAAAGAAGGATGATCATGGGAAAGAAAGTGTGCAGAAACTGAAGTAACAACTGGAGGAAGAACAACACACGTGCATGCAAGAAAGCGTGCACAAGGAAAGAGGCAGCTGGAGGAAGAACAACACGCGCGGATGGGAGGAATACCTAACATTGGTAGGGTTAGGGTTTTGGTAATACATTGTAAATGGCTGAAGATCTCGATATATATAAATATAGATACGCAAGTATCATATAGAGGTTGGTTCACTTTTGTATTATTTTGGATTTTGTAATACTCCATCATAGTATGTACGAGTTGATGCATTATGTAATACCGTTATGAATCATTTTTGTAAGCTATTGAGATAAGAACAGAAAAGATAAGGAAGATCTGAGGATTAGATTGCAGGTTGTGGAGCCTGGTGCAATCTAGTTTGCCTCATACATATCTTACCCATATGAGGAGAATTGTAAGTGCACGACGTTGGAGATGCAGAACTACCATAATAGAAGAGCCAAGAGACAAATATTTGTGGACATATCTCAGGAGGGGGTGAACCACGGTAATATCTGTGTAATGTGATGAATGCATGTACATATTTTTTTTCTTTTAGAAGTTAGTTGTTATGCTTAATGAATGAATTAATACATTGCTATGGAATACAATTGTTATGTTCGGGAAATAAACCGTGAAAGATAAATTCACACACGTGAGTAATAGTAGATTGCAATCACAATTTTTAGTATATGGCTCTGAATAGTAAACCCATATCTCATACTCAATCCTAGGCTGTAAACACCCGAGTCTTACAACCACCCATTTAAAGCTATCTCGGGTGAGACTGCATAGTGCATTCTGTGTACTGTGTTTCCCTCTGGTCTACCAGGAGGGCCAATAGTTTTAGAGGGTTTGTTGGAAACCCGAAAGACATGAACCCTGGGTCAATAGCGCAGATGGTAAAAGAGAGTAGTAACCAACAATGACATATGTCTCATTTCTTTATGTTGTATAATTAATCTTTAACTCTGCATGTGAATATTTCATGCCTCTTTATTCATTAAAATTTTATCATAATTTGAAATTAGTCTAGAGAATGGGCTTGAAGTAGCATGCCCGACCTGTGGGTGGTTGGGTATGTTAAAGATTGGTATCAGAGCTTCAGGTTGAAACATTGTACTCGTATGGGTGAAAAATATTGGACAAGGTATTATGGTTAAGAATGAACATTTCCTTGAAATCTTAAAACTTAGGAGAGATAGCGTTGCAGGTTTCATTACAAATTTTGCAGTTGACACAGCAAAGTCATACAACGTAGAAGAGCAATAATTTTTACGTGGATCTCGAGGAAGGTACATTCAATCCTTGTATACTTCTATTAAGATACTTCTATATAAAAAAGGTGTAATGACAATGGAATCAGAGAGCTAAACTTCCCTGCGTGCATAGGGGAAGGGGGGAAACATTGACATATAAATGATAAATGGAAGGATTTAAGGATAAAGGAAAGAAGGAGGAGGAACCCTTGGACCCGATTATGATGGATGGCTACCATCTCAAGTGGGTATTGGCATCATCAAGGATGATGCGTAGTGGAGTACCCTACCAATATAAGGTGAATACCAAGAAGAGAGGCATAGCCACGAGGGAAGGCTTAGCGAGCGATGAGGAATAGGTAGAGGATATACGAGTTGTGGAGAAGAGTGAGGAAATCCTAAGTGCAACATAAGAGAGGAAGACGAAAGGTCCAAGAACAGGAGTAGAAGGAAACCATCCTATCCATATTAATGTTAGTTTGGAACCATACACCCATGTGCAACTAATACACCAAAGAGAACACCATCATTTAGACAACCAAAGTTCGGAGGAAGTCTTACAGCAAGAAGCACATCTACACAAGGAGCAACAACTAGAGGAGCCACTTCAGGCAGCACTAGTCAAGCATCTACACCGCACGGAGGAGGTAGTAGTTCAGTATTTAGAATGGTAGGACATGATCCCATTATCAGATTACCAGAATTTTGAGGGGAAGCAGCAGAAGACCCTGAGAATAATTTGTTCATTTGTGCAAAGATATGGGAAGCAAAGTAGATCACTGATGAAGATACCAAACTCGCGCAGCTAGTGATTACACTAAGAGACTATGAACTAGACTGGTACATGAGTCTAAACACAAATAGTTCCCCTGGGAAGATACGGAAACTAGAAGACATTAAGAAGCTACTGATTAATGAGTTTCAGAAGCCGAGCTCAGAGGACTAGTACATGAACGAGATGATCAAGATAAGATAGAAACCAAGAGAGTCTATATGGGATATTGACTAGAGATTCAAGCGACTAAAGGGAAAACTAAAATAGGTTATGACCGAGATGCAGAATCGACACCTGTTTGTCAACTCACTACTCCCACACTTAAAATATACCTTACAACAACAAAAATTTCATACGCAGGCAGAGGCTCTATAGGAAGCCTTTGCAACTGGAAGAGAACCAATACCAGCAGACGGACTTGGCTATTTAATATTTGAAGGAGGATTTGAAGAACTTAACATTTCAGCATAACCAAAATAAGAACAAGGACAAACGAGAATTTGTTTGGTGCACCACATGCAGGACGAAAGGACACCCCAATAACGAATGCCCAACATTCACGTAGTATATGGAAATTGGTATGCCAAATCCACTACCACTAGGAGGATTATGGTGTGAAATATGCAAGAAACTGGGTCATGACTCTTATCACTACACAATGATGCAAAAATACCAGACAGTTCCAAAGAATTCATAATGCACCTTGTGAAAATCATTGGGCCATGATGATAAAGATTGTAGAATTATGGAGCTGATGTGGGAGAAAACATCAGATCCATACAGGGTATGGGCCGAAATGATGACTGGGCACGCAACTCCATAGTTCAACTAGGCCTGAGTCCAATACAACCCTATGCAACAGCCATACAATAACTTTTAACCTAGGTACAACCCGGCACAACCCCAGTACAATAACGCACAGTACAATCAGGCACCACAATATAACACATTGAGAGGTGACCGAGGAGGCTACAAAGGAGGAGGACAAGTGAGAGGAGGTTTCAAATGAAGTAGAGGACGAGAAACATGACACAATTGTCAGCAACCGGTACAGTATGCACATGAATGTCCACTTCCACCAACAACTTCTATGTATTTTCGTGCATCACACCACAATACAGAGGAATGTCTGACACTACTAGTAAAGATTCAGAAAAAGAGGAACCAAAACAATCAGAATGTTCAGTGGACTTCAACCGAATCAAGGGATGATAGACGAAACATCAACATAGTCACCCATGGAGGAATGAAAATAGGCACTAATGAAGTTTGACAGGAACGCGCATAGAACCAATGGGTAAAGAAGAACATTGAACCAAGAAAGTAGTTCGACGCGCCAAAAGAAAAGGAGACCTTTAAGGAAGCTAGACAAGAATTTTGGAAGGAGGACACAATGTCGACTTCAACTGCACAACCATTCAAGGAAGCCCTAGAATATGACATGCCACCATCACTGGACCATACCAACGGAACGCAACCCAAGGGACAAGTAAGTACAGTCAAAGGATTTTTGAAATCATGCGTAAAAGTATTAAGTGATCCTTCATCTATGAAAATATTGCAAAACATACTAGAGAAATGTAGTAGCGAGATGGAAGAAAAGCTAGAACCAAAAACCATTAATCACCTACACACAAGAAGAAGAACAAGTAGGGAATTTAGACTAAATGCTAACATTGGGGATTTCAATATGGGAGACATTATACTAGACCTCGGATCTGAAGTGAATGTGATACCAAAGAAGACATTGCAATGTATGGGAGAGCCAACACTAGGATACTCAAATGTTCAATTAAAACTAGCAAATCAACATAGATTCCTACCAATAGGTAGACTGAAAGGAGTGACAGTAGATCTGGATGGAGTGCACACTAAAGCAGATTTTGAAGTCATTGAAATAGTAGATGACACAACACCTTACCTGACATTTCTTGGTCTTTATTGGGTGTTTGATAACCATGCCATAATCAATTTGAAAACTAGGAAAATGACAATTGAATTCAGAGAATACAGACTCATAGCACCACTAGATCCATTGGAAAGGGAGAGGTTCATAGAACCCACTTGCCTAGACTTGGAGGAGATCGACCAGTTGTACAGAAAAACCGCGTACGATGAGCATTATGTAAACCCAACTACATATGGGGTACTTAGTTGGTGGAGCATTATTTCATGCGCAATAGACTCAAACACTGGGTTACAAAACTGGAAGCAGAGACTACACAAAATATCCATGCGAAGATGTGCAAGAATAGATCCCGTAGTAAGATGGGTAGCCATAGAAATCATAGAACAACCTAGTTTCCATGGACTAAATGATTTGGAAACATTATTGAAACAATATGAAGATGAAGTATTAGAAAGCCAGTGACTGTTTGCACTCGACTTAGCACTCAAGGCCACACCTGCAAGATGGTGGGGCGTGTTGATTAAGGTTGGTTGTCATTGACGTCAACCATTGAAGAAAGCCACATAGCACAAAGTTTTGGGTAATGGACCCAATATTGTTTGATGTAAATATGACTCATTATTGTTTTTTCATGGTTAATAAGAAGTAAATATGGATGAACTCCAAAGTGGTCCCCTTATGGTGAAAGCCCTTACGGGAAGATGCTTTGCGGACTAAGAGAACCCATGCTTAATTGTGGAATAATGAGATGAAGGACAATGAAATTTT
>JASDQU010103496.1:310275-328645 GCA_032191745.1 Picea mariana | reverse complement strand
AGTGGTTCCATCATTCTACTTCTACTTCAGGGTGGCAGGACGGGGCAAGGACAGGTGGTTGTAGCCACCTTTCGTTTGTAGCTGAAGAACATAGAGGGTTGTAGCCTCCTTCTGGTTGTAGACAGAGAATTGGGGTGTTGGAGCTTCCCTCATGTTGTAGCCTCCTTCCAGTTGCAGCTAGAAAAAAAGGAAGTTGGTGCTTGCAATGAATGTAATTCTTCAAGACATATAAGAAAAAACATTATGTGGTTTTCTCCCAATTTGGGTTTCCACGTAAAACACTGGTGTATTGTGTATGTATGTGATTGTTTATTTCTTACTGCTCATTATTGGATAATAATTCTACATTGATATAACAATTGAAGAAAAAGGATTATAATAACACTATTACTGATTCACCTCCCCTCTCAGTAATCCAGCATGGCACACATAAAGAAACCATCACAGACTGGTATCAATGTAAGCAACCACTGCACATAAGGTTCGACGAAGAATACAAATACAACAAACAACATAAATACAAAGGACAAGAGGCAACAATGGAACACTTGGTGAAGTGAAAAACTCTATGGAAAATGACACCACCGGAGGAATGGCCTCATGACTTCATACATACTTTGGAGGGCATGTCAGCGAACTGGTATACAGACCAAGAATTGTGAAAAGGAACTACAACATGGAGGACATTGCAACAAAACTTCACAATAACTTTCTCATTCGAGCATGAGAATCCCAACATATATGCAGCCCTCAAATGAATTAGAGTAATATTCATCAAAGAAACATAAATAGAATTTATCACAGAAGAGCAACAATGGAATAAACACACAGCCAAGGAACTACTGTCATGTTACCATGTACATTAGGAAGCACCAAATGAAGATGATCCACACGATATTAATATCAAAGAAGTAGAAGGCGAAAGAGATGTGGAAGGACCACCCATAGAATAAGAAGTCATTTCCGTGTCAATCAAGGTAAAGAAATTTAACATCGGGATAACTGAACAGCCCAAAATGGCCAGCATTGGAGACTACTAGGATGAGAAGACAGTAGAAAGAATCATCGAGTTGTTGTACGAATATAGCGACCTCTTTTGCACAACATTTACAGAGATGAAGGGTATAGTCAAAGAATTAGGAGAGATGAAGATACCACTTAGACTTGAAGCGAGATCTATTAGACAATGACCCTACAAACTGAACCCAATAGATAAACATAAAGTTAAAGATGAGATAGACAAGATGCTCGAAGGCAGCATCATTGAACTAGTTGAAGAATCAGAATGGATAAGCCCGATGGTAGTACAGGACAAGAAAAAAGGAAGAGGGATTAGGATATGCGTTGACTTATGGAAGTTGAATGATGCATGCCTACATGACCCATTCCCTACACTGTTCATGGATGAAGTGTTAGAGAATGGACATGAATCTTACTCATTCATGGATGGATTCTCAAGCTACCTTCAAATTAAGACGGTACATGAGGATAGAAATAATACCACGTTTTCGATGGAATGGGGATATTATCAGTACACAGTCATGCCGTTTGGACTAAAGAATGCACCCACAATATTCTCCAGAGTGGTCATCACAACATTTAAGGAATTCATCCATCAGTTCCTCAAATTATACCTGGATGACTGGACAGTTTATATTCTATCGAAAAACCATGTGGAAGTTTTATGACTAATGTTAGAGATATGTAGACAATGCCAGATATCACTAAATATCAAGAAATGCATATTTGGAACACCGTTTGGGATACTATTGGGCCATATAGTATGCAAACAAGGCTTGTTAGTAGATCTGACCAAGATCACAGTCATTGTTAACTTACTAGCACCAAAAACAATCTATCATCTAAGAGAAACGTTAGGGAACACAAGATACTACAGGAAATTCATCAAAGGGTATGTGTAGATCACAACACCACTAGAAAATCTATTAAGCAAGGATACATCGTATCAATGGAATGATGGGTGTCAACATGGTCTAGATAACCTGAAGGAAAATATGGCTACCACAATGATATTAGTATTTCTAGGCTGGGAAAATACATTCCATGTGCATGTAGATTCAACAGTGATAGCACTGGGAGCTATATTAGAGCAACCAGGAGCATGAGACTTGGATCACCCGATAACGTTCGCAAGAAGAAAGTTATCAGACTCATAAAAGAATTATAACATGAAAAAAAGGGAAGGCCTAGCCATGGTTTATGCACTACAGAAGTTCAAACATTACCTATTGGGAGAACACTTTAAGATGTTTACATATCACTCAACCCTGAAATACCTAGCCAACAAGCCAGTGTTGGGGGGGAGAACATGTTGATGGTTACTACTATTTAAAGAATTTTATTTTGAAGTAATAGTTAAACCAACAAAACTGAATGCAAGACTTGACCACTTGTCCAGGGTCACAAATGGAGAAGAACCTATGAATTTAGAAGAGACCTTTCCAGATGCATAGTTATTCTCAGTACAGATTGTTGATGACTACTTTGCAGAGATCATCCTATACTTAAGCACAGGTACTACACCGCAAGAGTATACCACTGTGCAGAAGAAGAACCTGGTAGTTCGCGCAGCCAACTATCAATTGATCCCAGGACACCTATACAATATGGGCACAGACAACATCTTGCAAAATTAAGTGTTAGAGCATGAACGACCAAGAATTTTAGAAGAATCCCACGAGGGAATCATAGGAAGGAATTATGCAAGAAAAGATACCATGCAGAAGGTACTACGCGCAGGACTATTGTGGCCAACAATGCACAATGACTCGAAAGGGTATTGTCAGAGATGCGATGTCTATAAAAGGGTAGGCAAACCCAACAGAGGGGATGATATGCCACTACGACCATAAGTAACATTACGGGCATTTGAAAAATGGGCAATAAAATTTGTGGGACCAATTAACCCACCAACCAAAAGGACATGGGAAAGATACATTATCACCGTGATGAAATACCTAGCAAGATGGGCGGTAGCTGCACCAGTAAAAGATTGTAGTGTAGAGACAACTGCACACTTCTTGTTTGAACAAGTAATCACTAGATTTGGGTGACCAACAGTTTTGATAAGTGACCAAGGAACACACTTCATAAACAACACCATCTGTGCGATGACTGAAGAGTTTGAATTTCATCACCAAAAGAGCACACTGTATCATCCACAGGTGAATGGCAGAGAATAAGCCTTTAAAAAAATTATAGAGAATGCACTGACAAAGATCTGTAATGTCAACAGAGATGACTGGGACCTCAAAGTACCAACAGTATTATGGGCGTATAGGAATACATGCAAAAAGTTGACAGGGCACACTCCATTCAAACTAGTTTATGGCCAAGAAGTAGTAGTGCCATTAGAACTTTTAGCACCCAGCTTACGTGTAGCAACTATCACACAAATGACAAAACGAGGTGTAGTACAAGAAATACTGAATCAGTTATTGCCAATGGAGGAAGACCAAATATTGGCAAGATTCCATCAACAAGTGTAGAAAGAAAGAGACAAATATTGACACGATCGACATATCAAGAAGAAAATGTTGAAGGAAGGAGATCTAGTATTTCTCTACGACAACAAGTCGTTTCAGCACCCAGGGAAGCTTAGAATGCTTTGGCTAGGACCATATGAGGTAAAATCTATCATAGATGAAGGAGATGTATAGTTACGAGATTTAGCAGGCACATACCTCAGAGGAATTATCAATGGGAGGCGACTAAAGCTGTACAAGGACAGTCGACCACCCACCGCACAGTTAAAAAATAAATAAAAAAATAGGAACACAAAGGAAACATGACTAAAAAGAATGTAGAATGCCATAGATAGATAGGCCATATGATGTTCGAAACACAAATTTGGAAAGGAACGAACACTGGTTACATACAAAGTGAAAACAAGCGGGAAACAAAAAGTCGACAAAATTAGGATGACAAGACAACACTAAGCAGAATTAAAGCACGACAAGGACCAATGGGACGTCACATTAAACATGCCAACGTGAGACGACAAAGAAAGCGTAATGGAAAGTATGAAACCACCACAAATGCATTGAACCCATAGTTATGATGTATTAAACACATAATGGAGGAAGCATCCTCAACAAGCTTCGTGACAAGCCCATACAACACGTGAGCATGGGAGCAACTAGTCTATTCACGAAAGGAAAGAAGAGAGGGAGTAATAGTAGCCAGAATGAATAGAGAGATACCATAGAGCTCATCGAAGTTATTCAAACTCAACAAAAGTTTTACAATTACCACTATGGCACCACTGAAGCCAACATAAGTAAGCCAAATAACCATCCTGACTAGTGTTCAAACTAGGTCACGAGGACCGATGGAAGAGAACAAATAGAAGCAGTCGGGGATCGTCGATGTCGACGAAATCCCATCCCCAGAGACAATATCGATGAGCTCTACATAGATACTAGAAGAGATTCAATAGCCACAAGCAGAGGCCATGAAAGTGGATACACCAGTAGCGACGCAGGCGCCTCATAATGAGGAAGTGGAAACCCAATAGGAAGTGAAACAAGAGCCCTAGAAGTTAATGGAACAACACAAAATTTGGAAGCAACAGTGCAACCAGACGAGTTGCAAATGACCATATCAGGTAAACTAGTAGAGGAGACCATTGCAAATGCCTCAACTTGGATAGAATGGGTAATGGGGGATCAACCGGAAGTTGTTGGAACTTTGAACTAGCCGCCGCAATAGGAAGACAAAGTTCAGATATCGAGCTCACCCCGCAAGAAACCTGTAGCAAAAATTGTTCTACCACGTATACCAATTGGAGTACAGGTAGAACCAGAGCTATTGGGTCATGTTGGGAAGCTCAAATATTTAGACCATGATGTATCAGATGAAACCAAGTTCCAGGAAATTGCACAAAGGGTCTCTATGCAGACCATAGGCATAACCCAACTTGGAGAAACGATCAACCAACCACACTAGTGGGTAGCTGGGATGGACAAAACATGAATCTTAGGTTTTCTAAAGCTACCATATTTTGACAGAGGCTAGTGTGGGACAACATGTGTCAAGCAACTGTTAGCAGTCAAACATGGAGGGGACATATGGCTGGACAAACCCGTCCCCATAACTGTTGATCTTATCGCACAAATCATAGGGTTACCAACCTGGGGTATGGATCCCGCATTGATTCTGGATGACAAATACAAGGATAAAACGTTGGAAGAGGAAATGAAGAAGAAATATGGCATCGCCAGGGGAACGAGGGACATCATGATCAAATGAATCAACAACACAACTACACAATTGGGTGTAAAGATATTAGCCTGCAAATTGCTCAGAAAATGCTGCAAAGATGAAGTACCAACATGAGTCATTGCAGTTGCATCTCAGTGCACAGAAGGTAGCTCTACGAGATGGATGCCATATCTATTGAACTTATTTCAAGAGGAATGCAAGGATGCGTGGGACCTAGGCACAAAGTTCCATTGCTCATGGATGATCACCCTAATATCCTTCAGAGGATGGCGAGAACCAGGGTATGTAATTTTTTGTACAAGACCACAGCCAGTGGGATCAAGATACCTATTACTGACATCTAGGCCACAGGCTAGGAATAAGAGGGAGAAAAGAATCATATTCAAATCATACCTATAGGATATACAAGAAACTATCAGCTATTCATGGAGAATAACACTAGAGGTTGTCACACGATATGCGGACATCGCCAACTTTCGGGCCACATGACAAAAAATGTGGATACAACCAAGGAAGGATGCAAATAAACAGTGGCTACAGATGCACTACTCCATAATAGAGGGTGATATCGACATGGTCATCATCAAATGGCCTGATGAGAAGAGGATCCCAACCATTACCCAAGAAGTACCAGAAAGAAAAACAAAAGGAGAGGTAGCGCAGGTGGAAACACATCCTCCGGAAATCCCAGTGCCCAAGAAACCAAGGATAGGCCAAACAAAACCAACTCAGGCAGATGATTGGTCAAAGAGGATAGGGACCTAGAAGGGGAAGAAATAGACTACATAGCCGACCAACAGACAACAGAAATAGGCCGAGGGAGCACAAGAGACCTCCCTCAGCCCCATCACACAGGAACCAAGGGGAAATAAGAAATCAACCGCGTAGGTAGGAGGCATGCACAAGAAATCAATGGTGCAATGATAATCGCCAGAATAAATGATCACGGAGGATGATGGGGGAATGATCACCAGAATGGTCCAAGATTGCCTAGAATAAGATTTTAATCATGCGGCACATCATAGGGATAAACTACAAAAAGAGATGGTAGAAATGGGATAGTTCCTCAAGAAATTTGGGGAAGCACGAACATCAAGAAACAGTAGAGGCATAGAGCCATCGAAAATACAAACCAAAGAAAGAGTGGAGGTAGAAGAACAAGACCCAATCCACTCCATGCCGCACGCAAACACAACGATTTACATCAAACCTAGCATGTTGCACATGGATGAAATCATGGGGCAGACACCCTTGAAGGATTGGGACCACATCCAATTGGTCTTGACACGGATTCCATCAAGGACACTACACAAATTGTTGGTTAGCGTCGACCACGAAGTATAGTCTAGTGCACATAAAAACTTAGTCGAACTACAACAAGCAACAAAGAAGCGAGAGGCGCTGGAAAAAGTTTGTGAGCATGCCAAGCTTGAAACTCAGGAGGAAAAATAATGTAGGAATGAACTGGAATGAAGAGTGGGAGGAATTTTTGAGAAACTCCCAAGAAATGCGCAAGGAAATGATTTCCCAGTACCATAAAAGATAGACCAGATTGTGAAGGAAATTGATCAGTATCAGAAGGAGATCGAGAATCTCCATGAACATTTCACACCAACCACTCCACCAGTAGTGAAGGAGAAAAGGAAGCAGGAAGCAACAACACAACCGGAGGAGATAGAACAATAGGTTAGCATAGCAGTTGAATTGTTCGATAAAGCAACACAACTTTGGACAAGGTTGGAGGAGGATCCATAGGTCCAATGCTGGGACAAGGAAGAGGAAAGGATCAATGCAATGATGCAAGAACTCAAACATATGAATAAGACCATACCAATCCTAGAATGAGTCAAAGTGACACAGGAGATGAAGAATATGCAGGCGGAAGTTATCACTACGCAAACACAGAAACAGGAGCGTCAAGCTCAAATAGAGCCATTACAGGAATGGGTAGCAGAAGTACTCGCACAGGAAGGAGATAAAACACAGATAGCACAGAGCTGGGAAGAATGTGCAGGATTTTTGAGCGACGAAGTGGAAGTTCAGGTAGTAGACACCATCAATCAGAAGACTATGTAGGCACTAACAAAAGTAGCAGATCTCAAGGAAAAGTTTCAGATGATCACCAAGGAGATTGAAGAAGATCAAAAGGATTACGTGACTCGGGATGAGTCACATGTTAGTGTTGGGGGCCTGTTGTGACCAGGCCGAAGTGGAAAGAAGGATGATCATGGGAAAGCAAGTGTGCAAAAACTGAAGTAACAACTCGAGGAAGAACAACACATGTGCATGCAAGAAAGCATGCACAAGGAAAGAGACACCTGGAGGAAGAACAACATGTGTGGATGGGAGGAAGACCTAACATTGGTAGCGTTAGGGTTTTGGTAATACATTGTAAATGGCTGAAGAGATTGATATATATAAATATAGATACACAAGTATCATATAGAGGTTGGTTCACTTTTGTATTAGTTTGGATTTTGTAATACTCCATCATAGTATCTACGAGTTGATGCGTTATGTAATACTGTTATGAATAATTTTTGTAAGTTGTTGAGATAAGAACATAAAAGAGAAGGAAGATTTGAGGATTAGAATGTAGGCTGTGGAGCCTGGTGCGATCTAGTTCGCCTCATACATATCTTACCCATATGAGCAGAATTGTAAGTGCACAACGTTGAAATGCAGAACTACCATAATAGAAGAGCCAAGAGACAAATATTTGTGGACGTATCTCAGGAGGGGGTGAACCACGGTAATATCTGTGTAATGTGATGAATGCATGTACATATTTTTTTTCTTTCATAAGTTAGTTGTTAGGCTTAATGAATGAGTTAATACATTGCTATGGAATACGATTGTGATGTTTGGGAAATAAACCGTGAAAGATAAATGCACACCCGTGAGTAATAGTATATTGCAATCACAATTTGTAGTATATGGCTCTAAATAATAAATCCATATCTCATACTCAATCCTAGGCTGTAAACACCCGAATCTTACAGCCACCCATTTAAAGCTATCTTGGGTGAGACTGCGTAGTGCATTCTGTGTACTGTGTTGCCTTCTGGTCTACCAGGAGGGCCGATAGTTTTAAGGGGTTTGTTGGAAACCCGAAAGACATGAACCCTGGGTCAATAACTCAGATGGTAAAGGAGAGTAGTAACCAACAATGACATATGTCTCATTTATTTATGTTGTATAATTAATCTTTAACTCTGCATGTGAATATTTCATGCCTCTTTATTCATTAAAATTTGATCATAATTTGAAATTAGTCTAGAGAGTGGGCTTGAAGTAGTGTGTTCGGCCTATGGGTTGTTGGGTATGTTAAAGATTGTTATCAGAGCTTCAGGTTGAAACATCATACTCGTATGGGCAAAAAATGTTGGACAAGGTATTATGGTTAAGAATGAACATGTCCTTGAAATCTTAAAACTTAGGAGAGATAGCGTTGCAAATATTGCGCAGAAGCTAGAACATCATGCAAAAATAGATCCTTTGTAAGGGATCATAGAATCATGATTGTTCCCTTTCGAATTCAAGATTAATCACCATCGTGGAATCAAGGATTTATGGATTGTTATATCAAAAGATAGGTGAATGAGGACCGTCAGATAAAGGTGAAACCAAAGGCTGGGAGAGATTAAGTCACAGCGGTTAGATTTAACTTGTCGATCGCTAGTCGTTGATAGAAGCCGAGTAGGAGATGAAAAACCCTGGAACTTCACTGCTTCAATGATTATGGGAGACATGAAGAAGCGTGAAAAGGATGGAGTCACAAAGTTATGTTAGTTGTCTGATCTGATAGGAGACTCGGCTGAAATCTCAACCATTATTTAGGGTCCTCTACCGTTGACCACTTTGGGAAGTTTAACTCTGGGAGAATTGAACCCTTTTAGAACTTTTATAACCTGGAGTCCTAAAGAGCTGAAGTCCCAAATTCCCATCAACCATTATATCAAGGGAAGGACTTAAGAAGTAATGTTGACCATTAGATATAGAAATGGTGGAAGGGTAGAGAAGTTTTGGAACTTTGGAACTTTGTCACTTCAGCGATTACTGGAGAATGGGAAAACCTTGAAGTGTCGAATACCCGAAGTGCCGAAACAATGAAGTGCAAATCCATCATCGCTAAATCACATAGGTTGTCAAATATGGAGAAAATAATGTGGATCGTCCATTTGATGGATGACACATCATAGGCCACATGGTAGGGGTGCCATGTGGGGACACATGTCACCTAGATTCAGTACCTTTTGGCCCCAACCTGTTCATTTTTTAGTGACACATGGGACGCATTCCATGAGTACACATCACCATAGATGACATCAACATGCCATGCCATCTCTAGGAGTATGGCCTCTAGGGGTGTCCAACATCTCTACCAATGAAAGTGTCAATGTCTTGGAGTAACGGATTCACGTAGACCGTCGATCTAAGATCCCTTCGGGACCTTTCTCAACCGTTAGATCGAGTAGTGTAATGATGGTGTAAGAACTTCCATAGGTATCACTCTAGGGGATTTGAATGACTCGAGAGTGGAAATGTTCCATAGTCCCAGAGCACTAAAGTCCTAAATTGATTAAGGATTGTCCATCCCAATGCTTGATTAAGCCTTAGTTTCCAGATTAAACAGTCGAAGGATAGGGTAAGTACTTCGACGGGTATCACTCCGGGGGAGTTGAATGACGTGGGAGTCAAAATATTCTAGATTCCTGGAGAGATGAAGTCTCAAATTGGTTAAGTTAATCCATATCAATGTTCTATTAAGTCATGACCATCAATATCATTGAAGCCTCTAGATGATTCGAGATTCTCTAGTCGATGGGAGATCAAATATCAACCGTCTGATATGCTAGTAGAGTTATTGGAAGGGTTTCGGCGAAGTTTAACTCTGGGAGAAATCATAAGATTGAAAAGGGAGAATAGTCAAAGGCCAAAGTCCAAAGGACTTGGTCCCAACTCTGGTCTCATGAAAAGGTAAAGGGGGTCAATTAGAGACAAAAAATGATCTGGAAGTAACGAAGCCCTCGGACACTGTGTTTGAGCAAGATCCTGCGTATAAGAATATAGAGGAAGGTACTAAAGAGTGAATAAGCTCGTGGTTTCGAGCCATTGTCACATGGAAAGTGGTTTGAAGGAATCTCCTTTGCAGAATTTGAATTCAGTATCAGTTAAAGAAGATGTAGAATTTTTCGACAATTTCTTATTGCAAAACAAAAGAAAAGGGGTTGAAATTGATTTTTTTTGGGGAAGCCATAACTTTCAGCTCAGATATCGAATTGGGGAAAGATTACAATAATTGGGAAATATGATTAAGAGGATAATAACATGGAATTTTTCTAATATGGAGAATGATAATATATTCTTCATGAATTGAGAAGAAAAAGGACTTGTACCATTGTTTGACAATTTATTTTTATATGCATAATTCTAAAAAAATGGTTGCTTGCACATTTTGCAAAATTAGGGGGTGTAAACATATCAATTCAGTATAAGAATGAATACTTAAGAAATGGAAGAAGGAGAAGGATCTTCTAGCCATGATAAATATTCAAAAGTTCATAATATCAGTGTTGGGAAAGATGAGACAGAATCCAACGGACACCAGGCTAGAGGGGAGCAAGAAACGTTGATAGAGATTGTGAGAAGCCTAAAAATAGAAGTGCGTAGTTACAAAAAAGACAATGAGAGACTGATAATAGAACAAATTCAGATAAATTCTCAAGTGATGCAAAGATTAAATCAGTTGCAGAGGCAAAGAAAGAATGGATCAAACTCAAAACAAGAGGAAGAGGGAAGATGTCATGAAAGAAGATATGACCGCAAAATAATTAGTTATTCAAGAAGTACTATAAGAACTCATATACATCACCCAACTCCCTACTCAACAAGGAAATATGCATCTGAATATTCCATAAGTAGTCTAGAGGTGTATGTTATTAGGTACTAAAGAAAAAGACATGATTTGGATAGTTTTCAAGGAAAGCTGAGGAAGATTAAGCCACCATCCTTTGATGGTGAAAGAGAAAGGGAAGATGATGTTGAGGCATGGTTTCTTGGACTCATGAGGTATTTTCAATTGCATTACTACTCATCAAAACTAGAATCCAGAATTGTGACATGCCATTTACATGGGAAATATTTTAAGTGGTGGGATCAACTGAAGCAAGTTGAGCACATTAATAAGAGTAGGATCACTTGGAAGAAATTCAAGAAACATTTTCAGGAGGAATACCTTTCATAAAATTCTATGAAATAAAATGCAGGAGTTATTTGAACTTAGGCTGGGAAGCATGATCATGGCAGAGTATGAAAATAATTTCTGGGGGCTGCTAAAGTATGTGGGGTTTATAAAATATGAGAAGGTGAAAATATAAATGTTTTTAAGTGTATTTCCATATTTTTATAAAGATATGATTCAATATGATGAACCTAGGACTTTGAATTAGACCATCAGGAAGGCTAAGCACCTGTATGAGCAAGGCAAGGGAAGAGAGTCCATGCAAAAATCTTGGAAGGATAAGAAGAAGGATAAATATTATCAGAGGAGGAAGGGATTCAAACCCCCTTTCAATAGAAATATCCCTAATAAAAATCATCAAGAACATTATGATAAGGATGAATCCAAGAGAGAAGAATCCTTGGGAAAAGGGGGAATACCACCAATCCAATGTTGGGGATGAAAAGAAGATCACCTACACAAGGATTTCCCTCACAGAAAGGACATAGTGAATACTGTGCAAAATATCCAAGAGGCTACAATAGTAGAAGACATGGGAAGAATTTATGCAGCCTTAGATGATCGATAAGGAGAGTACCAATCCAATATGATTGACATGGAAGGTAAGATCATTAATCAACCTGTATCTATTTTAATTGATTCAGAAGCAAGTCATTGTTACATTGATCCTAAAATAGTGGATGTACTAAATTTGGAGAAAAGTGAGCTTAAAAAATCAAGTTTGGTCTAGCTAGACACTGAAACCAAAAGGAGAATCCATGATATGGTTAGAGGTTATTCCATAAGTCTTAATGTTGTGAATACTAATGTTGATCTAAATATTATAGCATTGGGATCCTACGATATTATAATTGGAATGGATTGGTTGGAAAAACATCATATTGTCCTAGATTGTCATAACAAGACATTTACATGTCTTGATGAAGAAGAAAAACAAAGCACTATGAAAAGAGTTCCAAGACCCATTTCTATAGGGGATATTTCAGCCTTACAGCTAAAGATATGTTTCAAAAAAGGATGTCAATTGTATGCATCCCATGTGGAGTAGTCAAAAAATACAAAGGGGCCAAGTCTTGAAGAATTTTCTGTACTACAATAATTTGAAGATGTATTCCAAGAAATACCAGGGTTACCACCAAAGAGGGAGATATATTTCTCTATTGATTTAGTGCCAGGATCTTCCTTGGTATCAAAAATACCTTACAGAATGAGTACACCATAATTAAAATAATTACAAATGTAGTTGGAAGAATTGTTGAAGAAATGATACATACGTCTAAGAGTTTTACCTTGGGGAGCACCAATACTCTTTGTCAAAAATAAGGATGGAACTTTGAGGTTGTGTATTGACTTTCAACAACTGAATAAATCCACTGTAAATAACAAGTACCCTCTACCCAGAATTGATGACCTCTTTGATCAACTAAGAGGGGAAAATATATTTTCAAAGATAGACTTGAGATCAAGGTACCATTAGGTAAGAATCAAGGAAGAAGACATCAATAAGACAACCTTTAGAACCAAGTATGGGAATTATGAATTTGTAGTGGTTCCATTTGGATTGTCCAATGCACCAGCTGTGTTTATGTGCTTAATGAATGACATATTTATAAATTACTTGGATAATTTTTTCATAGTATTCTTGGACAACATACTTGTCCATTCTAAGTTAGAGGAAGAGCATGAACATCACCTAAGATTAGTATTTCAAGTGCTAAGGGAACGTCAGTTGTATTCCAAGCTTAGTAAGTATTCCTTTTACCAAGAACAGATCCATTACTTGGGACAAATTATTTCAGAACAAGGTATATCAATGGATCTAGAGAATATTGAAGCCATTAGAGGATGGCCAACACCCATGAATGTTTCAGAATTTAGATCTTTTATGGGATTAGTTGGTTACTATAGAATATTTATAGAAGGGTTCTCTAAGATTGCTCATCCCATCACTTATTTTCAAAAGAAGGGAATTAAATTTGAATGGACATCTGAGTGTGAAGAGAACTTTAATTTGTTGAAATAATTACTTACTAGTGAACTTGTTTTAAAGATTGTTGACCCAAATAAAAGTTTTGTGGTATGTACAAATGCATGCAAGGAAGGACTTGGTGGAGTGCTCACTCAAAATGGACATGTCATGGTTATAAGTCCAGAAATATTAAAGAACATGAGAGGAACTATGCCACACATGAATTGTAACTTTCTTTCATTGTTTATGCATTGAATATGTGGAGGCATTATCTCACGGGGAATATATTTGAATTAAGAATAGACCACAGTGGTCGGAAATATATTTTTGAATAGATAACTTTGAATTCCAGAAAAAAGGATGGCTGGAATTTTTAAGTGAATACGGTTTTGACATCAAGAATATCAAAGGAAAAGAAAACAAAGTTGTCGATGCACTTAGTATAAGAGTGCATCTCATGGATGCTACAATTGTTAGTATGCATCAGCCATATTTAAAGAGAATAATTGTAGATGCTGTTGTCACAAATCAACATTACCTATAGGTAAAAGAAAGATTACAACAAGAAAATGTACAACAGAAAATTAAAGAATATGAGATGGACGAAGATGGATTACTTATGCATAAAAATAGAATTTATGTTCCTAGTTCCAGAGAACTTATAAATTTGGTATTAAAAGAAATGAATAATGTTCCATATGTCAGACATCCTGGTTACCAGAAAACAATTGAAGCAGTAAGAAGCCAATTCTTTTGGCTAGGAATGAAAATATATGTAGTTGATTACATTGTCAGATGTATGGAATTTCAGAGAGTGAATGATGAGCATATCAACCCAACGGGTTTTATACAACCATTACCAATTCTAGAGAAGAAATGGGAAGTGGTAACGATTGATTTTATAACTAAATTGCCTAGGAAAACAAGACAACATGATTCAATCATGGTCATGGTTGATAAATTGACAAAGGATGATAATTTTGTTCCTGTAAAAATGACTCATACAACAACTAATATTGTAGAAATTTACATGAGGGAGATTGCTAGGTTGCATGGGATACCTAAGGAAATTGTCTCATATAGAGATACAAAGTTTACTTCAAATTTATGGAAGGGATTGTTTAAAGGATTTGGTACAAATTTGAACTTTAGCACAACATACCATCCATAGTTAGATGGGAATACAGAGAGAGTCAACCAAGTAATTGAAGACATGTTGAGAATGTATGTGGTCGATAAGCCATCTAAGTGGGAAGATTACTTGCACTTGGTTGATTTTTTCTATAATAATGGGTATCAAGCTTCATTGAAAATGATCCCATTTGAGGCATTGTATGTTAGGAAATGAAATACTCCGGTGAGTTGGGACAACCCAACAGAGAGAGTGGTACTTGGGCCACAATTTCTCAAGGATATGGAGGACTATATGGTTAGAATTGAGCATAATTTAAAGGCATATCAAGATAGACATCAAATTTATGCAGATAAGAACATGAAAACTAGAGAATTTAAAGTGGGGGAGCATGTTCTTTTAAAAGTGAAGCCCAAGAAGAGATCTTTGAAGTTGGGTAGTTGTAAAAAGATAACAACCAGATTTTGTGGTCCATTTGAGATATTGGACAAAATAGGGCTAATTGCATACATGCTTGCATTGTTTTCTTCCATGAATATGAATAATGTATTTAATTTATCTTTTTCTAAAAAAATTATGTATATGATCCTAACCATGTTATTGATTGGAATCTAATTCAGGTAGAGACAGAGGGAGACTTTTAGGTCCAACCAATGTGAATATTGGATAGAAAAGTCAAAATGCTCTGGAATCGAGTCATAGAGCTAGTAAAAGTCCAGTGGGCCTACTACAGTCTTGAGGATGCTACCTGGGAGCATGAAGATTCCATGCAGGAAGAGTAACTGCAACTTTTTGAATAAATTTTGAAATTTTGATTTTTGTTTTATATATGCACTGAGGATAGTGCCAAAATAAGGGGAAGGTAAATGTCATACCTTGGTTTTGAGACCCATATTAAATAATGTATTTTTTTAATGAAATGCCAAAGTGCCCAAACAATTATAAGGGGTCAGTATGCCTAGGAAATGTAATGTTTTGATCATTAATAATAATAAATAAATCACTGACTACTAGATGGACAAGGACAATAGTTATAGGGGGCTATGATCCCACAAGAGAGGGGACTTGAGGGGCTAAGAATTTATTTATATATTTTTTAACCCATTGTTTTTAATGGAGAATACCAGATACATGATCTTCTTATGGGGGAAGGCCATGTGGTTCCTTAATTCCAAGAAATACATAAAACCATATTTATTCTGTGGTGGGGGTGGGTTCTTGTTCACTCATTCACTCACTCACTCATTCATTCATTGTTCACACCTTTCATTTTGTTCTCTCTCCACTCATTCTTTCACCCTCTCATATTTCCTCATTCATGTTTTGGCTTGGGAAAGTAAAACAAATCGTTGGTACAAGCCCTTGTTTTATTGGATGTAAAGATTGATGGTGTATTCCATCCATGAATTAATTTCTTCATGTCTGAGATGCTTTGGCCTATATTCGGTGTTTCTCATAGTTGTCAATCCTGAGAGTCCTGACATGGATATTCTTGAACAGATGCACTGGAGCCCTGGAAGAAGATGGACAACCTAAGGGACTACGTGGCAGAGAAGGGGTCTCATTCTCTTGGGTTGTGTAGTCTGGGTAAAAGAGATCTAACATACTTTGGATTGTTGTGGGTGTTGAAAATATTGTTAGAGATTGAGTGTTGATTGGTTTGGGAAGACGAGTGACACTTTGGAACCATCTGTGTGTATTCATAGCCCTCACTCGGGGGTGACATTATCGTTGAGACTTGGAACAACAGTTTCTATGGTTGGGTGGAAAACCCTTGGTTTGCAGCCAGTTGCAAATCTATTTCATGAAAGATAAGTTCTCTCTATCATGGTTTTATTCTCCTGTGTATTTATTCCGCAGTGTATTTATTTATCTATGAAATTTGTATCTATAATATGCATTCTTATTGGTTATTGTTGTGCATGACATATGTCTCATTTATTTATTTTGTAGCATGAGTCTTTAATTCTGCATGTGAATATTTCATGCCTCTTTATCCATCAAAATTTTATCATAATTCAAAATTAATCCAGAGAGTGGGCGTGAGGTAGCGTACCTAGCCTGTGGGTGGTTGGGTATGTTACATCCTCTCTTTGTCAAATTGAAATCATAAACAGGTATGTAAACATCCTCTAATTTTAAGAGGTTGGTGTGATGACGAGTTGCATTTTGACCCTTTCTTTTTCTCTTTCGATTAACATGTTTCTCAACCACCATCTATGACTTGTACAAACCATTGAATGGGTGTGTACCTATTGCATACCAATGCACTTAAATTGCAATAGCATCTTCATTTTTTTTCTCAATCTTTATAAACTTTGCAATCCATAATGGATAACCATATGGACATTCAGTCTCTAAGATTGCATTCATGCTACCCTCCTTAATATCTTGTATTGAACCCCTGTAAAGGTCTTCCATGGCTTCATGTTGTGCACATGACCTTCATGAACCAATATACATTTATCTTTCATCTATTTGTGTAAACTCAATATCCCCTTGAGATTCTTGTTGTTCAACAATGTTTCTTTCTTCAGATTCATTTGGCATATTTTGTGTCCAATGAAATAGAGTCTTAAAAAATGTATTTTCATTTGTTGATATTGAAATTATGTCACTTTGAATATTGAAAAAAGACCCCCACCAAATAGAATAAAAAACATCAAAGTACTCATATGTATCTTTAATGGAATTTTTTATTTCTTCCAAGCATTCATAATAATATACCTCTCTATTACTCATCCACCGATTATGGATTTCAACAACTGATTGTAAAAACAATAACTTGGATGCAAATATTGGATGATATGGAATGAACTTAAAAAATTTTAAACCTGATGAAGGCCCCCATATTGCATTAGTTGAATATTTCTTTCCCCGTATAAGTGTTTTCCCATAAACTTTTTTGAAACAAAATTGATGTTGGAAGCTAATTCCATTAAGTTTCTCAATACATTTTTATTCATGATGCGATCCCTGAATAAATATTTGCATGTCAACAGTTTCTTCTAATATATGAAAAATAGGCTCTAGAATGTATGACTTCTGAATACATTCAATAAATGATGGTAGGATTCGAACATTTTTTCTCTTCAGTGTTACTGAAAATGATTGAACATTTGATCAATATGATCATGAGTGTGTTCAATTTGAAGGAAACCAACTTTCACATTTTGAAATATTCTCAGTTCAACAAGCATGCTTATATATCCAAACACAATTTGATTTTTATTTTCACGACTAGTGTTGTCCAACTCTAGATAGAGAACTTGAGGAATATTTCCAGACAAGCAAGTGAGCACATGAAGAATTATGGTGATGGTCAGATTTTCATCATTATGAATATGTGGAGCTGTGAAGTAAAACCCTGGACACATTTTTCCATTGAAAACCATACAACCAATGAAGTGAAACTGAATGAAAGTCTCTTCCTATAAACTTTTTTGTGTACACAAAAACGTGGTAGAAGTGTTTTCTTCTAGTCCATGCCATCAATTATCATACCTAAATATTTGTTTAGAGAATCATAACACTTCTTCTGATATTTTTACAATTTTTTCCTTTCACTTGATTGTTGGTTGTGATGTTCTTGAGGTGCTTTGACTATGGAATCTGCACATGACATAAAATTAAAATATTGATCATATGTTTTCATAGTTGATAACTATCCAATTTAAAAAAAAAAAAATAGTAAATACATACATCTTTCTGCCCCTTCATATTTATCTCTTCTTGATTTAAGAGTAGCACATATATTGCAAATCCCCATCCTTGACTTCTT
>JASDQU010103496.1:299829-310255 GCA_032191745.1 Picea mariana | reverse complement strand
ATGTTGGAAGCTAATGCCATTAAGTTTCTCAATACATTTTTCTTCATGATGTGATCCCTGAATAAATCTTTGCATGTCAACAATTTCTTCTAATATATGAAAAATAGGCTCTAGAATGTATGATTTCTTAATACATTCAATAAATGATGGTAGGATTCAAAATTTTTTTCTCTTCAGTGTTACTGAAAATGACTGAACATTTGATCAATATGATCATGAGTGTGTTCAATTTGAAGGAAACCAACTTTGACATTTTGAAATATTCCCAGTTCAACAAGCATGCTTATATATCCAAACACAATTTGATTTTTATTTTCACGACTAGTGTTGTCCAACTCTAGATAGAGAACTTGAGGAATATTTCCAGACCAGCAAGTGAGCACATGAAGAATTATGGTGATGGTCATATTTGCATCATTATGAATATGTGGAGCTGTGAAGTAAAACCTTGGACACATTTTTCCATTGAAAACCATACAACCAACGAAGTGAAACTGAATGAAAGTATCTTCCTATAAACTTTTTTGTGTACAAAAAAATGTGGTAGAAGTGTTTTCTTCTAGTCCATGCCATCAATTATCATACCTAAATATTTGTTTAGAGAATCATAACACTTCTTCTGATGTTTTTACAATTTTTTCCTTTCACTTGATTGTTGGTCGTGATGTTCTTGAGGTGCTTTGACTATGGAATCTGCACATGACATAAAATTAAAATATTGATCATATGTTTTCATAGTTGATAACTATCCAATTTAAAAAAAAATAGTAAATACATACATCTTTCTTCCCCTTCATATTTATCTCTTCTTGATTTAAGAGTAGCACATATATTGCAAATCCCCATCCTTGACTTCTTAGGAATACTGATATTGTTGAATTGTTTCTTCCATATTCTTGTAAAATATGCATATCTAATAAAATTACCATTTCCTTCAACACCTTCAGCATATCCTTTGTACAAGTTGTAGATTTCCCTCCTTGAGAAATTATCTGGAATATGTATTGTGTCTCTATCTAGCATACACTCTCCATGTTTGGAAAATAATTCACACATCCATGAAAATGAAATGTTTGTTAATGGCCCACTCTCCCATCCATGATGTACCTTTGAATAAAATGAAGGATCTTTTTCCAACCTTGTTTGGATTCTTGATAGAGAAAAATTACCAATTGAGATAATTTTTTTGAAATCCTTTCTGCAAAGTAAAATTTTCCCAATGTGATAATGATATCCTGCCTTGGTGGATATCATTCATCCCATCAAATATGAATTTTTCATGCTCTTATTCATTGATAAATATGTCTTCCTTTTATTCAAGTCATACATGTAGTCCATAATTTTCAAATAATTATTTTGAAAACATTCACTTGAAATCAATTCACTTATGGAAATTGATTTAGTGAGAAATTATATCCTAGACCTTGTATAACTAGAATGATTTGGATTGATATAAAAATTTCTATTCCTGGTCCTAGACACAATGTTTCTTTTCAATGCCTCATTGTTTCATCACCCTCACTAGAACGATTTTCCCCATCACAAGAAGGAATATCAAGAAAAAAAAAGTCAAGAAATTGAACAAGAGAATGTTGATCACCTTGATTTGTTGTAGCTGAATGATTGAGAATATGATCTTCATTCCTAGGTTCATCATCATCTTAATTGATAATATCATTGACGAGAGGAATATCAAACTCACTAGAAAAATAATTACCATCCTCACCAATGTCATTGGATATTTCATGAAAATATTCACTTGAAGGAAAATCAACATCACCCTTAATACTATCAATGCCATTAAGATCCTCACTTGGAGAAAATTTTCCATCATCGTCATTCGTACCTTGAAAATCCTCATTTGGAGGAAAATCATCATGAACATTGCGTCCACCTTTGACATAATCATCTTCACTTATTGTTGGCACAGCGGCAGACCCAGATTTCAACTCCAAGAGCACACCAACATGCCCTAAACACTGGCCTTTTCGGCAACACCTATGAGACAGATGTAGTCTCACCCGAAGTAGCTATGGGGGGTTGTAGGACACATATGTCTACAGCCAAGGGAATACAAAGTGGATCTAATACAAGAACAACACAACATCTAGATATCAATCACCAGTTTAAATGTACTTCACACAACTATCTATTAGATCTAATACAATAATGAAATAATAGTATATCCATAAACAAGAGAACACAACATCAATCACACACAACACAAAGATGTATGTAATTCACCCTCTCCCTAGGGATACGTCCGCATAACTGTGATTTATAATATATTAAGATGAAAGCATAAAGTTCTTATCTGATCTCTTAGCCATCATATCTTCTCTCTTCCTCTTTGTCTTCCCTCCCTGTGCACCTAGCTGCAGAGTTGATCTTCGCACCCAGCTGAAGATCTTACAACACAGAAGGCCCTCACACCAACACTTATCTCTCACATAGTAGTCATCACTCAATCTCATAATAAAACTAAACTCTCAACCAACTTAGCACCAACCAATCCCAGGTCCTTTAGACCTTTATTTATACATTACAATAGCTCTCGGACATCCTTAGGTTGAAACCTAAGTGTCAAAACCCTAGATACCAAAACCCTAGGTTTCTAAAACCCAAGGTCAACTTGACCCACGTTTGCAGGGCTTTGCCAGCCTATCTTTCCATCCTTCTCGTGTGGTGCTCCAAAGCATCTAATGATGGATTTTTGTACTTGTTGAGTTGTCCATGATCCATCTTCATTTCCAATCTGTCATCCACGATCTCCTCATCCAACAAAATTATTTCTCTTACTTAGCACCGTCTTTTATGATCTTCTGCTCACTTCGACCCAGTATTAGTCAATGTCTCTCCCATGCAGTTCACATTCCATCTTTTCTGCCTTAGTATTAACTTAATTCCATACCCAAGGGCCAACATGCCCCCAACACTCACTCATGACTCATCTCGAGGAACTTCAGATTTGATCCTTCTGATTTGCTTTGACTTCAGGTTGTGTGGGGCAGCCTATGCTTTCTGCTCTTTCCTCCCCACTATGTGCAGACTGTCTTTTTTGTGGCTAGTACCCAATTTCAACTGCACCTGGTACCTGGACCCTTTTCCTTATGCTTTTAGTGAGATCTGTGAGTTAGCTCGTTGTCATAGTATAGTTTCAATCGGCTCCCGTTTACCAAACCTTCCTTCCATTCTCCATTCAAGGTTTTCAACTGCGCAACTCCTCCTTATGTAACATAGGCAACCTCATATGGACTAAGCCAATGCATTCTGAACTTTCCTGGATGCTTCATGAACTTATTTTCATATACCATAACCAAATTGCCTTTCTTAAATGCCTTCTTCTTGATGTGTCTGTCATGTTAGGGTTTTTCTCTTTCCTTCTGCACCTGCTGATGATATCTGACAATAAATCAGTCTTCTTCTAGTTCGACCAACTTCACGAGTCTCTCTTGAACAGCGCCAGTGTCATGCTTATCTGTGAAAGCTGTGATTCTTAATCTTGGTACCAAATATTCCATCGAGACAATTTCTTTGAGGCCATAAACCAATTTAAAGGGGGTCTGAATTGTTAGCTTCTTGCAAGTGGTTTTATAGAACCATAGTACTGCTGGTACTCTTAAATCCCAGTCATCCCTATTCACACTGTAAATATTCATCAACGTTGTCTCCAAAATATTGTTGAATACTTCAACTGTCCCATTTTCTTGTGGATGGTAGGGTGTTCTCTTCTAATGATGGACTGCAAATTCCTCAGTCAAGGATTCAACAGTCTTATTTATGAAATGTGTGCCTTGATCGCTCATAAGGATCTTCGAGAATCCAAACCTAGTTATGATGTCATCAAATATAAAGCACACAAATGTAGTTGCACTACATTCCTTAACTTCTCTTGCTTCAACCCATCTGGTCAAGTACTCTGTTGCAATGACTGTGTACCTGGCTCCTGTGCGCTTCCATGGTGGGTTTATAGGCCCCATGAAATCAATGGCCCATTTCTCAAATGCTTGTAGGTTCAATTGTGGTGCTAAAGGCATTTCATCTCTTTTAGATGGTTTCCCAACACTTTGACATACATCACATGCTCTGTAATAGTCTTTATCATCTCTATGGAAGGTAGGCCACCAAAGGCCAATTCTAAGAACCTTCTGCATTGTTTCTTTCCCTGTGTAGTGTCCTCCTATGATGTCTTCATGAGATTCTGCGAGGATCAATGGTCTCTCTACCTCCATAACACACCTCCTCAATATCTCATTAGGCCCCATCTTGTATAGTTGTCCAGCTATAAGTGAAAAGTCTGCAGTGTGCACTACCAACTGCTTCTTCTGAGTGATTGTATATTCACCAGGTTCCATTCATGTTGATAGGAACTGGACTATCTCTGCAAATTGATCATCAATCTTTCTAATGGCCAACAACTGTGCATCTGGAAGTGTATCCTCCAAACTAGTAGACTCTTCTCCATGTTCCAACCTTGACAAGTGGTCAGGACCTTTGTTCATTCTTCTTGTCGTAATCATGATCTCAAAATCATATTCCTGAAATAGAAGAATCCATCTGCATATTCTCACCCCCAAAACTGGCTTGTTGACTAGGTATTTCAGCGCGGTGTGATCAGTAAACATTTTAAAGTGTCCTCCCAACAAGTAGTGGCAAAACTTTTGCAACGCATACACCATGTCTAACCCTTCTCTCTCAATGGTGGTGTAATTAATTTAAGCTATTGATAGCTTCCTTCTAGAAAAGGCTAACAGGTGGTCAATGTCTCCAACTCCTAGTTGTGCTAACACAACTCCTAATGCAATAGAATATGCATCGACATGCACATGAAATTCCTTGCTCCAATTTGGGAAAACTAGGATAGGCACAATAACCATTTTCTTTTTCAGTGTGTCGAAGCTCTGCTAGCATTCTTCTGTCCAAATAAGTTGACAATATTTCTTCAAAAGCTTCTCTATGGGTGTTGTTATCTTTGCATAGCCTTTAATGAAATTCCTATAATATACAGTGTGTCCCAATGTAATGGACAACTGTTTGATTGAAGTAGGAGGTGGCAAATCAACTATAATGGCAATATTATATGGGTCTACCAACAATCCCTTCTTACACACAATATGACCTAACAACACTCCAAATGGTGAAGAGAAGATGCACTTCTTTAGGTTCAAGGCAATTTGACATTGTCTTCACTTATCCAACATTAATCTTAAACATTCAATATGATTTTTAAATAAGCTAAAAATAGTCCAATCATCAAAATATGCTTCCAGAAATTTATGTAAAAACTCCTTGAATGCTTTGAACACCACCCTAGAAAAGATGGTTGGGGAATTCTTCAATCCAAACGACATCATTGTATACTGGTAGGATCCCCATTCTGTTGAAAATGTGGTCTTATGGCGATCTTCCTTGGAAATCTAGATCTGATGGTATCCTAAAAATCCATATGTAAAAGAATATACCTCCTTTCCTCCTACATTATCTAACACTTTGTCAGTGAATGTCGTAGGGAATGGGTCATGAAAATAGGAATCATTCAACTTTCAAAGATCTATGCAGATCCTAATTTCTCTTGTCTTCTTGTCTTGTACCACCATAGGGTTAATCCACTTTGACTCTTCAACAGGTTCTATGATTCCTGCTTCCAACATTATGTCAAGTTCAATTTTCACTTTCTCCTTATATTTAGGGTTCAATCTGTAGGGTCTCTGTTTGACTGGCCTTGCATCTGGTTTCAAAGGGATCCTCATGTCTCCCATGGGCCTTTTAATGCCCTTGATATCAGTGAAATTGGTTGGAAACAAGTCGTCATATTCATGCAGTAACTCTGTGATCTTGTCAATAGTGGAAGCATCCCAATAATCTCCAACATTTGCAAGCTTCAGTGTTTTCTCTTTTCCAATGTTGAATTTCTTGATCTTGATCGGTTTTCCAATGAAAGGTAGTTCAAATCCTAGTTCTTCTATGTCTCTTTGGCCTTCTATTTTGGTGATGTTCACCTTCCTAGGATCATCATCTTCGTCAACATTGATATTGTAACAACGTTGCAATTTCTAGAGAGGCGTAGTCCATTCTTCCTCTTCTTGTTCCAAAGGAAGGCTAGGTGCCTCCTCAAATACTTTCTATCTTACGATCTGTAACGATTGATCTACCGTAGGATATTGTCTTTCAAACAAAAAGGTAATTACAAATTTATGAGTCATACCTTCCCAATCTGCAGTGACGAGGCATAGTTCTTCTTGTAGGTACCAATTGATAGGGGTTGTGTCCATTGTGTTGATGAATTTGTGCACCCACTGCTCTTGAGGAATGTTTCTCTAGGATTCTTCGCAATGTCACACATGGTCCTTCAAACAACTTTGACCTGTGTACCTAACTTCGCAACCTTCTACTTTTTCTAAAAACCATGCTTTCATCAAAGTGCAACAATGTATTCAGTCTGTAATGTTGTTTTTGTGTGTCCCCCACCATCTTGTTGGGGTTTCTTTCAGGGCCTCATCCATTTCCAACAATCTTTGTTGTATTGGTACAATTTCTTCAAATTCCAACAAGAAAGCTTCTAAATGATTTAGACCATCAAAGGTGGGAAAGTTACTTACTGTTGTGCCGATCCAGCGAAATTCTCTAGTTAATCTAGCACATCGCCTTGTAGATACTTTGTACATTTTTTTATGTCATTTCTCCAGTTCTTCTTCTGAATGTGATAACATGCATTGTCACTTCGCTAGCTTAGGTTTCCATCCACCGTAGGATTAAGGTAATTCTGTTGTCTGGCTATTAATTTGTATATGTTTTCTAGTTCATATGCACGGTCTTCTTCCCTGATGGGTTCTTTGTATCTCTGACCTTTGTTGGGATCCAAAGGTGAAATGACCCTAAGGCCATCTCCTTCAAACATCATTCTTATTTTATTTAAATCAACCAAAATGGAATTATTGAAATTCCAATCAATTCCTAACAGAGGAGGGTAAGGACAACTATCATCAACTATCTTAATCACCTTAAAGTCCGCAAACGTCCTTACTCCATTGATGTCCATTGGGACATGTTCCAACCTTCCAAAGGGGCTTACAACTTGCTGATTACCCAACCTAAGCCTGATAGGGGAATATATTAACTTAGGCTTTCCCATCGGTGCCCAAGTCTGCTTCGTCATGACATTGACCTTCGACCCTAAGTCGAGGACTACATAGTCTATATCATACTCTCCAATTTGAGCATTCATGTGTAGTTACTTATTTTTCCTTCTCTTTTTAGAGACTTGGTGTACTTCCCTATTTAGTAAGGGATCTATATTTCCTAACTCGTACTATCTGATTAAATTTTGTAGCTCTTGTACAACGCTTTCATCCAGAATCAACTTAATACAAGTATATAAGAATTCCATGAGATTTCTTACCTCTTTTCCTTCACCTGGTAGAAAAAACTAGTCGAATTCCAAAGGCATTCCACATTCTCTTACTTCTGGTTGTGTCTTCAATGAAGAACCTCGGTCTCTTATGAATTCTTTTCTCACATCCTCAAATATTTGTTTTTCTTTCTTTGCATCAAAAACTTGTGTCTTCTCTGCATATTTCCTGACCCCTGATTCTTATATATTATTTCCTTGGGCCACTCTGTCTTATCCTATAACAACGCCTCCTCTAGTGATAAAAATGAGTCTAGGGTCATCTCTGTGAGGTTCAACGTATATCAGTTTCACTTGCAGGTTCTGTTGAGGTCCTTATCTCTTCTGACATTTGTCTAGCAGCACAGGACAATCTTCGATAACATGTTTGAATGAGCTACAGTAGGTGCAAGTCGTACAAGGGTTCTGCAAGTCCCTTGCTAAGTGTCCTGGCTATGCACAGTTATAACAAATGATTTGGCCCCTACCTCATCCCATACCTCATTCTCTTCCTCTTCCTCTGAATCCACCGCGAGGGTTGAAGTTTCCTCTTGTGGGGGAATTATACTACGCAGTTCTTACTTATTGCTGTACTTCACCTTGAATTTTGTATATATCCCTCGACCTTTCATGCATGAGGTTTTAAGACCTACAATCCCTGTCATTGTGTCATGTCGACTTATAGAATGTACAATACATATTTTTGCATGTCTGGACATATTTTTGTAGATAGTAACATTCACCAGGATGATGTCGATTCCTACATACCTCGCACCATGGTAAGGTAACTTGATTCAAAGGGCTCGGAGCTCCAGAGGCCAAGTATTCATGAAATAAGGGACAATTTTATTTGTCACGACCTTCTGATTTGCATCTGATACACCATATGTCTTCTCTTTTATCTTTTCCCTTGTCTTTCTTCATATCTTCGACTTGTAGAGACAAGCTAATTAGCTGACTCAAGATTTGAATCACACCTGAGCTGGATTCTCCCATAGGGGATGATTCTAACTTCATGGCGACATCCAACCCCTTAGCCAACGAAGCAATATTTTGTTGCATCAGAGGAAATCTAATGTGTGGTAAGAGAGTAGCAAAGAACCATTCCTTGTTCTTCTCATCTGGGATCTGGAAACTCAAATGGCCTTTCAAGGTCTTAAATCTCTGATCAAACTCCCACACAAGTTCATCTATTCTCTGCTTGATTTCTTTTAGCTTTGTAATGCACTGTGACTCTGACTTAGGTTTCTTAAATTAAAAAATTAGCTCAGTCTTAATGAAATTCAGTGGTTTTGGTGTAGTTCCTTGGACAAATTTCATGTACCATCTTAGTGCGCGATCTCTTAGGGTAGTATTGAACTGAGCTTGTTTAATAGCTTCGTCGGTGATATTCTTAATACTCCATACAGCTTCACATAAAAAACAGTGATGATCAGGATCTTCAAATCCATCTCCTCTATAGGTGGGTAACCTCATCTCATCTTACATAGGTCTTCCTAGGTTTCTTGACTAAGTATGTGGTGGACTACTAGTGACAGTTCTCAGAGCGCTCTGGTGGCTTTGATTACTCTAATTGCTTAATGTTGTTGAAACAACAGGAGGAATAATAGTACTTACTTCAATAGTCGACGCTGTTCCTGAAGTTTTTGGCTCTTCCCGACGAGGTCCTTCAACTTTCCCTTCCTCTGCTCTAGTGGATTCTGAATGCTCTTCATATGTAATATCTTCCTCTTCTCCACAATAGAAACTCTCATCCCCTTAGGTCTTCTTAAATAGGTTCGCAAGAGGTACTTCTCTGAATGCTCTCCCACTGCGCGTATGTCTAGCCTCTATGCCATTGTCACTGTATGAGTTCTTGAACATTATCCTTTTCCAATCCGACCAACTACTATATATTCAATATGTTCTTCTCACGCAATAACATCTTGATCTTTAACTTCAAAAATTTTAGAAATTTTCCTCTGGGTCCCTTAAAGAAATACCTCTTAGATTGGTTGTATGACTCTACTCTGTCAATAGCAAACTCGGTGATATACCCTCCAATGGTACTATCGAACTAGTAATCTACTGCTCTTGACACAGAGTTATCAACTCTCTTGACCTTCTTGATCAATGTCGACGTCCAAACCACAGGTGGTCTAGATCTGATCTCAAATTTGGTTTCTACTAACCTAGCTAGCCACTCATATAACTCTTGATGAATTCCTCCAAAGAAAATCTCGTCTATATCAGTAAAGATATATCTTCCCAACCAATCCTCTGTACTAAGATTAGGGTTCTTGTTTTGGGCTTTAGTGAATTCCTTTTCTTGATATTCTATCAACTTTTGAATCTCTGTCTTTGATGGAAACCACCTTGACTTCCCTCAAGAATATTCTTGTCCCGACAACAAAACCATTTGTTTGCATAGGGGAAGACCCAGGGTTCAGATCCAAGAGCGTACCAATAAGCCCTAACTATTGGCCCTTTCGGCAACACCTATGAGGTAGATGAAGTCTCACCTGAAATAGATATGGGGGGTTGTGGGACACATATATCTACAACAAAGGGAATACAAAGTGGATCCAATACAAGAACAACAAAACATCTAGATATAAATCGCCAACTTATATCTACTTCGCACAACTATCTGTCAGATCTAACACAATAATGCAATAACAGTATATCCATAAACAAGATAACACAACATCAATCACACACAACACAAATATGTACGTGGTTCACCCTCTCCCTAGGGCTATGTCCACATAATTGTTCTTTATAATATATTAAGATGAAATCATACAGTTCTTATCTGCTCTCTTAGCCAACATATCTTCTCTCTCCCTCTTTGTCTTCCCTCCCTGCACACCCAACTGTAGGGTTGATATTCACATCCAACTGAAGATGTTACAAAATAGAAGGCCCTTACACCAACACTTATCTCTCACACAGTAGTAATCACTCAATCTCACAATAACACTGAACTCTCAACTAACTTAGCACCAAGCCATCCCAGGTCCTTTAGACCTTTATTTATACATTACAATATCTCTCGGA
>JASDQU010103496.1:275508-299779 GCA_032191745.1 Picea mariana | reverse complement strand
TTGAATAAAATGAAGGATTTTTTTCCAACCTTGTTTGGATTCTTGATAGAGAAAAATTACCAATTGAGATAATTTTTTTGAAATCCTTTCTGCAAAGTAAAATTTTCCCAATGTGATAATGATATCCTGTCTTGGTGGATATCATGCACCCCATCAAATACAATTTTTTCATTCTCTTATTCATTGATAAATATGTCTTCCTTTTATTCAAGGCATACATGTAGTCCATGATTTTCAAATAATTATTTTGACAACATTCACTTGAAATCAATTCACTTATGGAAATTGATTTAGTGAGAAATTATTTCCTAGACCTTGTATAACTAGAATGATTTGGATTGATATAAAAAGTTATATTCCTGGTCCTAGACATAATGTTTCTTTTTTCAATGTCTCATTGTTTCATCATCCTCACTAGAACGATTTTCCCCATCACCAAAATGAATATCAAGAAAAAAAAAGTCAAGATATTGAACAAGAGAATGTCGATCACCTTGATTTGTTGTAGTTGAATGATTGAGAATATGATCTTCATTCCTAGGTCCATCATCATCTTAATTGATAATATCATTGATGAGAGGAATATCAAACTCACCAGAAAAATAATTACCATTCTCACCAATGTCATTGGATCTTTCATGAAAATATTCACTTGAAGGAAAATCAACATCACCCTTAATACTATCAATGCCATTAAGATAATCACTTGGAGAAAATTTTCCATCATCGTCATTCGTACCTTTAAAATTCTCATTTGGAGGAAAATCATCATGAACATTGTGTCCACCTTTGACATAATCATCTTCACTTATTGTTGGCACAGGGGAAAACCCAGTTTTCAACTCCAAGAGCGCACCAACATGCCCTAAATATTGGCCTTTTCGAAAACACTGCGAGGCAGATGCAGTCTCACCCAAAGTAGCTATGGGGGGTTGTAGGACACATATGTCTACAACCAAGGGAATACAAAGTGGATCCAATACAATAACAACACAACATCTAGATATCAATTGTCAGTGTAAATGTACTTCACACAACTATCTATTAGATCTAACACAATAATGCAATAACAATATATCCATAAACAAGAGAACACAACATCAATCACACACAACACAAAGATGTACGTTGTTCACCCTCTCCCTAGGGATACGTCCACAAAACTATGATTTATAATATATTAAGATGAAAGCATACAGTTCTTATCTGGCCTCTTAGCCAACAGATCTTGTCTCTTCCTCTTTGTCTTCCCTCCCTGTGCACCCAACTGCAGAGTTGATATTCGCGCCCAGCTGAAGATATTACAACACAGAAGGCCCTCACACTAGCACTTCTCTCTCACACAGTAGTCATCACTCAATCTCACAATAAAACTAAACTCTCAACCAACATAGCACCAACCAATCCCAGATCCTTTGGTCCTTTATTTATACATTACAATAGCTCTCGGACATCCTTAGGTTGAAACCTAAGTGTCAAAACCCTAGATACCAAAATCCTAGGTGTCTAAAACCCTAGGTCAACTTGACCCACGTTTGTAGGGCTTCACCAACCTGTCTTTCCTTCCTTCTCATGTGGTGCTCCAAAGCATCCAATGGTGGATTTTTCTACTTGTTGAGTTGTCCACGATCCATCTTCCTTTCTGATCTGTCATCCTCGATCTCCTTGTCCAACAAATTTCTTTCTCTTACTTCGCACCGTCTTTTATGATCTTCTGCTCACTTCAACCCAGTATTAGTCACTGTCTCTTCCGTGCAGTTCGCATTCTGTCTTTTCTGCCTTAGTATTCACTTACTTCCATACCCAAGGGACAACAGGACCCCAACACTCACCCATGACTCATCCCGAGGAGCTTTAGATCTGATCCTTCTGATTTTCTTCGACTTCGGGTTGTGTGGATCAGCCTATGCTTTTTGCTCTTTCCTCCCCACTATGTGCAGACTATATTTTTTGTGGCTAGTACCCAGTTTCAACTGCACCTGGTACCTGGACCCTTTTCCTTATGCTTTTAGTGATATCTGTGAGTTAGTTGGTTGTCATAGTATAGTTTCAATCGGCTCCCATTTACCAAACCTTCCTTCCATTCTCCATTCAAGGTCTTCAACTGTGCAACTCCTCCTTATGTAACATAGGCAACCTCATATGGCCTAAGCCAATGCGTTCTGAACTTTCTTGGATGCTTCATGAACTTACTGTCATATACCATAACCAAATCGCCTTGCTTAAATGCCTTCTTCTTGATGTGTCTATCATGGTAGCGTTTTTCTCTTTCCTTCTGCACCTGCTGATGATATCCGACAATAAATCGGTCTTCTTCTAGTTCGACCAACTTCACGAGTCTCGCTTGAACAATTCTAGTGTCATCCATATCTGCGAAGGCTGTGATTCTTAAGCTTGGTACCAAATATTCTATCGAGACAATTTATTTGAGATCATAAACCAACTTAAAGGGGGTCTGCATTGTTAGTTGCTTGCAAGTGTTTCTATAGGCCCATAGTACTACTGGTACTCTTAAATCCCATTCATACCTATTCACACTGCAAATCTTCATCAGCGTTGTCTCCAAAATATTGTTGAATACTTCAACTGTTCTGTTTTCTTGTGGATGGTAGGGTGTGCTCTTCTAATGATGGACTACAAATTCCTCAGTCAAGGCTTCAATGGTCTTATTTATGAAATGTTTTTCTTGATCACTCATAAGGATCTTCGGGCATCCAAACCTGGTTATGATGTCATCAAATATAAAGCATACAGATGTAGTTGCACTACATTCCTTAACTTCTCATGCTTCAGCCCATCTGGTCAAGTACTCTATCGTAGTGACTGTGTACCTGGCTCCTGTGCACTTCCATGGTGGGTTTATAGGCCCCATGAAATCAATGGCCCATTTCTCAAATGCTTGTAGGGTCAACAATGGTGCTAAAGGCATTTCATCTCTTCTAGATGGTTTCCCAACTCTTTGACATACATCACATGATCTGTAATAGTCCTTATTATCTCTGTGGAAGTTATGCCACCAAAGGCCAATTCTAAGAACCTTCTACATTGTTTCTTTCCCTGTGTAGTGTCCTCTTGCGATGCCTTCATGAGATTCTGTGAGGATCAACGGTCTCTCTACCTCCATAACACACCTCCTCAATATCTCATTAGACCCCATCTTGTATAGTTGTCCAACTATAAGTGAAAAGTATGCAGTGCGCACTAACAATTGCTTCTTCTGAGTGATCATATATTCACTAGGTGCCATTCCTATTGACAGGAACTGGACTATCTTTGCGAAGTGATCATGAATCTTTCTAATGGCCAACAACTGTGCATCTAGAAGTGTATGCTCCAAACTAGTAGACTCTTCTCCATGTTCCAACCTTGACAAGTGGTCAGGACCTTTGTTCATTCTTCTTGTCTTAATCATGATCTCAAAATCATATTCCTAAAATAGAAGAATCCATCTGCATATTCTCGCCCCCAAAACTAGCTTTTTGACTAGGTATTTCAGCATGGTGTGATCAGTAAACATTTTAAAGTGTCATCCCAACAAGTAGTGGCGAAACTTCTGCAAAGCATACACCATGGCTAACCCTTCTCTCTCAGTGGTGGTGTAATTAATTTTAGCTATTGATAGCTTCCTTCTAGCAAATTCTAACGGGTGGTCAATGTCTCCAGCTCCCAGTTGTGCTAACACAACTCCTAATGCAATATAATATGCATCGACATGCACATGAAATTCCTTGCTCCAATCTGGGAAAACCAAGATAGGCACAGTAACCATTTTCTGTTTCATTGTGTTAAAGCTCTGTTGGCATTCTTTTGTCCAAATAAACTGACAGTATTTCTTCAAAATCTTCTCCATGGGTGTTGTTATCTATGCATAGCCTTTAATGAACTTCCTATAATATACAGTGTGTCCCAACGCAGTGCACAACTGTTTGACTGAAGTAGGAGGTGGCAGATCAACTATAATGGAAATATTATATGGGTCTACCAACGATCCCTTATTACACACAATATGACCTAACAACACTCCAAATGGTGAGAAGAAGATGCACTTCTTCAAGTTCAAGGCAATTTGACACTGTCTGCACTTATCCAAAATTAGTCTTAAACATTCAATATGATTTTTTAATAAGCTAAAAATAGTCCAATCATCAAAATATTCTTCTAGAAATTTATGTAAAAACTCCTTGAATGCTTCGACCACCACCCTGGAAAAGATGGTTGGGGAATTTCGTCAATCCAAACGACATCATTGTACAATGGTAGGATCCCTATTCTATTGAAAATGTGGTCTTATGGCGATATTCCTTAGCAATCTGGATCTGATGGTATCTTGAAAATCCATCTGTAAAAGAATATACCTCCTGTCCTCCTACATTATCTAAGACTTCATCAATGAATGGTGTAGGGAACATGTCATGTAAATAAGAAACATTCATCTTTCAAAGATCTATGAAGATCCCGATTTCTCTTGTCTTATTGTCTTGTACCACCATAGGGTTAATCCACTCTGACTCTTCAACAGGTTCTATGATTCCTGCTTCCAACATTATGTTAAGTTCAATTTTCACTTTCTCCTTATATTTAGGGTTCAATCTATAGGGTCTCTATTTGACTGGCCTTGCACCTGGTTTCAAAGGGATCCTCATCTCTCCCATGGGCCTTTTAATTCCCTTGATATCAGTGAAATTGGTTGGAAACAAGTCCTCATATTCATGCAGTAACTCTTTGATCTTGTCAATAGTGGAAGCATCCCAATAATCTCCAACATTTGCAAGCTTCAGTGTTTTCTCTTTTTCAATGTTGAATTTCTTGATGATCAGTTGTCCAATGAGAGGTAGTTCAACTCCTAGTACTTCTATGTCTCTTTGGCCTTATGTTCTAGCGATTTTCACCTTCCTAGGATCATCGTCTTCGTCAACATTGATATTGTAACAACGCTGTAATTTCTAGAGAGGAGTAGTCCATTCGTCCTCTTCTTGTTCCAAAGGGAGGCTAGGTGCCTCCTCAAATATGTTCTATCTTATGATCTATAACGATTGATATACTGTATGATATTGGTTTTCAAACAAAACGGTAATTACAAATTTATGAGTCATACCTTCACAATCTGCAGTGACGAGGCACAATTCTTCTTGTAGATACCAATTGATAGGGGTTGTGTCTAGTGTGTTGATGAATTTGTGCACCCACTTCTCTTGAGGAATGTTGCTCCAGGATTCCTTGCAACATCACACATGGTCCTTCGGACAACTTTGACCTGTGTACCTAACTTCGCAGCCTTCTACTTTCTCTGAAAACCATGTTGTGTCCCCCACCATCTTGTTGGGGTTTCTTTCAGGGCCTCATCCATTTCCAACAATATTTGTTGTATTGGTACAATTTCTTCAAATTCCAACAAGAAAGCTTCCAAATGATTTAGACCATCAAAGGTGGGAAAGTTACTTACTGTTGTGCCGATCCAGCGAAATTCTTTAATTAATCTAGCACATCTCCTGATATATACTTTGTACATTTTGTTCTACCAGTTCTCTAGTGCTTCTTCTGAATCTGATGAACATGCGTTGTCACTTCACTAGCTTAGGTTTCCATCCATCGTAGGATTAATGTAATCTTGTTTTTTGGCTATTAATTTGTATATGTTTTCTAGTTCATATGCGTGGTCTTCTTCCCTGATGGGTTCTGTGTATCTATGACCTTCATTGGGATCCAAAGCTGAAATGAGCCTAAGGCCATCTCCTTCAAATGTCATTCTTATTTTATTTAAATCAACCATAATGGAATTATTGAAATCCCAATCAATTCCTAACAGTGGAGGGTAACGACAACTATCATCAACTATCTCAATCACCTTGAAGTCTACAAACCCCCTTATTCCATCAATGTCCATTGGGACATGTTCCAACCTTCCAAAGGAGCTTGCAGCTTGCTGATTAGCCAACCTAATCCTGATAGGGGAATAGATTAACTTAGGTTTTCCCATCAGTGCCCAAGTCTGTTTTGTCATGACATTGACCTCTGACCCTAAGTCAAGGACTACATAGTCTATATCATACTCTCCAATTTGCGCATTCATGTGTAGTTCCTTATTTTTCCTTCTCTTTTTAGAGACTTGGTGTACTTCCCTATTAAGTAAGGGATCTATATTTCCTAACTCATACTGTCTGATTAAATTTTGTAGCTCTTGTACAATGCTTTTATCCCGAATCAACTTAATACAAGTATATAAGAATTCCATGAGATTTATAACCTCTTTTCCTTCTCCTGGCAGAGAAAACTAGTCGAATTCCAGAGGCATTCCACATTCTCTTACTTCTATTCGTGTCTTCGATGAAGAACCTTGATCTCTTATGAATTCTTTTCTCACCTCCTCAAATATTTGTTTTTCTTTCTTTGCATCAAAAACTTGTGTCTTCTCTGCAGCTTTCCTAACCCCTGATTCTTATATATTATTTCCTTGGGTCACTCTGTCTTATCCTATAAAAACGCCTACTCTAGTGATAACAATGAGTCTAGGGTCATTTCTGTGAGGTTCAACGTATATCAGTTGCACTTGATGGTTCTGTTGAGGTCCTTGTCTCTCCTGAGGTTTGTCTAGTAGCACAGGACAATCTTCGATAACATGTTCGAATGAGCTACAATAGGTGCAAGTGGTACAAGGGTTTTGCAAGTCCCTTGCCAAGTGTCCTGGCTACACGCAGTTATAACAAATGATTTGGCCCCTACCTCATCCCCTACCTCATTCTCTTCCTCTTCCTCTGAATCCACTGCGAGGGTTGAAGTTTCCTCTTCCGGGGGAATTATACTGTGCAGTGCTTACTTATTACTGTACTTCACCTTGAATTTTGTATATATCCCTCGACCTTTCATGCATGAGGTCGTAAGCCCTACAATCCCTGTCATCGTGTCCTAGTGACTTACATAATGTGTAATACATATTTGTGGGTGTCTGGACATATTTTTGTAGATAGTAACATTCACCAGGGCGATTTCGATTTCTACATACCTCGCACCATGGTAAGGTAACTTGATTCAAAGGGCTCAGAGCTCCAGAGGCTAGGTATTCATGAAATAAGGGACAATTTTCTTTGTCATGGCCTTCTGATTTTCATCTGATACACCAGATGTCTTCTCTTTTATCTTTTCCCTTGTCTTTCTTCATATCTTCGACTTGTAGAGACAAGCTAGTCAGTTGACTCAATATTTGACTCATACCTGAGCTGGATTCTCCCATAGGGAATGATTCTAAATTCATGGTGATCTCCAACGCCTCAGCCTACGAAGAAATATTTGGTTGCATCAAAGGAAATCTAATGTGTGGTAAGAGGGAAGAAATGAACCATTCCTTGTTCTTCTCATCTAGGATCTGGAAACTCAAATGTCCTTTCAATGTCTTAAATCTTTGATCAAACTCCCACACAGGTTCAACTATTCTCTTCTTGATTTCTTTTAGCTCTATAATGCATTGCGACTCTGACTTAGGTTTCTTAAATTCAGAAATTAGCACAGTCTTAATGAAATTCAGTGGTTTCGGTGCAGTTCCTTGGACAAATTTCATGTACCATATCAGTGCATGATCTCTTAGGGTAGTATTGAACTGAGCTCATTTAATAGCTTCGTCGGTGATATTCTTAATACTCCATATAGCTCCACATAAAAAACAACGATGATCAGGATCTTCAGATCCATCTCCTCTAAAGGTGGGTAACCTCATCTCATCTTCCATAGGTCTTCCTAGGTTTCTTGACTGATTATGTGATGGACTACTAGTGATAGTGCTCATAACGCTTTGGTGGCTCTGATTACTTTGATTACTCTGATTTCTTAATGTTGTTGAAACAACAGAAGGAATAATAGTACTTACTTCAATAGTCGACGCGGTTCCTGAATTTTTTTGCTCTTCTCGACGAGGTCCTTCATCTTTCCCTTCCTCTGCCCTAGTGGATTATGAATGCTCTTCATCTATTATATCTTCCTCTTCTCCACTGTAGAAACCCTCATCCCCGTAGGTCTTCTTAAACAGGTTCACAAGAGGTACTTCTCTGAACGCTCTCCCACTGTGCGTATGTCTAGCCTCTGTGTAGTTGTCACTGTACGAGTTCTTGAACATTATCCTTTTCCAATCTGACCGACTACTGTATCTTCAATATGTTATTCTCATGCAATAAAATCTTGATCTTCAACTTCAAAAACTGTAGAAATTTTCCTCTTGGTGCCTTAAAGAAATACCTTTCAACTTGGCTATATGACTCTACTCTGTCAATAGAAAACTTGGTGATATACCCTCCAATGGTACTATCGAACCAGTGATCTACTGTTCTTGACATGGATTTATCAACTCTCTTGACCTTATTGATCAACATCGATGTCCAAACCATAAGTGGTCTAGATCTGATCTCAAATTCGGTTTCTATTAACCTAGCTAGCCACTCATATAACTCCTGATGAATTCCTCCAAAGAAAATCTTGTGTATATCAGTAAAGATATATCTTCCCCACCAATCCTCTATACTAAAATTAGGGTTCTTTTCTGGGCTTCAACGAAGTCCTTTTCGTGATCTTCTATCAACTTTTGAATCTTTGTCTTCGATGGAAACCACCTTGACATTCCCTCAAGAAGATTCTTCTCCCAGCAACAGAACCATTTGTTTGCATAGGGGAAGACCCATGGTTCAGATCTAAGAGCACACCAATAAGCCCTAACTACTGGCCCTTTTGGTAACACCTACGAGGTAGATGTAGTCTCACCCAAAGTAGATATGGGGGGTTTTGGGACATATATGTCTACAACCAAGGGAATACAAAGTGGATCCAATACAAGAACAACACAACATCTAGATATCAATCACTAGCTTATTTCTACTTCACACAACTATCTGTCAGATCTAACACAATAATGCAATAACAATATATCCATAAACAAGATAACACAACATCAATCACACACAACACAAAGATGTACATGGTTCACCCTCTCCGTAGGGATACGTCCACAGAACTGTGCTTTATAATATATTAAGATGAAAGCATACAGTTCTTATCTGCTCTCTTAGCCAACAAATCTTCTCTCTTCCTCTTTGTCTTCCCTCCCTGTGCACCCAACTACAGGGTTGATCTTTGCATCCAACTGAATATGTTACAACACAGAAGGCCCTTACACCAACACTTATCTCTCACACACTAGTAATCACTCAATCTCACAATAACATTGAACTCTCAACTAACTTAGCACCAGCCCATCCCAGGTCCTTTAGACCTTTATTTATACATTACAATATCTCTCAGACATTCTTAGGTTGAAACCTAAGTGTCAAAACCCTAGATACCAAAACCCTAGGTCAACTTGACCCACGTTTTCAGGGCTTCGCCATCCTGTCTTTCCTTCCTTCTCATGCAGTTCTCCAAAGCATCCAACGGTGGATTTTTCCGCTTGCTGAGTTGTCCATGATCCATCTTCTTTGTTGATTTGTCATCCTTGATCTCCTCGTCCAATGAATTTATTTCTCTTACTTCACACTGTCTTTTCTTCTCTTCTGATCACTTTGACCCAGTATTAGTGACTGTGTCTTCCGCATAGTTTACATTTTGTCTTTTCTGCCTTAGTCTTCACGTACTTCCATACCTAAGGGCCAACACTTATTTCAAAATCCCTACTTGATGGAAAATGTTCATCATTCTACTTAGTGCCTTGAAAATACTCATTAGTATCTTCAAAATCCTCACTGGTGGAAAATCATCATCATCAAAATTCCTGCCTTTAAATTTCCCACTTAAGAAAGAGTGTCCACCAATGCAATAATCATCTTCATTACTTTGAAAATCCCGACTAGAGGGAAATTATTCATCATCCTAGTTACTAGCTTGAAAATCCTCACTTGGAGGAAAATCATCATCACCAAAATTTCTTCCTTTAAATTCCCCCCTCAAGAAAGAGTGTCCACCATTGCCATAATCATCATCACTACTTTTAAAATACCCACTTCGGGGGAATTATTCATCATTCTCATTCGTGACTTGGAAATCCTCTCTTGGAGGAAAATCTTCATCAATACCTTTAAATCCTCACTTGGAGGAAAATCATCATCACCAATATTGTCACATTTAAATCCCCCACTCGGGAAAGAGTGTCCACCACTGTCATAATCATTTTCACTAATTTTAAAATTTCCACTTGAGGGAAATTGTTCATCATATTCATTGGTGTCTTGGAAATATTTATCAATAACTTGAAAATCCTCACTTGGAGGAAAATTATCATCCCAATCATTTAAACGTTGATCATAGTCTCCATTTCAATTTACATTTTGATTCTTTTCATTACTATTAAACTGTTGAATAGATTGATCACCATCATATTCCTCCTCTTTTTCATCATTTCCTTAAAAGTCCTCTGATTTAGGACTCTCCTCAGGAACATGTTGAATAACATTTATTTCACTATGATAAAACTTCTGACTAGTTGAAAAACACGACGCATCATTTTCATTACAAGCATTCCCATCGCATTTGCTAGTCACAAAACAAGAGGTATGTGAACAATTTGTTGATGCCTTAGAAATAAAATCTTCTTTATCTGACGAAGTCATCACTTCTCACTAAGAACATAGAATGATACAAATAATCACCCTCCCAATGACAATCTAATAACTTACAAAATGATATTTTCCCTCTAAAATTCCCCAGTCCCCAAATTTCCCTCCAAAATTTCCCCCTCAATTTTCCTTCCAAAATTTCCCCCAATTTTTTCCCTTTAATATTTTCCCTTCAAAATTAAAAACAACTTTTTCTCCTTTATTTCATTATTTACTTGTTAATTGCAATATTTTTCATGTTTGTTTATTTATCCCACATTCATTAAACATAGCGATGATCCATATAATTTTAGGTATATATGTAGACAATATTCTTCATTTTTATTTATCCCACATTCATTATACTAACATTAATTTATATCATCTGTGTTATATATACATATTATTGTTTTGTCTTTTTAGATTACATGAAATCTTGGGTAGCATTCATTAAATAATTTGGAGCAAGCTACAAGGGAGAAACATCGATAAGACATTCAAGGAGAATATACCATTTCAAAGGTTAGTTATTTTTTAAATTGTTACCATTTACCAAAAAAACATTTATAATATCATATTTGAATCACATAATATTTTTTCGTGTGAAATTATAAAAACCCTAAATGTTTTTAGATGTTTTCTAATTTTTTCTAAAAAAATCACAACTTTAAAAAAAGATTGAGACCTTTTTCAAAGAAATTTTAACAAAATTTTTAATATTTTTCAAAAAAAAAGAAGAACAAAAAGGCAAATTTAGGTATAGTTTTTCAAAAACATTTACTCTTTTTGTTTTTTTTACTGAAAATTTTATAGTTTTGTCCCATGGTGTCTACTGGGTGGAATTCCCCTCCAACACAATACTATGATTTGGCCTATGGGCAGGCTCAGCATGATGCCCGACATCGCCCCAGCCTACTGGTGGCCAAGCCTTGGGTGCTCCTAGGGATTCATCACGGGGTTGGGGCAATGTCGGGCATCACCCCAACCTCCCTGTGACCAATCCCATGGGTGCACCCAGGGGCTTATCTATGGGGGATGGGTCGATGCTTGAAATTTCCCCATCCCCCGACGCAGTCAAGGCACGGTTGTGTGTCGATTCCCATCACCCCCACCGTGACCAAGGCATGGTTGCATGGGAGCCACACGATTGTGACTTGGACATGATGGGGGATGGGGTGATGCTTGTCACATGCCTTGTTCATAGTGGGGGATGAGGAAGTGTCAAGAATTGCCCCATCCCCCTCGCGGCTAAGGCATAGTCACATGGGAGCCACACAGCCATGCCTTGATCATGGGGGTGATGTGGTGATGTGCAACATCACCCCAACCCTACCAACCCCATGAATAAGCTCTGGAAATTACTATGTATTGGGTGTGGGACTGGGGTGATGTCGAGGATCACCCCACCCCCCTATAGCCAAGCCCTTGGGCGCTCACAGGGGATTGGCCACAAGGGCTGGGGTGATGCCCGACAATTCCTCATCCTCTTATGCAGTGATTGAATAGTTGTGTGGGATCCACGCGATCATTCCTTGGAATTATTGGGGGCTAAGGTGATGCCCTACACGTTCCTTGGCTTCAGTGGGGGTTGGGGTGATGTCAAGCATCTCCCAATCCCCATGCATCCAAGGCATGGTCGCATGGGAACCAAGAAATTGTGCGTTGGTCGTAGGGGGGGCTAGGGCAATGCCCGACATTGCCCTAGCCTCACCAACTCCGCGACCAAGCCCTGGGTGTGCCCACAAATTGGCCACGGGGGGGAAGCCCCCAAGGACAATCCATGGGTACTTCCATGGATTAGTCACGGGGCTAGTTGGGGTGATGCCTGACATCGCCTTAGCCCCCGTAAGTCTAGGTTTGGTCCCGACATAACCCAAATAACTCCATGGGTTAAATTTCTTTTTAATTTTTTTAACTTTGTTCTTATAGTCAATGTTTTTTTTTAATTTATTGTAATGTAAAAGGCCTATTTTTTTTTTCATATAGGAAACATGGAAGAAAATAGATTATCTATGAATATATATGGATCACCACCTGCAATAATGGTATCCAAAATTACAATTGGGACCTCCATGAATGCTAGGAAACAAATTGATAGCACAACACCTGAGATGTCAAGGGAAATGAAGAATGTTAGAGAGTGGAAATTTGTGGAAGGTGAAAACAAAATGGAATATTCTTGGTTTGTTAAATACAATCAAGGAAACAATGGAGAACATTTGTATTTGTATTGTGTCGAGTTTGAACATGTGCAAGGAAATTATCAAACACTTGGTTTGTTATGAGATATATGTTTGGTGCCATATATAGATATTGTCTATGCACTTGTTAAACAAGGCATGACTTATATCAAGACTAGATATTATTTGAAATTGACCAATTATAACAAGTATGAATGTTTTACAGAATTATGTGCATGCATCATTGATGACATTTAAAAAGGAAATGCAAGTTTTTTTACTTTTATTTTGTATCATTTATTATTTTTAGTATCATGTTAATTTTTTAATTTTATTTAACATGGAAATGTTGTATTTTATTTTTAAAGGATTTTGTTGAACAACTTTGACATATATTAGTGGGGATTTACACTACATAGAATAATATCATGGATGTCATCAATTATTTTCATATTGAAAAGACACGAGAATGAAGGAAAAATAAACAAAAAGTAACAGAGGTTGAAGCTGCAAGAGTAGACAGAGAAGAACATGAACGAAGAAAGAAAAGTCCTCATTCTAGAAATCCTAAAAAGCTTACATTTGAAAATGAGGAAACTCCAAATGAATATTTTGTTGATATTAGTCCCAATGAGGTTATCACTCATTCTCACAAAAATAATAAACAATATAAACACAAAAGAGAAATGGTTGATGATGAGTCCATTCCTATTGATTCTGAAGAAATCGTTGATTTAGATGAAACCCATTTAAATCATAAGAGGAATAAAAAAAAAATGTTGATGATGTTCAAGAAGCCATCGTTATCTTTGAATATTATAATGAAAATCCCAAAGGTAGCAGAGAAATAATAACACTAGGTGTTGATCTATATGATGGTATTATGAAAACAACACAAAATGCCATTCGAAATAGATTGAGGATGGAGAACTTATTTGATGATGGCCATACATTTAAGTTGAATGTGAAACAACTTTATAAACCCATAGAAGGGAAATAAAAATATCAAATTATAAAATTGCATCACTTGCATATTCACAATTTGAAAGCATTGATTAGGTACAATCCATATGCGCATGTGGTTGACTACCTAGTTCTTGTTGACCCAATGGAAGTTCCTAGGAGGGAAGAATTTGATAGATCAAAATTTTTTGACTACAAATACTATGTGATTGGAGGAAATCATTCTACAGATGCTAGAAGATAATTGATGTAAGAATATCCCAATAATCCTCTTTTTGAGACAATCAAATGCATAATTTATGTTGGTTTAACATATTCAGAAGTAAATTTATTGGCATGGGATCATAACACAGACAGTGAGTACATAATGTACATGGATTTCATTTAAAGGGTGATATTTATCCATAATGAATTGTATGAAATATGTCATGGTGAGAGATCAAATATTGATGCCAAGTTTCAGAAGCAATGTTGTATGGAAATATGCTTCTCATTTGATGATGAAAATGAAAAATAAAAGAATCGCAAAGGAAGTGATGTATTTAGAGCCGTGGATAGTTATTTTCAATTGTAATTTAGAAATGGATAGGTATGGGATTTGATAGATGATATCTTCACCCTATGGGAAAATATTAGTATAAAAAATCAGAGAGTTAAGAAGGCTAAACCAATAATATGTGGCACAAGTAAGATATGTCCTAGAATGAAAAATATTCCAGACGATATGACTATAAAACCTTGGAGAACAATACAATGAGTGAAGGATGAGAAACTTATCATAGATATATTATCACATGTAATGTCATGTGAATTGTCAATGGAAGAAATGATGTTGTTGGATGATGAATTTAAAAAGTAAGTTTGTTGAGTTATGTTTATTTATGTTAGGACAAGAAAATTAATTTTTTCAATTTAACATATTAACGTTCCAACTATTTTATTATATATATCATTATAAAATTATTTGTTTATTTTATTTAGTCGTAAGATGTATATGAGAATACAAGAGGAAATGGTGAAGATGTTGAATGAAGAAAGTTGGTATGATGTTAAACTCAACTATCCAAACTCAAGCTCTACAACAATATTGAAACGATTTTTTGTTTCATTCAAAAAGGTATGTTGATTTATTACATTCATATTATTTGTTTGTAAGTTAATTTATTTCTATTTTAATATTTATAGATATATAAATATATGTTTGTTTGTTTCATTAAATATGCCAAAGAAGAATGCAGATGGAGTACCTGAAACCTTCAAAAGTTTTATTCAAAAAACTAAGTTTGAAAGAGAAAGAAGGAGGCGTGTTCAAACTGTTGAACTTGATAACACCCTTGATCACTACATTAGGAATGGGCTCGACGATGTTCAACATAAAGTGATATTACGTGATCGTGAACAACTTGTAAATATTGTTCTTAAAAATGAATACTGCCTAGTTATTGTGGATATCCTTCATGGTTATAATATCCAAAACATTGGATATGATATTGATCCTTATACTTACAAAGATTTCAATAAATTGGTTACAGGATTTATGGAAGTCACAACATCACCATTTTGGATATTTATGGTATTTCATTCAGACACACAACAAGGATTAGTACAATCAATCTTAAAGGGAAAAGAAAAGACAAGGATGCAATTTATTTGGTAAGATATTGAAAGTGTATGTTTAACAATTAATACTAGAAAACAGTTTTATTAATTCACAAGTTAATATAATTTGCACTTATTTATGTTACAGGAATAAGCCTAATATTCAGAGATCCAATAGAGAACCATTTAAATGTGATTTTGAGAGTATACATCTTGTAGCCTAGACAAAACATGATTCTTATAATTCTATTCTTGTCAATGTAAAGGATGGAGAGAATCCTAGTAGTTTATTGGTGTAGATTTTAACCTTGTACAATTATTTACTACAAAGATATTTTCACTAAAAGAATAGAAAAGATACAATGGAAAATGCACACATTACACAGATATTTTTTCCCTGGAAACCCAAACCAAGAAATCCATCATATTCTATATTCATTCACCTCATACATTATTTACAATAAAATATACATATAGGAGCCAATGGCATCCAAAATCCTAACCCAATGATATGGATTAGTCAACAACCCTAACTCTTTAACCGGAAATAAAAAACCATCAGAAAAAAAACCATGTGCTGAAAAATCTCCCAACAATGGACACAAAAGTTGAGGTGACATGAAAAATGAAGCAGAAAAGGTGACACGCTTCCCGAGGAAAAATAATTCTTTGGGGTGCTTCCCCCTAAACCCTACAACTCCCAAAGGGGGGCCCTAGTGTGCCCCCCTCAAACTCACCTACACTCTTGGTGCAACATAGCAACCACTAAAGCTAGTCGTGCAAAGAATATAACACATACCCAACATTCTCCCACTTGTTATTTTCTTTGCATACAAGGGGTTATAGGGTTACATAGTCAACAATCCAGATAAATAATGCCCATATATCCTCTACAACAATATAACTTTGCAAAGATCACATATTTTGTTTATGAATATGCAACATTCTTCAAAGTATCCACGTTCATCAACAACACTTTCTTTTCTTCAACCATGTCTCTCACAAAGTGATATTGAACATCAATATGCTTTGTCTTTGAATGATAAGTCAGGTTCTTCACCATAAAAATTGCACTCTGACTATCACAATCTATTCTTACATCTTTTTGTACCATCCCAATACCTAAACACAATATTTGTAACCATACTTCTTCATTTCTTGCAGGAGTGGTTTCCATGTATTCAACTTTTGTAGTTGAAATTGCCACTACAGAGTGTCTTTTTCTCATCCAACTGATTTCTCTTCCAAACAAGTTAAACACATATCATCTTGTATATCTCATATGATATAGATCTCTAGCCCAGTATGCATCCACAAAGCCATGTACATCCAAGACTCTGACCAATCCTAGTCTTCATTGGTATCAAAATCCATAGCTAGCAGTGCCACACAAATACCTGAAAACCCTCTTTACTCCTGTCCAATGCTTATTTTCTAGTTTTGACATATACCATCTCAAAACCCTCACTACATGTGCAATGTCCAGTCTAGTACAAACCATTACATACATCAAATTGTCAACCACACTTGCATACGGAACACAAGACATGTGTTCCTCCTCTTCTTGTGTCTTGGGACACTGATCCAAAGATAACTTTACACCTACATGAATAGGGACCCTAACCAGTTTACATTCCTGCATATTAAACCTCTAAAACATTGTCTCAACAATTGTTTTCTGATTTAACCAGAGTTTCATGTTTTCCCGATCTCTTTTAATTTTCATGCCCAAAATGAAATTTTCAACACCAAGATCCTTCATGTCAAATTTAGAGGAAAATTGTTTTTTCACATCCTGGATAATCTCCTTGTTGTTTCCTATCAACAACATGTCATTCACATACAAGACCAAATAAATAAAATGACCACCAATTAATTTAAAATACACACATTGATCCTCTTTTCTTCTTGTGAAGACAAGTCCGAGCATATATGTATCAACTTTTTGATACCACATCCTTGGTGATTGTTTTAAACCATATAGGGAATTTTTAATCTTGCATACCAACTCCTTCTTTCCCTTCACAACAAAGCCTTATGGCTGCTTCATATATATTTGATCCTCTAGATCTCCATGTAGGAATGGTGTCTTCAAATCCATACATTCTACTTCAAAATCAAATGTAGGAGCAACATATAACAAAAATATAATAGAAGTTAACTTGGAAATAGGAAAAAAAATATCACCAAAATCAATTCCCTCAACCTGGGAATAACCCTTTTCTACTAATCGGGATTTCTATTTCTCCACTTTTCCTTCTACATTCATCTTCTTTTTAAATATTTGTTTTCTACCAATGGGATTTCTTCTAGTCGACAATTCCACTAGATCTGAAGCCTCATTCTTATCCAAGGTTGTCATTTCTTCATCCATGTCCCTTTTCCATAGATTTTCGTCCTTTGAGTCCACTTCATCCCGGACAGTTCTAGGATCATCATCAATAATAGATAAAGCAAAATTTTAATGAAAATCAGGTGGAGTATACCTTTCCATTTTTCTTCTTTCTTGAACCGATCTCCTCAATAATGGAGTATGAGGATCTTCTTTTTATGATTATTGTTCTTTTGTAGAGTATGATTCATCATCCTTTAAATCAAACTATATTTTCTCTAGTTCTTTCTTACTTGGTAGGACATCCTTTATGAAAACATCTTTTATTTCTCTAAATACCACATCTTGGCTATACACAACCTTCTTATTTTCTAGGTTCCGAATATTATAACCTTTAATACCATCTTTATACCCAATAAAGATACACTTTTCATCCTTCTTATCTAGCTTACTCATGTTTTCCTTTGGAACATGAACATAGGCCTCATATACAAATACCTTGATATGTGTGAGAGAAGGTTTCTTATCAATCCATACCTCTTGTGGATTCTTTTCATATAGTTTTGAAGAGGGTGATCAGTTGACCAGGTAACATGCAGTACCCACTACCTCTGCCCATAATTATTTCCCTAACCCTACACCACTAAGGATGCACCTTACTTTTTCCATCAACATCATGTTCATCCTTTTTGTAACTCCATTATGTTGAGGTGTATATGGAGTAGTCTTATGCCTTGATATTCCTCACTTCTTACATAATTCTTCAAATTCATTCCCGCAGAACTCTCCACCATTATATGTCCTTGACACCTTAATTATTTTCTCCGTTTGATTATGAACAATAGCCTTAAAGTCTTTAAACCTTTCTAAGACTTCAAATTTCTCCTTAAGAAAATATATCCAAGTATTTCTTGAGAATTTATCTATAAATGAGACATAGTACATAGATTTTCCTAATAATGGAACCAAAATANAACTAGTTGTAAAACAAATTCTTCCCTCATTGCACCAGATGAGAATCTTACCTAATTTTTCTTCCCATATACACAATTTTCATAGAAATCAAAATCCAGAGAGAAGTTAGACATCCCTTCAACCATACCTTTACCGTGTAGTAGTCAAAGACCCTTCTCTCTGATATTCCCCGGTCTTTGATGCCACAACATAACCTTTTCTCAAGGGAATGTAGGTGTTCTTTCTTCTTCAACTCCAATATCATGAACAATGGAAATATTACACCCATTAATAATAGTTCTTCCTTGAATCTTATACACAGTTCCAAACCAAAATCCCTTCAGCAACACCATTGTTCCTCAAACCATCCTGTAGGTTTCCTTTTCAAATACTGGTTTTACCCCTGCATCATCCATTTTGCTTACAGAAATAAAATTTCTATCCAATCCTAGGATGTGAAGAACACCATTTAGTGTTGTAATCCTTCCATCTATGATCCTCAACTTGACTTTTCCTCATCCTATGATTATGGTTGTCAAGTCATCACCTAGGAAAACATTACCTCCATGATACCTTTCATATTCATAGAACCACTCCCTGTGGGGAGTCATATGAAATGATGCACTTGAGTCAACCAACAATGCCTCATGATTTGAATTTGTTCTTAAAGAATCCAAATACACATCCCCTCCTTATTCCTTCAAGCTATTTTATTCTGTATAAGGAGCTTCTTCATATCCCCTATTTTTCTCAACTTTGGATCTACACTGCTTCTTGTAGTGACCTTCTTTTCCACATCTCCAACATAACTTTACAAACTTTTTGGGAGATTTAGATCTACCCTTAGTCTTAGATATCCCACTTGAGGACTTAGATCTATTTCTTTCATGGGAACATCCTCTTGCAAATAATGCATCGATGCTCTGTCCTTCAGTGTTCTTTCGTCTCATGTCCTGCAACAACAAGGATGATACCACTTCATAAAACTTCAATGCAGTTGTATTACTACCTATGGCCACAACTAGACTATCCCATGAGTTTGGTAAAGATCACAGTAAATTGATATACTTATCTTCATTTGATATTTTAATATCAACAAATACTAACTAACTTATCATAGTATTGAAGGTGTTCAAATTCTCTTCCACCGAGTCTCCATCTCTGAAGAAGACCCCCACCCTCGCTTGGGGTCCATTGACCTTCCGGTCTAAGGATATCAAGTTTACATGAGCTGAATTATCTCTCTAGGTCCTTTTGAACCTCTTTTATTTAGTTTCCATAGGTCTCCTCAGTTGTTTTCAGGCCAAATATGGCTCTTTGATAAGCTATTTCCAACTAGGTTCTTCCTCCACATGACCCTCGACTCAAAACCAGGGGCTTAATTCATATTTTCTATTAACTTGGGACTTAAAGGCCTTCGCGCTCTAGGCGTCTAAAAAATACACACCCCATAATTATCCTAAACCAAGGTTTCGTGGAGTATCATAATCCACTTTGGAATCGACGACTGGAGTGATGACAAGTGGATGGTTCGGATCCCTTTGGGATTTTGAGGCTTCGAGGGTTCTTCCATTGCTAGAGATTTACAATTCCTCAAACATCATTGTAATGGGGTGGACCTCCTCTCTCCACGTGTTCTATTTGAAATCAACGGTTGATGGTGTTTCTACCTTCGACCCTTGGTTGCCTAAATGTTATCCACTCCTCCTAGCTTCCAAAGCTTCCTGCCGAACCCTTCACCCAGCTGACACCTATTGCTTAGATCGACTATGGCACCACAGGCCTCTGGGAGCCCTAGGAATTCACACCTCTACCTTGGTCCCCTCCGAAATTATCTAACATGGAAGTGTGGGATCGCATGACGTGTTTCCCCACAAGATTCGATGACTGCATTTGATTCGGTCCCTTGGGGATTGTACTCCTTTGCACTTATCTCATGTGCAACTTTCATGGATTTGATGGTCAACAACTCTTCGAGATATCTCCCACTATATCTCCACCATAGATTCTTCAAACTCTTCTCTTCAAGATATTACTATCGCTGGCCCTCCTAAGCTTAACTTTCCGAGGTATGTGAGACCTCTGTCTTCCCTCTGTACGCTTCTTTTGAACTTAAAAAATAAAGTTCAGACTTAGAATCTCCTAAGTCTTTTCTCCTCGATGTTTATGGTTGCTATATCTTCTGATCTTGTTCCTCCAAGGTTTTAGAGCCTTGGGTGCACTCCTTACGGCCTTGGTACTCTTCCAATTGAATGTTCTCCTTTGGGACAAAGATTTTGATAACAACTCGACATGCACACTCCTTGCATGGATCTATGCTTTCTCTACACTACTTCTATCAAAGATTCAACGTTGTCTCTTCTAAGCTTCTCTAAGCTAAACTTAACTCTGTTAATGCACTCCTTGCACGAGCTCTCAAAAGAGAAACAATTGAAACTTATTCTAACTCTATAGATTCATGTATCTAATCATACAATGCATTCATAAGCATAAGAACAAGTATAAACCGAGAATTTAAATGAATATAAAGCCTGCCATTCATTCAAATAAACATAGTAACAACAAAACCAAACATTTGGATTAAAGATTCTTTGTTCTATTCATTCAAGTGATAATATACATAGATACAGGAAGTCCTCCACTGCTCCTTCAACAACTTATACAATTCTCTTTTTATCAAACAACAACTACTCTCTCTCTCAATAACAACTATCACAAAAGGAGCATCAACAACCAACTTTCACAAATGAGCAACAACAACCTTCTTTGGGCATAAGATACAAATATATATACAAGGGGTTATTCATCGAGATTTCCCCCCAAACAACCTAATTGTTATCCTATCAAGATTAATGCATCCACCTACTAAGGACTATGGAGTTAATAGAATTTACAAAAAGATAAGGCCAGATGTGCAACCTCTGTACACTACATCCTTAAAATTAAAGTGATACTAATCCAAGAGGATCTTTAGGGACGCCCTTAGTCTCCAATTCATTAATTACAATTATTTTGATGAAATTCAAATTCAAAAAGGTATGCTCTCCTTTGTAGAATCCAAATCAACACCATTTATGCGTTGGTTGATGTGTTGTCTTCCAGCCTATCCTCCTTTTTTAATGTTGATTTAGATGCTCATGCATCATACTCCTCTGACTAAAAACTCATGGACTCCTGTCCATGATCTCCTTCATTGTCTTTCCTTGCTTCAAAATGTTTTCTTCACTTACCCAACTACCATCCTCTTCTGGATGGCCTTGTTGGATTACTAAGAGGGGTGGTGAATCAGTAATAGAAAAACTCAATACTTTTTAACCACAATATTCAAGTGTTATATCAATGTGGCTTTATCATCCAACAGTTGTAGAGTAAATAAAAAATGAAAAAATGAGCAATCATACACATACACAGTACACCAGTGTTTTTATGTGGAAACCCAAAGAAGGAGAAAACCACAAAATTCTTTTTCTTATACGTCTTTAAGAATTACATTCATTGGAAGCACCAAATTCCTTTGTTTTCCAACTGCAACTGGAAGGAGACTCCAACCCCCTAATTTCTCAGGCTATAACCTGAGGGAATCTCCAACTCCCCAATTCGCTGGCTACAACCAGAAGGAGGATATGACCCCTTATGTTCTCTGACTACAACCGGAAGGTGGTTACAACAACCTATTATTTCCCCGTCCAACCTCCTTAATGTAGAAGTAGAATGATGGAACCATTGTCAAACTATCAATGTGAGATATACTGCTGTAAAACTGTACCAATCAACCTACACCAAACAAACTGTACCAATAACCGGAACCATGCATCAACCATGCATCAACATGTACCTCAACCTGTAATCAACCTGCACCATAAACAAGTGCATCAACCATGCACCAACCTATACCAAACAACCTATAATCAACCTATACCATAGACAAGTTCATCAACCATGCATCAACCTATACCTCAACCTGTACCATGAACAAGTGCATCAACCATGCACCAAACCTGAAAAAATAACATGTCACAACAACATGTCCAAACAACCTATCACAACAACCTATCTCATAAATCCTATCTACTCAACAATATCAATCACCAAGACAACTCTCAAATATGTGCATCAACCAAGAATAACACAACAACTCATAATCATCACCAAGATCAATATGTTCTTCCAATAATACACCAATACAAGTATGCTACATCATCCATAAACCATGTGTCAACAATAATACTAAAAAGTGCCTCCAACCATGTACCAAGTATGTACCAATCATGTATCAACTACTCATCAAATTTGACTCATCAAGATGTACCAACATCATCAACTCTACACCTCATGTATGTGCCAACTCATCAACTACTTGTCTCAACCATGTACCCAACATGTACTTCAACCAAAAGCCCTCAAAAATTTCATCACCCAAATCTGATTTGTAACTCTATAATAGACCTTTTGGATAAGATCACATACTTGGAAACATTCCTTAACTTTAAGAACAAGAGACTAGCATTTTCATCAAACTTTACTTTAGTCTCACATGACTAATTTTGGATTAGTCAACAACCCTAACTTGAAATAATCATAACTATAATCCTGTAATGAATAAAGATCTAAAAATGGTACACAATGTTCTTCAATGTATTTTATGAAATTCCTCCATACTTCACTACTTGGAACCTCTCATAAAAGGAATTATAGAAAAAATGGCATACCTTCTTGAATTTTGGCGTATTCTAGAGAGATAACTTGTAGGGCATTCCCCGCACGGAATATTTCTGGTATGGATCTGAAAATTGTACACAAAATAATAAAGACGATACTATAACCAATACATTTGGTCTTACTAAATTTGGCTCTATTATGAATACGTTATGACGTTTGTACCTAAAACACTTGTTTTAGACTATTTTTAGGACTAGCCACAAACCCTATTTTCCACGGTGTGTAACTCCAAAAATACAATGACCCACAAGATGGAATTTGTATCACAGCTACTTGGATATGTTTCCTCAATGTACTCCCAATTTCACGGTCAGAATCATTCTAGAAAAAAAATTATTTTGAAAATGGTGAGATGACCTGTAAATAACATACCTTACAAAGCATCATAAAAATAATTTATCCTCCCTTGAATTTCTTCCTTCTTTACTTCACCTTCCCTCTAAAATTAAGCTTAGATATCCTTTGGTTACCTTAGTCACCTATAGATATTCAATATTCTCAAGTGTGATTAAAATGAGATAGCCTTGCCTCTTATTTATACTTTCATGTATATTCCTCAAGGGGTTACCTTTTAACCATCTTAACCCACTTCCCTTATTTTAGGGTTAACCCACTTCTAACCACTTGTCCACTAAGTAATTTATCCATTAAATTTATTATTTAAATAATTTATTTTGTATTCACTTTGACTTATATTACACTAATCACTTCACTTTATTATTTACCTTCTAAATTCTCTTAAATCACTTTGACTACTTTGACCTTTTGGGGCTTCTAGATGACTCATGAGGGTTGTCCAACTTCACATGGCCATAACTCTCTAACCGTGAGGATTTATATGATGTTCCACATACCACCGGAAATGGCATGACATGTAATATCCATATATAATATTATTACCCACAAATATATGAAAACTCATACCATTATCCATCAAACAAATTTGGGTCTATTACCCA
>JASDQU010103496.1:261364-275120 GCA_032191745.1 Picea mariana | reverse complement strand
CCAAAGCATCCAACGATGGCTTTTTCTGATTGCTAAGTTGTCCACTATCCATATTCCTTGTTAATCTATCATCCTCGATCTCCTCGTCCAATGACTTTCTTTCTCTTACTTCACACTGTCTTTTTTTCTCTTCTTCTCACTTCGACCCAATATTAGTCACTGTGTCCTCCACGCAGTTTACATTCCATCTTTTCTACCTTAGTCTTAATGTACTTCCATACCCAAGGGCCAACACTCATTTCAAAATCCCCACTTGATGGAAATTGTTCATCATTCTACTTAGTGCCTTGAAAATATTCATTAGTATCTTGAAAATCCTCACTGGTGGAAAATCATCATCATCAACATTCCTGCCTTTAAATTTCTCACTCAAGAAAGAGTGTCCACCAATGCAATAATCATCTTCACTACTTTGAAAATCCTGACTTGAGGGAAATTATTCATCATCCTAGTTACTGGCTTGAAAATCCCCACTTGGAGGAAAATATTCATCATCCTCATCAGTACCTTTAAAATCCTCACTTGGAGGAAAATCATCATCACCAAAATTTCTTGCTTTAAATTCGCCACTCGAGAAAGAGTGTTCACCATTGCCATAATCATCATCACTACTTTTAAAATACCCACTTGGGGGGAATTATTCATCATCCTCATTCGTGCCTTGGAAATCCTCTCTTGGAGGAAAATCTTCACCAGTACCTTTAAATCCTCACTTGGAGGAAAATCATCATCACCAATATTGTCACATTTAAATCCCCCACTTGAGAAAGAGTGTCCACCACTGTCATAATCATCTTCACTAATTTTAAAATTTCCACTTGAGGGAAATTGTTCATCATATTCATTGGTGTCTTGGAAATATTCATCAATAACTTGAAAATCCTCACTTGGAGGAAAATTAGCATCCCAATCGTTTAAACGTTGATCATAGTCTCCACTTCGATTTACATTTTGATTCTCTTCATTACTATTAAACTGTTGAATAGATTGATCACCATCATATTCCTCCTGTTTTTCATCATTTCCTTCAAAGTCCTCTGATTCAGGACTCTTCTCAGGAACATGTTGAATAAAATTTCTTGCACTATGATCAAACTTCTGACTAGTTGAAAAACACAACACATCAATTGCATTACAAGCATTCCCATCGCATTTGCTAGTCACAAAACAAGAGGTTTGTGAACAATTTGTCGATGCCTCAGAAATAAAATCTTCTTTATCTGACGAAGTCATCAATTCTCACTAAGAACATAGAATGATACAAATAATCTCCCTCCCAATGACAATCTAATAACTTACAAAATGATATTTTCCCTCTAAAATTTCCTAGTCCCCAAATTTCCCTCCAAAATTTTCCCCTCAATTTTCCTTCCAAAATTTCCCCCAATTTTTTTCCTTTATTATTTTCCCTTCAAAATTAAAAACAACTTTTTCTCCTGTATTTCGTTATTTACTTGTTAATTACAATATTTTTCATGTTTGTTTATTCATCCCACATTCATTAAACATAGCGATGATCCATATAATTTTAGGTATATATGTAGACAATCTTCTTCATTTTTATTTATCCCACATTCATTATACTAACATTAATTTATATCAGCTGTGTTATATATACATATTATTGTTTTGTATTTTTAGATTACATGAAATATTGGGTAGCATTCGTTAAATAATTTGGAGCAAGCTACAAGGGAGAAACATCGAGAAGACATTCAAGAAGAATATACCATTTCAAAGGTTAGTTATTTTTTAAATTGTTACCATTTACCAAAAAAACATTTATAAGATCATCTTTGAATCACATAATATTTTTTCATGTGAAATTATAAAAACCCTAAATGTTTTTAGATGTTTTCTAATTTTTTCTAAAAAATCACAACTTTTAAAAAAGATTGAGACCTTTTTCAAAGAAATTTTAATTTTTTTTTTAATATTTAAAAAAAAAAAAGGCAAATTTAGATAGAGTTTTTTAAAAACATTTACTCTTTTTATTTTTTTTACTGAACATTTTATGGTTTTGTCCCATGGTGGCTACTGGGTGGAATTCCCCTCCAACACAAGACTGTGATTTGGCCTACGGGGGGGCTCGGGACGATGCCCGACATCGCCCCAGCCTACCGGTGGCCTAGCCTCGGGTGCTCCTAGGGATTCGTCATGGGGTTGGGGCAATGTCGGGAATCACCCCAGCCTCCCTGTGACCAATCCCCTGGGTGCACCCAAGGGATTATCTATGGGGGATGGAGTGATGCCTGAAATTTCCCCATCCCCTGCCATAGTTAAGGCACGGTTGTGTGTCGATTCCTATCACCCCCACCATGACCAAGGCATGGTTGCATGGGAGCCACACGATTGTGACTTGGACACGATGGGGGATGGGGCGATGCTTGTCACATGCCTTGGTCATAGTGGGGGTTGAGGTAGTGTCAGGCATTGCCCCATCCCCCTCACGGCTAAGGAAAAGTCACATGGGAGCCACACAACCATGCCTTGATCGTGGGGGTGATGTGGTGATGTGCAGCATCACCCCAATCCTACCAACCCTGTGACTAAGCTCCGAAAATGCCTATGTATTGGGCACGGACCTGGGGCATTATCGAGGATCACCCCAACTCCCTACAACCAAGCCCTTGGGTGCCCATAGGGGATTGGTCGTGGGGGCTGGGTTGATGCTCGACAATGCCTCATCCCCTTATGCAGCCAAGGAACAGTTGCGTGGGATCCACATGATTATTCCTTGAAAATATTGGGGGTAAGGTGATGCCCTACGCGTTCCTTGGCTTCAGTGGGGGTTGGGGTGATGTCAAGCATCTCCTAATCCCCATGCGTTCAAGGCATGGTCACATGGGAACCAGGAAATTGTGCCTTGGCTGCAGGGGAGCTGGGGCGATGCCCGACATCGCTCTAGCCTCACCAACTCCATGACCAAGCCCTGGGTGTGCCCACAACTTGGCCACGGGGGGGAAGCCCCCAAGGCCAATCCTTAGGTATTTCCATGGATTAGTCATGGGGCTAGTCGATGTGATGCCTGACATTGCCTTAGCCCCTGTAAGTCTAGGTTTGGTCCCGACATAACCCGAATAACTCCATGGGTTAAATTGTTTTTTAATTTTTTAAACTTTGTTCTTATAGTCAATGTTTTTTTTTTAATTTATTATAATGTAAAAGGCCTATTTTTTTTTCCGTATAGGAAACATGGAAGAAAATAGATTATCTATGAATATATATGGATCACGACCTGCAATAATGACATCCAAAATTACAATTGGGACCTCCATGAATGCTAGGAAACAAATTGATAGCACAACACCTGGGATGTCAAGGGAAATGAAGAAAGTTAGAGAGTGGAAATCTGTGGAAGGTGAAAACAAACTGGAATATTCTTGGTTTGTTAAATACAATCAAGGAAACAATGGAGAACATTTGTATTTGTATTGTGTCGAGTTTGAACATGTGCAAGGAAATTATCAAACACTTGGTTTGTTACGAGATATATGTTTGGTGCCATATATAGATATTGTTTATGCACTTGTTAAACAAGGCATGACTTATATCAAGACTAGATATTGTTTGAAATTGACCAATTATAACAAGTATGAATGTTTTACAGAATTATGTGCATACATCATTGATGACATTTAAAAAGGAAATGCAAGTTTTTTTACTTTTATTTTGTATCATTTATTATTTTTAGTATCATGTTAATTTTTTAATTTTGTTTAACATGGAAATGTTATATTTTATTTTTAAATGATTTTTTTGAACAACTTTGACATATGTTAGTGGGTATTTACACTACAAAGAATAATATCATGGATGTCATCAATTATTTTCATATTGAAAAGACACGAGAATGAAGGAAAAATAAACAAAAGGTAATGGAGGTTGAAGCTGCAAGAGTAGACAGAGAAGAACATGAACGAAGAAAGAAAAGTTCTCATTCTAGAAATCCTAAAAAGCTTACATTTGAAAATGAGGAAACTCCAAATGAATATTTTGTTGATATTAGTCCCAATGAGATTATCACTCATTCTCACAAAACGAATCAACAATATAAACACAAAAGAGAAATGGTTGATGATGAGTCCATTCCTATTGATTATGAAGAAATCATTGATTTAGATGAAACCCATTTAAATCATAAGAGGAATAAAAAAAAAATTGTTGATGGTGTTGAAGAAGCCATCGTTAGCTTTGAATATTATAATGAAAATCCCAAAGGTAGAAGAGAAATAATAACACTAGGTGTTGATCTAGAGGATGGTATTGTGAAAACAACACAAAATGTCATTTGAAATAGATTGAGGATGGAGAACTTATTTGATGATGGCCATACATTTAAATTGAATGTGAAACAACTTTATAAATCCACAGAAGGGAAATAAAAATATCAAATTAGAAAATTACATCACTTGCATATTCACAATTTGAAAGCATTGATTAGGTACAATCCATATGCACATGTGGTTGACTACCTAGTTCTTGTTGACCCAATGGAAGTTCCTAGGAGGGAAGAATTTGATAGATAAAAATGTTTTGACTACAAATACTATGTGATTGGAAGAAATCATTCTACATATGCTAGAAGATAATTGATGCAAGAATATCCCAATAATCCTCTTTTTGAGACAATCAAATGCATAATTTATGTTGGTTTAACAGATTCAGAAGTAAAGTTATTGGCATGGGATCATAACACAGACACTGAGTACAAAATGTACATGGATTTCATTCAAAGGGTGATATTTATCCATAATGAATTGTGTGAAATATGTCGTGGTGAGACATCAAATATTGATGCCAAGTTTTAGAAGCAATGTTGTATGGAAATGTGCTTCTCATTTGATGATGGAAATGAAAAATAAAAGAATCGCAAAGGAAGTGATGTATCTAGAGCCATGGATAGTTATTTTCAATTGGAATTTAGAAATGGACAGGTATGGGATTTCATAGATGATATCTTCACCCTATGGGAAAATATTACTATAAAAAATCAGAGAGTTAAGAAGGCTAAACCAATAATATGTGGCACAAGTAAGATATGTCCTGGAATAAAAAATATTCCAGACGATATGACTATAAAACCTTGGAGAACAATACAATGAGTGAAGGATGATAAACTTGTCATAGATATATTATCACATGTAATTTCATGTGAATTGTCAATGGAAGAAATGATGTTGTTGGATGATGAATTTAAAAAGTAAGTTTGTTGAGTTATGTTTATTTATGTTAGGACAAGAAAATTAATTTTTTCAATTTAACATATCAATGTTCCAACTATTTTATTATATATATATATCATTATAAAATTATTTATTTATTTTATTTAGTCGCAAGATGTATATGAGAATACAAGAGGAAATGGTGAAGATGTTGACTGAAGAAAGTTGGGATGATGTTAAACTCAACTATCCAAATTCAAGCTCTACAACAGTATTGAAATGATTTTTTGTTTCATTCAAAAATGTATGTTGATTTATTACATTCATATTATTTGTTTGTAAGTTAATTTATTTCTATTTTAATACTTATAGATATATAAATATATGTTTGTTTGTTTCATTAAATATGCCAAAGAAGAATGCAGATGGAGTACCTAAAACCTTCAAAAGTTTTATTCAAAAAACTAAGTTTGAAAGAGAAAGAAGGAGGCGTGTTCAAACTATTGAACTGGATAACACCCTTGATCACTACATTAGGAATGGGCTCGACGATGTTCAACATAAAGTGATATTACGTGATCGTGAACAACTTGTAAATATTGTTCTTAAAAATGAATACTGCCTAGTTATTGTGGATATCCTTCATGGTTATAATATCCAAAACATTGGATATGATATTGATCCTTATACTTACAAAGATTTCAATAAATTGGTTATGGGATTTACGGAAGTCACAACATCACCATTCTGGATATTTATGGTATTTCATTCAGACACACAACTTGGATTAGTACAATCAAGCTTCAAGGGAAAAGAAAAGACAAGGATGCAATTTATTTGGTAAGATATTGAAAGTGTATGCTCAACAATTAATACTAGAAAACAATTTTATTAATTCACAAGTTAATATAATTTGCACTTATTTGTGTTACAGGAACAAGCCTAATATTTAGAGATCCAATAGAGAACCATTTAAATGTGATTTTGAGAGTATACATCTTGCAGCCTAGACAAAACATGATTCTTATAATTCTATTCTTGTCAATGTAAAGGATGGAGAGAATCCTAGTAGTTTGTTGGTGTAGATTTTAACCTTGTACAATTATTTACTACAAAGATATTTTCACTAAAAGAATAGAAAAGATACAATGGAAAATACACACATTACACAAATATTTTTTCCCTAGAAACCCAAACCAAGAAATCCATCATATTCTATATTCATTCACCTCATACATTGTTTACAATAAAATATACATATAGGAGCCAGTGGCATCCAAAATCCTAACGCAATGATATGGATTAGTCAACAACCCTAACTCTTTAACCAGAAATAAAAAACCATTGGAAAAAAAACCATGTGTTGAAAAATCTCCCAACAATGGACACAAAAGTCGAGGTGAAACGAAAAATGAGGCAGAAAAGGTGACATGCTTCCCGAGGAAAAAGAATTCTCTAGGGTGCTGCCCCCTAAAACCTGCAACTCTCGAAGGGGGGCCCTAGTGTTCCCCCCTCAAACCCACCTGCACTCTTGGTGCAACATAGCAACCACTAAATCTAGTCATGCAAATAATATAACACATACCCAACATTCTCCCACTTGTTGTTTTCTTTGCATACAAGGGGTTATAGGGTTACATAGTCAACAATCCAGAGAAATAATGCCCATATATCCTCTACACCAACAAAACTTCTCAGTGATCACATATTTTTTTTATGAATCTACAACATTCTTCAAAGTATCCATGTTCATCAACAACACTTTCTTTTCTTCAACCATGGCTCTCACAAAGTGATATTGAACATCAATATGCTTTGTCTTTGAATGATAAGTCAGGTTCTTCACCATAAAAATTGCACTCTGACTGTCACAATCTATCCTTACATATTTTTGTACCAACCCAATACCTGACCACAATATTTGTAACCATACTTCTTCATTTCTTGCATGAGTGGTTTCCATGTATTCAACTTTTGTAGTTGAAATTGCCACTACAAAGTGTCTTTTTCTCATCCAACTGATTTCTCTTCCAAACAGGTTAAACACATATCGTCTTGTATATCTCATATGATATAGATCTCTAGCCCAATATGCATCCACAAAGCCATGTATGTCCAACACTCTGACCAATCCTAGTCTTCATTGGTATCACAAGCCATAGCTAGTAGTGCCACACAAATACCTGAAAACCCTCTTTACCCCTGTCCAATGCTTATTTTATGGTTTTGACATATACCTACTCAAAACTCTCACTACATGTGCAATGTACATTCTAGTACAAACCATTACATACATCAAATTGTCAACCACACTCGCATATGGAAAACAAGACATGTGTTCCTCCTCTTGTTGTGTCTTGGGACACTGATCCAAATATAACTTTACACCTACATGAATAGGGACCCTAACCGGTTTACATTCCTGCATATTAAACCTCTAAAATATTGTCTCCACAATTGTTTTCTGATTTAACCATAGTTTCATGTTTTCCCGGTCTCTTTTAATTTTCATGCCCAAAATGAAATTTGCAACAACAAGATCCTTCATGTCAAATTTAGAGGAAAATTGTTTTTTCATAGCCTAGATAATCTCCTTGTTGTTTCCTATCAACAACATGTCATTCACATACAAGACCAAATAAATAAAATGACCACCAATTAATTTAAAATACACACATTGATCCTCTTTTCTTCTTGTGAAGACAAGTCCGAGCATATACGTATCAACTTTTTGATACCACATCCTTGGTGACTATTTTAAACCATATAGGGAAATTTTAATCTTGTGTACCAACTCCTTTCCCTTCACAACAAAGGCTTCTGGCTGCTTCATATATATTTATTCCTCTAGATCTCCATGTAGGAATGGTGTCTTCAAATCCATATGTTCTACTTGAAAATCAAATGTGGTAGAAACATATAACATAAATATAATAGAAGTTAACTTGGAAATAGGAAAACAAATATCACCAAAATCAATTCCCTCAACCTGGGAATAACCCTTTTCTACTAACCGGGATTTCTATTTCTCCACTTTTCCTTCTACATTCATCTTCTTTTTAAATATATGTTTTCTACCAATGGGATTTCTTCTAGACGACAAATCCACTAGATCTAAAGCCTCATTCTTATCCAAGGTTGTCATTTCTTCATCCATGTCCTTTTTCCATAGATTTCCATCCTTTGAGTCCACTTCATCCCTGACAGTTATATGATCATCATCAATAATAGATAAAGAAAAATTTGAATGAAAATTAGGTGGAGTATGCCTTTCCATTTTTCTTCTTTCTTGAACCAATCTCCTCAATAATGGAGTATGAGGATCTTCTTTTTATGATTATTGTTCTTCTGTAGAGTATGATTCATCATCCTTTAAATCAAACTCTATTTTCTCTAGTTCTTTCTTACTTGGTAGGACATCCTTTATGAAAACATCTTTTATTTCTCTAAATACCACATCTTGGCTATACACAACCTTCTTATTTTCCGGGTTCCAAATATTATAACCTTTAATACCATCTTTATACCCAATAAAGATACACTTTTCATCCTTCTTATCTAGCTTACTCATGTTTTCCTTTGAAACATGAACATAGGCCTCACATACAAATACCTTGAGATGTGTGAGAGAAGGTTTCTTATCAATCCATACCTCTTGTGGAGTCTTTTCATACAGTTTTGAAGAGGGTGATCTGTTGACCAGGTAACATGCAATACCCACTACCTCTGCCCATAATTTTTCCCCTAACCCTACACCACTGAGGATGCACCTTACTTTTTCCATCAACGTCATGTTCATCCTTTTTGTAACTCCATTATGATAAGGTGTATATGGAGTAGTCTTATGCCTTGCTATTCCTCACTCCTTACATAATTCTTCAAATTCATTCCTGCGGAACTCTCCACCATTATATGTCCTCGACACCTTAATTATTTTCTCTATTTGATTCTTAACAAGAGACTTAAACTCTTTAAACCTTTCTAATACTTCAAATTTCTTCTTAAGAAAATATATCCAAGTATTTCTTGAGAACTTATCTATAAATGAGACATAGTACATAGATTTTCCTAATAATGGAACCAAAACAGGTCCAAACACATCACTGTGAACTAGTTGTAAAACAAATTATTCCCTCGTTGCACCAGATGAGAATTTTACCTGATTTTGCTTCCCATATACAAAGTTTTCATAGAAATCAAAATCCAAAGAGAATTTAGACATACCTTCAACCATACCTTTACTGTGTAGTAGTCAAAGATCCTTCTCTTTGATATTCCCCAGTCTTTGATGCCACAACATAACCTTTTCTCAAGGGACTGTAGGATTTCTTTCTTCTTCAACTCCAATATCATGAATAATGGAACTATTACACCCATTAATAATAGTTCTTCCTTGAATATTATACACAGTTCCAAACCAAAATCCCTTTAGCAACACCATTGTTCATCGAACCATCCTGCAGGTTTCCTTTTCAAATACTGGTTTTACCCCTGCATCGTCCATTTTGATTATAGAAATAAAATTTCTGGCCAATCCTAGGATGTGAAGAACACCAGTTAGTGTTGTAATCCTTCCATATATGATCCTCAACTTGAATTTTCCTCATCCTATGATTATGGTTGTCAATTCATCACCTAGGAAAACATTACCTCCGTGATACCTTTCATATTCACAGAACCACTCCCTGTGGGAAGTCATATGAAAGGATGCACCTGAGTCAACCAACCATGCCTCATGATTTGAATGTGTTCTTGAAGAATTCAAATACACATTCCCTCCTTATTCCTTCAAGCTATTTTATTCTGTATAAGGAGCTTCTTCATATCCCCTATTTTTCTCAACTTTGGATCTACACTGCTTCTTGTAGTGACCTTGTTTTTCACATCTCCAACATACCTTTGCAAACTTTTTGGGATATTTAGATCTACCATTAGACTTAGATATCCCACCTGAGGACTCAGATATATTTCTTTCATGGGAACGTCCTCTTGCAAATAATGCATCGGTGCTCTATCCTTCGATGTTCTTTCGTCTCATGTCCTACAACAACAAGGATGAGACCACTTCATCAAACTTCAATGAAGTTGTATTACTACCTATGGCCACAACCAGAATATCCCATGAGTTTGGTAAAGAGCACAGTAAATTGATACACTTATCTTCATTTGAAATTTTAATATCAACAAATACTAACTGACTTATCATAGTATTGAAGGTGTTCAAATTCTCTTCCACTGAGTCTCCATCTCTGAAGTAGACCCCCACCCTCACCTAGGGTCCATTGACCTCCTGGTATAAGGATATCAAGTTTACATGAGTTGAATTAGCTCTCTAGGTCCCTCTGAACCTCTTCTATTTAGTTTCCACAGGTCTCCTCTGTTGTTTTCGAGCCAAATATGGCTCTCTGATAAGCTATTTCCAGCTAGGTGCTTCCTCCACATGACCCTTGACTCAAAACCAGGGGCTTAACTCATATTTTCAATTAATTTGGGACTTCAAGGCCTTCGCGCTCTGGGCGTCTAAAAAATACACACCCCACAATTATCCTAAACCAAGGTTTCATGGAGTATTAGAATCCCCTTTGGAACAGACGACTAGAGTGATGAAAAGTCGATGGTTCAGATCCCTTTGGGATTTTCGAGCTTCAGGGGTTCTCCCATTGCTAGACCTTTACACTTCCTCAAACGTCGATGTAATGGGGTGGACCTCCTCTCTCCATGTGTCCTATTTGAAATCAACAGTTGATGGTGTTTCTACCTTCGACCCTCGGTTGCCTAAATCTTATCCACTCCTCCTAGCTTCCAAAGCTTCCTGCCGAACCCTTCACCTAGTTGACACCTATCGCTTAGATCGACTATGGAACCATGGGCCTCCGAGAGCCCTAGGAATTCACACCTCTACCTTTTTCCCCTCTGAAATTCTCTAACACCGAAGTGTGGGATCGCATGACGTGTGTCCCCACAAGATTTGACGACTGCATTTGATTCGGGCCCTTGGGGATTGAACTCCTCTGCACTTATCTCACGTGCAACTTTCATGGATTTGACGGTCAACAACTCTTTGAGATATCTCTCGCTATATCTCCATCGTAGATTCTTCAAACTCTTCACTTCAAGAGATTACTATCATTGGCCCTCCTAAGATTAACTTTTCGAGGTATGTGAGACCTCTGTCTTCCCTCTGTACGCTTCTTTTGAACTTAAAAAATAAAGTTTAGACTTAGAATTTCCTAAGTCTTTTCTCCTCGATGCTTATGGTTGCTATATCTCCTGATCTTATTCCTCCAAGGTTTTAGAGACTTGGGTGCACTCCTTACGGCCTTGGTACTCTTCCAATCAAATGTTCTCCTTTGGGACAAAGAGTTTGATAACAAATCGACATGTGCACTCCTTGCATGGATCTATGCTTTCTCTACACTACTGCTATCAAAAATTCAACATTGTCTCTACTAAGCTTCTCTAAGCTAAACTTAACTTTGTCAATGCACTCCTTGCAGAAAATATGCACTCCTTGCACGAGCTCTTAGAAGAGAAACAATTGAACTTATTCTAACTCTACAGATTCATGTATCTAATCATACAATGCATTCATAAGCATAAGAACAAGTATAAACCGAGAGTTTAAATGAATATAAAGCCTACCATTCATTCAAATAAAAACAATAACAACAAAACCAAACATTCGGATTAAAGATTCTTTGTTCTATTCATTCAAGTGATAATATACATAGATATAGGAAGTCCTCCACTGCTCCTTCAACAACTTATACAATGCTCTTTTTATCACACAACAACTACTCTCTCTCTCAATAACAACTATCACAAAAGGAGCATCAACAACCAACTTTCACAAATGACTAACATCAACCTTCTTTGGGCATAATATACAAATATATATACAAGGGATGATTCATTGAGCTTTTCCCCCAAACAACCTAATTTTTATCCTATCAGGATTAATGCATCCACCTACTAAGGACTATGGAGTTAATAGAATTTACAAAAAGATAAGGTTAGATGCGCAACCTTTGTACACTACATCCTTAAAATTAAAGTGATACTAATCCAAGAGGATCTTTAGGGATGCCCTTAGCCTCCAATTCATTAATTACAATTATTTTGATGAAATTCAAATTCAAAAAGGTATTCTCTCCTTTGTAGAATCCAAATCAACTCCATATATGTGCTGGTTGATGTGTTGTCTTCTAGCTTGTTCTCCTTTTTTAATGCTGATTTAGATGCTCATGCATCATACTCCTCTGGCTAAAAACTCATGGACTCCTGTCCATGATCTCCTTCATTGTCTTTCCTTGCTTCAAAATGTTTGCTTCACTTACCCAACTAGCATCCTTTTTTGGATGACCTTGTTGGATTACTGAGAGGGGTGGTGAATCAATAATAGAGAAATTCAGTACTTTTTAACCACAATATGCAAGTGTTATATCAATGTAGCTTTATCATCCAATAGTTGTAGAGTAAATAAACAATAAAAAAATGAGCAATCATACACATAAACAGTACACCAATGTTACGTGGAAACCCAAACCAGGAGAAAACCACAAAATTATTTTTCTTATATATCTTTAATAATTACATTCATTGGAAGCACCAACTTCCTTTGTTTTCTAGCTGCAACTAGAAGGAGGCTCCACCCCCCTAATTTCTCTGGCTATAATCTGAGGGAATCTCCAACTCCCCAATTCGATGGCTACAACCAGAAGGAGGCTACGATCCCCTATGTTCTCCAACTAAAACCGGAAGGTGGTTACAACCACCTGTCCTTTCCCCGTCCAACCTCCCTAACATAGAAGTAGAATGATGGAACCATTTTCACACTATCAATGTGAGATATACTATTGTAAAACTGTACCAATCAACCTGCACCAAACAAACTGTACCAATAATTAGAACCATGCATCAACATGTACCTCAAATTGTAATCAACCATGCACCAACCTGTACCAAACAACCTGTAATCAACCTATACCATAAATTAGTTCATCAACCATGCATCAACCTGTACCTCAACCTGTACCATGAACAAGTGCATCAACCATGCACCAAAGCTGTACAAATAACATGTCACAACAACATGTCCAAACAACCTATCACAACAACTTGTCTCATCGATATTATCAACCAAATTCTATCTACTCAAAAATATCAATCACCAAGACAACTCTCAAAGATGTGCATCAACCAAACATAACACAACAACTCATAATCATCGCCAAGATCAGTATGTTCTTCCAATAATATACTAATACAAGTATGCTACATCATCCATAAAACATGTGTCAACTATAATACTAACAAGTGCCTCCAACCATGTACCAAGTATGTACCAATCATGTATCAACTACTCATCAATTTTGACTCACCAAGATGTACCAACATCATCAACTCTACACCTCATGTATGTGCCAACTCATCAACTACTTGTCTCAACCATGTATCCAACATGTACCTCAACCAAAAGCCCTCAAAAATTTCATCACCCAAATTTGATTTGTAACTCTATAATAGACCTGGTGGATAAGATCACATACCTGCAAACCTTCCTTAAATTTAAGAACAAGAGACTATCATTT
>JASDQU010103496.1:199911-210222 GCA_032191745.1 Picea mariana | reverse complement strand
CTGTTGCAAATGATTCTAAATAAAATTTTCATTATGAAACCAGTTTTGAATAGAGGACCCAACTGGGTTCGAACCAGTGACCTCTTGATTCTTGGTCTGTAGTCAAATGCTCCACCAGACTACCACTGAACTATAGGACCAAGTACCAACCACTTGTCACAGTTTTTTATTTCAGAACATTCAAGCCCACCCGACAACCTTTTGAATGTGTGTGAAGAATGGATTCATCATCGTGACCAAGTTCCGCCCACCATTTTAACCCTCACCCAGGGAACCCTGTCGAGTGAATATTTTGGTCAACATAAACAGGAGCCTTTCGCGACATTTAAGAATTAAGCTCCTGCTTCCTCCCAGTTTTGTCGTGAATGACCTTGATTCAGGTGGAAGGATGGAGGACATCAAAAAAAGGCCCGTGGAGGTTTTAGGGCCTTAGAACCTGCCCTTTGCCTTAGGAACCCTGCCAACATGTTATTGGAATCCATTTTGTTTTGATACCTCGCCTAAAAAGCTAGGAACCACGCATTGTAGTTGGAGAGCTGCGAACCAGATTTTTAAGTTCCAGAGGCTACAATCTAGTTTGAAGGTTGAGAATAGATGGAAAGTTTATTTTCAAAAATACATGTATTTTTTTCTAAGTCATATAGGAGAAAGTTGAAATGTATTACTTGAATACGCTTCGTTCACTCAACCACCTTTCATATGGAATCTAACCTAGCTTTCCATAAATCTTTTCTCCCTCGACATTCAATACTCTATCAAAGTTTGTCTTATTAATGGATCAGGAGTTTTAGATTCTATCAAAGTTTGTGTTATTAATGGATGAGGACCATGCAGGCAAAGAGATGAGAAGAAATACATCCAAAAACCAAATTGTTGCCTTCAAAAATATTATGTGAACATGTGCAAACACTTTGCTAAAAACCACTTAGTGTGTCATTGATTTAGAATTTGAATAGTTGCTTTCAATTTCTGTTACTTTTAAAAATTTTCAAAATAAGAAAGTCAAATTCAATGATTATTTCTCAATAAATAAATTGACAAGGCTCTTCAAGGCGGAAATATCCCATACAAGCCATTCTCTTCCATTGCTTTATTGACGTTCTCCAACCATGTTGTATGGTAGTATGGCAACCTAATTTTGATTCTTCAATTTTATATAAGATGTCTCTGAAATTATGAAGAAAATGTAGGCTTTTTTGTTTAGAAAGATAGACAAGCTAACAGAGTCCAATGTGATCATTCAGTTGGGCTCTGTAAATTCCTATCCATAATTTAATTTTGTTTATGTATTTAAATAAATTTTCCAAAAAAATCGAACTTACTATAATAGACAAGATCAATGTGATCATTCAGTTGGGCTCTGTAAATTCCTATCCATAATTTAATTTTGTTTATGTATTTAAATAAATTTTCCAAAAAAATCAATCAAACTTATTGTAATAGTCAATGATGCAGATCAAAAAATTAAGAAGTAATTAGCATAGCGCCAATGTTAACCCTCAATCTAAAAGGGATGAGGAAAAAACAGTGGTAACTTATAGTTTCTTAAAAGATCCTCTGTCTAGATGGATTAATGTACAATTTTTTAATTATTTTTTTACAGTTTGGATGTTTAAAGCTAAATACTTATAATGTTATTAAATTAAATAACAATTATGTGTATTTTTTTTTTCAATTATTTATACAAAACAAAATTCACCCATTTTTATAAAGCTTCCTGCCAAAATCCATGCATATGTCACTTGCCTAACAATTTGTCAACCTAGTGTCACTTGCCTTTGCACAGTGTCATCCTAAATTGCTTTAAAAAAGCATCGACATAGTTTTATTAAAAAATCCACTAGAATTTATAACAAATTTCCATGCCAAAATATTAATTATATAACATATTAAAGTTTGTCATAGAATGTATTACTAATTATATAACATTTTAAAGTTGCTCATAGAATGTATTACAAAATTTTTTTGGACAAATTGGGGTTTTTTTGGACAAATTGGGGTTTATAGTTAATTTCCAAAAGTTTTTTGGACAAATGTATCACACAATAGACTTTAGACTTTTTGGGGTGATAGTGAATTTCCAAAGTTTTTTTTATGGATGTATTACATAATAGCTTTTTTGGATAATAGTTTTTTTGGGGTTTTTTGGGTGGCAGTTAATTTCCAAAGTTTTTTTGATGGATGTATTACATAATAGCTTAATAGCTTTTTTGGATAGTCTTTTTGGGGTGGCAGTTAATTTCCAAAGTTTTTGTAATGGATGTATTACATAATAGGCTTTTTGGGGTTATGCTGGTATAAGGACAAGAGTTGGGGGTTATGCTCCCGTTTAAGGACGGGAGTTAGGGATAGATTGAATATGATGGGTAAAAACACTAAATATACCTTTGTTTTGGGGACAAAATGTACTATTTTATTTTTAGAATTAATACAATTTACAAATTTTGTTGTTTTATGAATTTTTCATTTTCAAATTTGACTAAATATCTATTTGATGTTGTTATAATTGTAATATTTTCCAAATTTGATTGGAAACCTAATATTTTATTTAACACATTTTTTTATGAAGTGCTAGCTTAATTTATTGTTTTCAATTGAAATGTAAATTTTCTGTAAACTTTTCATGGTGGAAGGGCTGCATGATTATATACCCTTCTCGTTGAAATTAGAACATACCCTTCGAATTTGATCACTCGCTGTAACCCTCTGAAGGTATGGGACATCTGCAATAGGTCCCACTGGAAAACGAAAGCATATGAGAGAAGAAAATATTTATTTGGATGATGTCACCTCTATTTCTTTCTTTCTCAAGAAATAAATCGTTCAAGTCATTCAGCCTCTGATGAGATTCTTATGGATCTTCTCCACTTCTTCGCTGCTAATTTGAAAATCTTTCTCCAGAACAGCAGGAGGGATCTCTGGCTTTGACCCAAAAGTAGCGAGAGGCACGATCTGAGCGTCGGGACTTTGACTGTTGAGCCGCGAAATCGTGATCGCGGTCGAATCCCCCAAATTGAGGAGAAAGTGCAGTTGAGCCTTGGGGAACACAAACACATCCCTGACATTCAAATTCTGAGTGAAGAGCTTGTTAGAGGTGCCCACGAATCCCACCAACACCACACCTCTAACGACGAACGTAATCTCAGAGGCTCTGGGATGGATGTGAGGAGGAACCAACCCTCCCTTGGCGAAGTTGGTGCGAGCTAGGGCCATTCCTTGCGTGTTGAGTTCCGACAGGCTTTTGGCAGTGGTGAGCATGACGTTAAAGCCGAAGGGGTTGGCGCTCGTGTTCCCCGAGACGCCCAGAGCTGTTGTCTTGAAATGGGACGCCATCATTGTGCTTGGATTAGTGCACGGGAAGCCGTTGAGAAAGAGGCTAGAGGTCATGTCTGCAACGCAGAAATCTTGCAGAGGATTCAGATCTTGCAGAAATCTGATAGAGATCAAATGAGACCTGACAGACAAAAAGTGACAACAGGGATAGGTGGATAAATAACTTTGACAACTGAAGTGGTATTCAGAGTTTGATCCAAGGCAAAGGAGGTGGTTTGTGTGGTATTCAGAGTTCGATCCAAGGCAAAGGAGGTGGTTTGTGTATAGATAGTTTTATTTTGAAAAGATCAAAAATATGGTTTTAGAAAACCTGTCAACCAGTTGACAGGTTTTCTAAAAAACTTAACACTAAAGAATGTATTAGGCATAATTAATATCAATTATTAAAAATATTAAAAAAATTAATATTAATTATTATATATAAAAATATAAAAAACAAAATATTTATTTTAAAATTGATATATTAAAATATTTTAATTAAAATGAATATTAAAATAAAATATGTTTTAAATTTTAATAAATTTTCTATAAAATTTATGTTAAAATATTTTATTTAAAATAAATACTAAAATATTTTATTTATAATGAATGTTTAAATTTTTTTTTGTATAAATTTCATATTAAACCATATTAAACAAGGAAGGAATGATAAAGATTGTTAATACTGCACTGTAAAACATATTTAACTTCTTAAAACAAATATATTATTCTCCTCAATATTGATATTGATCAATGACTTAACATTTAATTGGTCCATGATCTCTATAAAAATATAGAGGCTCATTTATTGATGATTGATGGTGAGAAACTCATAGATAAATTTTTTTCCTTTTACATTAAATAATACATAAAACATGTAATATTTCCCTTTTTGAAAATTTTAATTATACATTTTAATCAAGTAATACTCTAATGCAAATATTTAATTTATTTTTATATATCCTTGTTACTTGGATTTTGATTTTGTGAAGCTGTCAGTATTACTTGCGATCTTTCTCTGTGGACTCGGATTTTAATTTTGTCTAGATGTATATACATAGCGCCGAGCGGATGCATATTTCCCATAACTTGTGACTTTGAATCAGTAATAAAGTTGACGCGCTTTACTTGCCTATCAAGAAAAGTTTTTGCTATTAAAATGTGTTCCTAATTCTAAATGTAAAAAAGTGACCAGTTTGATTACGTCTTTCCGAAGTAAGAATAAATGGCGTGAGTTTAATCAATTGTTTTAATATTAGCGTGGTGTGGTGTAAGTAAGTAGATAAACGTTTATAGGATAACCAAGCTGTTTACCATTTATAAGGTGATAACCATGCTGTTTACCATTTATAAGGTTAATATTTTTTAAGATTAAAAATAATTGTTCACACCGAGGGAATTAAATTTAAAATTTTATTTTTATATTTTAATATAGTGAAAATGAATTTTATTTTTATGTTTTATTTTATATCATAATTACCAAATTTAAATAAGATACATATCCATGCATTTTCTCATTTTCATGTTTATCCATTTTCAAATTGGAATAACTTTCAATAACTTTGGACAATCCAACAACAAACTATATCCCCCTCTTAGACTTATCCCTCCAAAAACCCTTTTCTTATCGGGTGCCAACCATATCTAATAGTAACTTATCGAATTCCCCCTAAAACTATATTTTTTATTTTTTATTAATATTGAGGGGAATTTGACAACTTTCATATTATTATATGTAGGATATGTTAAAAGGAAATAATGTTTATCTTTAATTTCTTTTGTTTTATAAATTTTATAAATTAGTTGTATTTTTTAGTAGTGACCAACTTATTAAATTTATGGGGTACTCCAAACTCCACTTACCTTGTAATTTGATGGTCTTTCTTATTTAGCTTAGAGTTTTTTTCCACCAACTTTGCATAAAATAGATCATCATATTCTTAAAGAGCGTTGTATTTGCTATATTTTCTATTTAGAGCCTAACACTAAGAACCACTTTATATTTCAATGTTCTCCCTATCGCAAAATTAGAGGACGATTATTTTGTCTTTTTGGGGATTCACTTGGTTCTTCGAGACACTCATGACTTATGAGGACCACATATGCTTATCACTCTTCCTTCGAGAGACGTTTAACCTTCGTCAACGACTTACTAGAGGTCACTTTCCCATATTGACATGCACCAAATTGATTACCTACTACTTCTAGCCTTTCACACTAGTAGGAAGAGGTCCCATGGCCAACTTCCAAGCTCACAAGATAGACTTGCGAGGTGTCGTAGATATAATGGATCCCATGGCATGACATCAATCAAATGGTTCTCTAGAGCAACATGGAGCAGTGAGGGAACCTTCTTTGTGAGCTTCTTCATTGTTCCCCATTTAGTTGTGTTGATGCTACCTAATTATTTTATTATTCTTTTTCCTTCTTTTAATCTCTTTGTTCCTTCGGATGTGCTTTCACATTCTCCTTTTTATCTTTACATATTTTATTTATTTCAGTCCATCCTTTAGTGGATATTAATATCTAAAATTGAATTAAATTAAATATGGATATTATGAGTTTTGGTCATATTCATTTTGTTATTTAAGCTTACAATATTAGAAAAATAGCATTGATCATCTAAATTAGGATTGATAAAATCTTTGTAATATTTCAACTTCTTCTTATTAAGGATTTCATTATCATTCAAGACTTATATTTAAACTTCATAATCATAAGGATGTAATTTGATTTTTTCTTTTACACTCTAATAATTAAGCCATCATTATTATCTCTAGTAAACCTCTTTTGACATATCATGGCTACTCCTAATATTAGAAACAATAATAGGGAGCACTTTATGTTTATATAAACTATCTTAAATCAATTTCAATCCTAAACTTATCATGTCTATATGGATCAAGTCCATTAGAAGTTCAAGCCTTTCCTCAAATTTTTGTAATCTAAAAGAACATTCTAGAAAATTTTGATCCCATGGATTACTAAATGTGATCCCTCTTTCTTCATATATAAATCCAAAGTTAAAATAAATCCATGTTAATAATAACCAGAATGCACTATTTTAAATGTACAATTAAACATGCATAAAAATTACATACTTATATTGAAAAGGGTGATTAACAATTCTGAGTATCTCACTTTAAAATAAAACAAGAAGTGTATGTATAATATGATTATTTGTATTGATGAATACCCCTCCTCCTTACTTAGACAATGTGGGGTTGATGCTTAGTTACATGGATGTATACCTAGGGGTGGGGGTGGGGGTGGGGGTTATACTTAACATTAATGGTTAGTAACTCATACCATAGATGTCACAAACTCTTCCATTTATTTTAATTTTTAATAGTGTATTATTTCTTAATTTCCACTCTTTCCCACTAAATATTTTATAAATTTGGTGATATAAATAAAGGATGAAAAACACTTTTTCTTGGAATATTTGGCCTAGAAATAAACATTTGTAATAAAATCGAAATACATAACATCTTAATCCATAAAAATTATAGGGAACTTGAAAATATCATTTCCTATATGTTCAATCCTCTAAAAAAATATGAGAAATCAAAGTAATATATTTAATTTTATAATTTTGATAAACAAAAGTTGGTAGCACCTTACCCTCTTTTCTATGAATCATATATTGCCTAGTTTTCTTGAATCGGCTTTGATTAACCAGTAAAATCTTACATGCCTATTTAAAAAGTTGATTTTTCTTTTCTTTTAAAAAAGAGTTGAAAATTTGAAATGCAGAAAATTGACTACTTTAATTTGTAGAAAAGTGATAAGTTTCACTGTGTCAAGATGAGAATTATATAGGCAAAGTGAGGAACAAGTGTAAATTGTAAATTTTTTTTATAACATTTATGTGGTACAAGTTGGTCAATAACAATAAAAATAATGATAATAATGATGATGATGATGATGATGATGACGACGACGACGACGATGATGATGATGATGATGGTCCCCTAATACCAATAAGGTTTAATGTATTAGTTAAAATTTCATTTCTAATTTTAACATGGTAGAAATGAAGTTATGAAATTGGGTATTTAGTTATGCCTTATATTATTAAGGGTCGGGCATATTAAAAGAAAATCATGTTCATCCTCAACTCTTTTTATCACAACTTTTAAAAATTTGTTCATCCTGAAATATATTTGGGTAAGACCAACAATGATTTTCACTATGGAGGTCATGAGTATTGGGCCTAATTTTGACCATATTCATTTTGTTCTTTAAGGTGATATTGTTATAAAATAGTTTTGGTCAAACAAAATAACATTGATATTAATTTTTTTTGTAATATTTTAACTTCATGTTGTTAATAATTTCATTATCATTCTTTAGATTGCATAAGGTGTAATATTGAATCATGTCTGTATTATTAATTTGATTTTCTTGTTTTACATCACAATAGATAATCTTGACCTTGCTATATCTATCCCAAACTCTTTTTGAATTATCACGGCTACTTCTCATATTAAAATAAATATCAAGGATCATATCCATACTAAACTTGAGTAATTTATGTTTATATAAAATAACCTAAGGAAATATTAAAACTGGATTTATAATTTTGGAGAGGGATATAATCTCTTGAAGTATAACCCTTTACTCAAGTTTTTGTATTCCAATGTAACATCCCCATTTAGTAATCCCAACCATAGGATGGGTAGCTATGACCACATGATTGCAGAATCTCAACCCATAGAGGCAAAATATTCACAATACCAACTAATTAAGCCTCCTAGGAAGGGTTAGAATTCAATATGATATGCATGAAAGTGTGAATAACTACAATGTAGTGGAAATAAGAAACATAATCACACACAACATGCACAATATAATGATTTTCATAAGTAAAAAACGAACACATTTTTTCATATTCATATACAACGATAAGAAACTTATCTTTAAATTGAGAAAGGTCCAAGAAATTGGCTTAGTAAGAGAAATTTTCCACCCAACCATAGGTATTTGCTGCATATACCACCCCCAAACTAGGAAATGAGGCCACAAGGGTGAAGGAAACAATTACAAGATTTTATATCTCTCAACCCTACCCATTTACTCTCATGCTTAGCCAATATACTCATGACATATCATGATAGGTAGCTCATATATCCATAAAAAACCAAGGTAATATATTCCACTACCAAACACAACAAAACAAATGTCTACCCTTTCTCTACTCAAAAGTCCCATGGAGTACCCTTCCCTTACAAAGCTCTTCAATGTGTACAAAAAGAGACCAATCTACTATATGATTTCTGAGATTTTCCTATGAGATCAATACTTAGATTCTCAAGAATACAAAGAGAAACAAATTTACAATGGGTGAAGGTTTCCTAACTTGTTTAAACTCCATGCTCAACTGCAACCATCACTCTTTTCATATCAAGTCAATTTCCAAGTTTCTCATGGATAGCCAAAGAACCTAGCTTGAAAAACATGAATGCATCCATGTGGGATAGTGATGGAATGGATTCCTTAGTCATTGGAATGAAAATATTTTGGTGAAAAGATGGCTACCATTACTTCTGACTTTGGGAATGTAGGACTCTTACAATTCCCCTAATGACAATACTTGGCAAGATCCTTTATTACCCGAGAAAGAGAAATAAAAGAGACCGTGCATTTACTTATCAACCCGAAGTTCTAGAGAAACTTGTGAGATGTCGTGCACTATATGTGCAGACTCTAGGTTCTCTATTTACTATGGTTTCTATTGTGCTTCAATGAAATGACATTGCAAAAAATAAAACACACCACACTTGCGAAAAAATAAACACACCACACTTGCGAAAAACAAATCATGAATGATTGTGATACTTTAACTAGTCATCGGGTCTTCGAGATATTGCATAATGTTACCATGATCTATTTGACTATTGCTATTATTACTTTTCATCATGCATAAGTCTACAATTTTCATTTGATCATGAATTAACAAATAAATGTAAAAGAAGGAATGTATACTACAACGATTAGAGATTACTTTCTACAATAAGAGATTAAGCTACAACAATTAAAGATTAACCTACAACATTATATACTACAACAAGATATTAAGATACAACAGTTAAATATTAATCTACATCAATGTATACTACAACAAGATATTAAGCTACAACAATTAAAGATTAATCTATATGAATGTATGCTACAATAAGAGATTAAGCAACAAGAATTAAAAACATGTAACCTAAAAATCCACAACTCCTTCTCTCTAGAGTGCCCCCCCTCTAGAAAACTAGATGATGGGATTTGCTATAGAAAAATGTTTAAACTAGGATATAAATAGACTCACAGTGACCATTTCAAAAGTTGTAGAACAAAATTATAAGCTATCTGTATTTTATTCTTGAAATATGAAGCTTCTACATTGTGTATCCCCCACAATACAAGTGTTATCTCTTGTATTTATAGAGTTCATGGTGGATTGTACATTAATTAAAATACAACAAAACTAAAAACTAGATTGAAACTAAAATTTAAACAATTCATGTGTCCAAGGAATGATCCCCAATTTCATTATATCATGAAGAGCTAGGGTGTTGCGATCCTAAAGGTGATCACAACCTCATTTAAAGTTACAATTAATGCTTGAAACGTCTTCCTATATCCCTATGTAACTAGAAAGTTGTATTCATTCTACCTATGAATTCTTGGATCAAAATATATTCCTCTGTAGATGTCCCCACATGATCCATTCTACATTTATTAAATATTATGTTAAATGCATTTAATTCCCCCTCTAATTGTGCCCTAGTGGGTAATTCATGATCAAACTATGATTAAATGGAATTGTTATTTGCCAATATTCCTGGAAGGTCATGATTTTTGGTTATTGGTGTAAGAGAATCCATTGATTTCTTGTGTGGAGGAACACCTTGTTCCAATATTTGTGTATATCTTGAGTTAATGTTAGGTATGACTCAAATCCTCTCAGCATTGATTCCACCACCAAATCCATCACATGCACCATGA
>JASDQU010103496.1:167476-177934 GCA_032191745.1 Picea mariana | reverse complement strand
GAGCTTTAATTAACATTTCGTTGTCTACTCTGTAGCTTTATCACTCCACCCTTAGAATTCTCCTAGTCACTTGATTCCTACATCTATTAGAATCCATATCTACATTTGTAACATGCATATTTACATCCGTTGCATCTATGTCAAACTCATAAGGATCATGTGCATCACCCATGATGATAGTTTTCTTGAACCAAATTAGACTAAGGCTTGTTAATTCGACTATCTTGAGTTCTAGATGTTAGGATATTTAAACACTTAGGAGTTTGTTAAAATCAACTTGGTCTAAAGAGTCTTTAGGTAAACGCATGTTTCTTTAGTATGCATTAGTATGCATTTGTAGTTATGTAATCTGATAGCCAAGATATGTTATATACATAGAGTGATCAAATAGCTCATATTCTCCTTGATCTTAATGACTACATTTATCTATGGCTTAGCACCCGATTGGCCCATGATATCTATTTTAAAAGCATGGAGGGTCATTTGTTGATGATCAATTATGAGAAACTCTCTTGTAAAATATTTTTCTTTTGCATTAACATATTTCCTCAAGTAGCCACATAGGTTGGGGTCGTGCACTATTTCCCTCTTCGGGGGTTTTAACCATGTAAAAACATCATTGTGTTGATTTTTGATATGGTTGTGTGAGTGATTACTGAAGGTGTTAATCCTGTGTGAAATACCCTGTTTTGTCGAACACTAGCCTCTAACTATCTCTGGTACAATATTGTATCTTCAAAAAATTTCATACAATCCCAATTGTTATATACATTTTATCCCCAAAATTTGTGAGAATTTATTTTCCTTTCATTTTGGAAACTACGTGTATTTTGGAAGCTACCCATATTTTGGAAACTTTCTTTGCTTTTAGAGAAAAAACATGAAAGAAAAGGAGAAACATTTGTATTAGGCACAAATAAAATTTATTATTGTGGTCATATAGCACCCTTCATCTTAGTGATGTGATTCTCCAATTCTACATCAATCTGGAATTGTCATATTTTCACTTTTCACACTTTTTCCAAGCTTAGAAAGTTTTTCAAAAGCTATTGTATTTAAAATGGTGAGGATGCATAAAAATTTCACTAAGACAAAGTTGTTTAAATTGATGAGATTATCGAAATGTTGGCTTGGAAAAATTTTCAATAATTGTCATTTTAGGTTGATTTTCCTCCATTAATAGTTTCAAAAGCTCCCAAAAAGCACCTTAGAATAATGGATTTTTCCCTATTTTTTCATCTTTACATCAAACCCCTTGGAATTTGTTTACATGATCAACTAGGTTTTCTCATTCCTTCCCTTATTCCATACTACCAAAATTTCATTACCAAGATTGGTGTGTAGGTGAGGATTGAGAATGTAGAAGGCTAGAGTGGCCAAGAGGTTCATTTAGAGGTCAAAATTATGTAGATCATGCCTATGGAACAGAGAGGCTCTTTGTAAAGGTTGTGTATATAAAGTTTCTATATAAGGAGTGAACACACTTTGTTTTGAGTGTGAGTTATTAAATTGTTTCATGTGATTGATATGAAATTAGGTGTCCATCTAATCTAGGTATAACGATTGAATGGTTTCATAAGTTCTTCATTTATGCAACGATATATTGAGGGGATTGTGTAGGTACAGAGCATAACCCTTCCAAAGAAATGAATATCGTAGAGCCCTTATATATTGTGGTAAACTAAGCTGGTTCACTATGTAAATATTCAATATAAATAGGATAGTACACAAAAATCCATTTAAGGATAATAAATATATTTAATAATAATTATATAAGAATGAATAAGATGATATTACAATGAGGATGAGGGCTTGTATATATATACCTACACAAGGGTGCCCTTTGATAAGAGACATGACCTTTCATATGTCAAGTCTCTTCATAATTAATTATTAATCATTAGTTGTTTATATTATTAATTATTACCTATTTATCCCTATTTATATGTATTTTTATGTTCATAACATTGCCTTGCCCTTAAAAATGCTTTGTCCTCAAAGTGTACTTATGGAAGACTTATTTCTTGCAATATTGTGTCATGATTCTTCATTCTTGAACTAGTGATTGTTGAGGACCTAAGTCGATGGGATCTTCTAATCAATGAGTAGCACTGTTGAATTGTAAAAGCTTTGGCCCACCCTAATTCGATCTTTTGTGAAACTGGGTGTTTATAGGGTTCTCGTCTTGAACAATATTGATTTTTAATAGTCCCTTATAACTTTTTTCATCTTTATTTATTTATATAAAAAGTTTATATATAAGCAATTGTGTATTCTTCACTTTATATTTTGAGTAGACCCTTCATTCTTTACTTCACTTTAATGTAAGATATATTCCTTATGCTTTATAATATTTTTTCACCTTCCACTTTATAATACTCTTTTATACATTTTCTTAACTCTCACTGCATATATTCACTTTAAAGTAATTTAATACTTATTTTAACTTTTAATATCTTTATACATTGGCTTGGCTTTGATACTCGATACTTCCCCCTTGATTATTTGAGTTATACACTTCTAATTTTTACCCAACTATCCTTTTAATTTAGGAAGGATACAATGCGTCGTATGGCTTATGATCCTTTTTAATTATTCAGCCCCTACTTCCAAGGATGGCATGATTCCCCTTTGGTAGTTTACAGTGGTGGTTGTGAACAATAAACTCATAACCCATGGCTATGGTCCAACGATGGATGTAGTTGTAGTTGGTGGTATGGAAAACGATGGTTGTGATAGTGCGTACCGATCAGTGTACGACTATATTAGTCAATAGAAAGTAAGAATGTGTCTGGAGGCGGAGGTACGAACGAGATGATACGATTTGGAATGGTGGATAACCTGAATGCAATCGCCTCTTTTTTTTTTCTAATCACTATTATCATCGATTGGTCTTCACAAACTTTTAACTTTATGCATCGTGGTAAAACCTTACTTGCAGTCAAATATTTCTTCTTCAAGGGAATTGTGAAATTTTAATGTTCAAAATCCTTTTAACAGAAAATTTTCAATTTTATTTATTTATTTATTTCTTGGACTTAAAAGATGCACAAGAATTGCCCCTCCTTTTTTTTCCTTCAATGGAGAATGACCAAATGCCTATTGTGGTCAACGAACCAGAGTTCCACGAAGTCTAAAAATTTTGGTGGACAAGGGCCTAGTTGGTGGTCAAAGACCAGATCAGAAACAATTATGAGAAAATGATGGTTGGCCAAAATCCAGATCAACAACAAAGCTCTGATACCACTATGGTGAACCAAGCTGGTTCACTATGTAAATATCTAATATAAATAGGCCAGTACACAATAATCCATTTAAGGATAATAAATATATTTAATAATACTTATATAAGAATGAATAAGATGATATTACAGTGAGGATGAGGGATTGTATATATATACATACACATGGGTGCCCTTTCATAAGAGACATGACCTTTCATATTTCATATCTCTAGATGATGAGTTGAATTTGTAGGTCTTGTAATATCAATGAAAACCCTCCTTTGGAACAAAATTGCAGTTTTTTTCCTTTGAAACTATGGTTGAATCGATCTTATGATCATTAATCAAGGTTATGATCAATGATCCATGCATATGAATAAGAGGTCATGCAATTGAGTGCCAAAGATAATGGAAATCATCAAATTTGTATAGAAAAGCTACAGAAATCGTCAGATCATTAAGAGAAAAAACCCATGCCATCAGATTGTAAATTCAACCCATTGGGAGATTGTGGAAGAGTAACAACTATCGTATGTAATAAGGAGGATGAACCATACAAATATTTCTCCCATTGCAAAGTTGCATGAAGGATAAGTTCGGGGTGATTTGTGAAAAGTAAAAACCACCTATTTTATGGAGTCCACATGTGGAAGGTTGGGCTCTTTGTGTTTCCTCAAGTGGTTTTTCTAAACCACCTTTACCATTTGCGAATGAATAGTCCTTGGTCATATCTTGGGTCATGAGAGGACTAGGTAAGTGCCTAGGTTTTAATTTTGTGGATATATGTTAGCACATGTTGATATAAAACCTTGTTTCGAGATCTTGTTTGAATGGATGAGGGAATAGAGTAATGTATAAATCAAAGACCAAGGAAATCGTCAATTCGTGACCCATAAAGGATGAATCAAGTCATATTAATACTCCATAACTCAATTTCCATTATATCAAACCATCCAATCCATTATTCAAGTGAAGAAATTCAGTCCATATGAGACATTGGATAATGTAAATGTAAACCAAAGAGAGGTTATGAAGACACAGATGGAATAGTCGATCCAAATGTGTGATCGAACATTGAGGACAATGTTTTGCAAGAAATTATAAGGTGAGACAAATAGTATAAATTTAAGTTCTGTATTATTGAGACAGAGATATGAGACTGATAAATATGAAAGGGGTTTAGACTAGTAGGAGCACCAACAACAAATTTTAGCTGATTGAAAGACTTGCATCAACAAAGCAAGTGGGAGAAAACAACATAAAGTTTGTAATCCTGGAGAATTGAAGGCAATTTCAATAGAACAACAACAAGGTAACAAAGAAGATAGACAACTACAACATAAAGTTTGGGATCTCGGAAGACTTCAACAAAGGAACTCATGATCAAGAGATCATGAATCTTTTTGTTCCTTGGGAGTCTGATGTAGGATCATTTTGCCTTCTGAAATTGGTCACATTAAAGATACCTAAGGGGTCTTGAGTTTACTAAGGGAGCGGATTCCCTCGTGTATAATTTTTAAAATTTTCCTATGTTTGGTGGAATCCTAGAATATTTTTATAAGGATTGATATGCATATAATTAAATCCATTTGTTAGATGGATCTCAATAGTTTTGTGAGGGATAGAGAAATATTAGGATGGGTGAGAGATCTTAGAATATAGTTAGAGATCTCAAGAATATATTGTGGATCTAGAGATCCTAGAGATAGGGATTGAGTGATAAGTTTAAGGATCTGAAATAGAATTGGTTTAAGAGTTATTTATTAAAACTATAAGCCAAGAGGCATTAATGGGTTCAAAGAAGATTGGTGTGTAGGTGAGGATTGAGAATGTAGAAGGCCTGAGGGGCCAAGAGGTTCATTTAGAGGCCAAAATTATGAAAATCAGGCTTATGGAGCAGAGAGGCTCTTTGTAAAGGTTATGTATAGAAATTTTGTATATAAGGAGTGAAAACACTTTGTTTCAAGTGTGAGTTATTAAATTGTTTCCTGTGATTGCTATGAAATTAGGTGTCCCTGTAATCTAGGTATAAATATTGAATGGTTTCATAATTTATCCATTTATGCAATGATATATTGAGGGGATCGTGTAGGTACTTAGCATAATCCTTTCAAAGAAATTAAGATCGTAGAGCCCTTATATATGCAAAGAATCTGTGGGTAAAATCATGTCTCTGGATGATGAATTGAATTTGCAGGTCTTGTAATATCAGTGGAAACCCTCCTTTGGAACAAAATTACAGTTTTTTTCCTTTGAAACTATGGTTGAATTGATCCTATGATCATTGATCAAGATTACGGTCAATTATCCATGAAAAAGAATAAACAGTCATGCACTAGAGTGCTGAAGATAGTGGAAATCATCAAATTTGTATAGACAAGCGATATAAATCATCATATTATTAAGAGAATAAAATTGAACCATCAGATTGTAAAGTCAACCCATTGGGAGATCGTGGAACATTAAAAAACATTAGATTGTGATAAGGAGGATGAACGATATAGATCTGTCTCGCATTGCAAACTTGCACGAAGGATAAGTTCGGGGTGATGTATGAAAGGTAAAAAACACATGTTTTATGGAGTCCACAAGTCGAAGGTTGGTCTCTTCGTGTTTCCTCAAGTGGTTTTTATAAACCGCCTTTACCATTTGCGAATGAATAGCCCTTGGTCATAGCTCAGGTTACGAGAGGACTAGGTAAGTACCTAGGGTTTAATTTTATGGATATATGTTAGCGCCTATTGATATAAAAAAGTGTTTCAAGCTCTTGATTGAATGTATGAGGGAATAGAGTAATGTATAAATAAGATAATGAGGAAATTGTCAATTCAAGACCCATAAAGGCTAAATCAAGTCATATTAAGACTCTATAACTCAATTCCCATTATATCGAACCATCTATTCCATTATTCAAGTGAAGAAATTCAGTCCATATGAGACATTGGAGAATGTAAATGTAAACCATATAGAGGTTATGAGGACATGCATCGAATAATCGATCCATAAGTGTGATCGACCATCAAGGATTAAATTTCTGTAAGAAATGATAAGGCGAGGAAAATTGTATAAATTTAAGTTCTGTATTATTGAGACAGAGATATGAGATTGATAAATATGAGAGGGGTTTAGACTGGTAGGAGCACCATAAAATTTACAATGATATAATCTAATCAATCTTGATCCGCAATGAATTAGAAATTGTATGTGTACATGTTGGAGTGTTAAATAACATCTGGTAAAAAATTGAACAACTGGGAATTAAGCAAGGTTAACAAAAATATATCCTTGGTCAACCTCTTTGTATGCTTATAGAGTAGCTAAATTATCTGAAACCGCCTATGAGTTTATTTGTGAATTAGGGATACTAAGTGGGGTGTCTCTACATCAAGTGAAATTAATTGAACACTCTTATTTTATAGGCATTGGCCCTGGTGGGGATATCAAACAACACCATCATATCTATAGGTTTAATTGCATACCATTGATCATTCTTTACTCATACCATCCTTTGCAATTTTACCTCTATTGTCTGGTAGAATTTGGGCATTTTCTTTTACAATTCTGTAATCTTCCCAACTTCACCATGTAATCAACCTAAACAATTATTTCTTATAAACAATATTTCTTCCATACCAAGTTCACATGATCCATCAAGAACACAATTTGGTGCTTCAAGTCCTGATTTTGTTTTTAATTACGACCTTATTTACTTTTATTCATTGAAAGTTTTCCAAACACTTGACATGAAACCTATAAGTTCTTCCTATAGATTCTAATTTTTCCCCTATAGTCCCAATTTTGTAACTTTATGCTCTGATACCACAATTTAATGTCCCCATCTAGTATTCCCAACCATAGGACACGTGGCTACGACTGTAGGATTTCAAATTCCAACCCACAGAGGCAAAATATTCATAATAACAACTAATTAGGCCTCCTAGGAAGGGCCAGATCAGTTCAATATGATGCATGTGCAAGTGTGAAAAATAACAATGTAGTGGAAACAATAAACATAGTCATCAACAACATGCATAATACAATTATTTCATAATAAAAAAGAAGCACAAATTTTGCATATTGATAGACAACATAAGACACTTATATTTTAATTAAAGAATGTCCAATAAATTGTTTGTGTAAGAAATTTTCCACCCAAATGAAGGTATATGTTGTAGATACCATCCCCAAGCTAGGCTACGAGGCCACCAAGGTGAAGGAAACAACTACAAGCTTCTCTCTCTCTCTCTCTCTCAATCCAACCTATTTACTCACATGCTTGACTAATTTTCTCATCACATAGCATTATGGGCATCTAATCCAGCCATAAAAATCCAAAGAAATCTATTCCATTACCCCACACAACATAAGAAAGGGGTACACTTTTTCTCATCAGTCCCTCAGAGTACCCTTCCCTTATAGTGCTCTTCAATATGTGCAGAAAGAGTACATTATGATGTATGATTTCTGAGATTTTCCTACAAGATAAATACTTAGCTTCTCAATAATCAAAAGAGTAAAACATGTACAATGAGATATGGTTTCTTGAATTTCCAAACCTTCATTCTCAATGACAACCATCACACTTTTCATCTCAAGTAAAATTCTAGGATTGTCATGGATAGCCAAAGAACACAACATGCATGAATGCCTCCATGTGGGAGAGTGTTGGAATGAATTCCTTAGTCATTGGAAATAAAATATTTTGGTGAAAATATGGTTGGCATTATTTATAAGTTTAGGAATGTAGGACTCTTACAATTTTTCTAAGGACACTACTTGGCCCCATGTTTCCATAACTATATGAGAGGAATTTTCCACCAACCTCTCACATACCTTCAATGATTGGTTTTAATCATTGAAAGAAGGTGGATGGATTCATTTAACACACATGGTGGAAAGGAGATGAGTTTTAAGGTTGACACTTGGAAATGGAGGATTTACTTCCCCATAGAGCCCCTTTCCTCTTCCCCTCTAATGGAATCATAACCTCTCTAAATATCTACACAACCATCTTGGACCATTATATTATATTCCAACATTAATTTGTAAATAGCTTGATTATACCATGGCGAGCTTAACACATATGTGCATATTTACATTATACATGCCTATCCATTCACTAGTGCAACCTTGGCCTTGAGCTCTGCACTAGGAATCATTATTCACATATTTACAACATTTAGATAATTTGATTTAATGCATGCCAATGATCAAAACTGGGGTAACACAACTAATTTTGTTTTACAACTCACATAATTAGATCCATATCATGCAGTAAATCTAGAATTAAACGAATATATGCTCATAATAATTTACTTTTAAATGAAAATTTATAAATATAGAATTGTAAATTTAGTTTTAAATGAACAATTATACTTACAAGTGGTGAAGGATGGTAAGAAATATAAACTATACCCTCTAAAAGAAGGTAAGAGACTGGAAGAGAGATGTTGAGCCAGTTCTAGGATGTGTAAAAGTAGTGGTGGAAAAACAACACCATTGCACTATTCTAGTGGAATAAAACAATAGAGATGAGGAAAATTGCATTGAAAAAATTGAGTTGAAGAAGGACCTTGTGGAACATAGCCTTGGAGAAAAGGAGCAACCCATAGTAGAAGAGTTGTAGATAATATACTATAAAGTAGAGGATATTGTAGGAGAGAAAGTGGTGAAGCATAAGACGAGTGAAGGGGAGGGAGTGGAGCACATCGGGATTTAGTAGCAGGAGGTAGAAAAGGTGGTGAGAACATATAAGGAGAGAAATCTAGAGATGAAGAAGGCATTAGAGATAAATATGGCAGTAGAAGGAAGTTTGGAGAAAAGCGAAGAAAGAATAAAAAACAAGAAGATAATTTGACAACCAATCATTGTTGATTTATCAAAAACCTTGTGAGAAAAATGTTCAATTTTTTTTAACCAAGGGCATTTAATGCAGAACCATCCCTAAAGATCAAACAATCTTGCATTGCTCAAAATGTTTTTATACTTTTGTTAGATATCTACTTTTTTTAAGTGTTTGCAGCTGCATGTTTCCATCTTCTTCTTTTGTAGAGAAATGTTTCCATTTTTTTTAAATACATTTTCCATCTTAGCCCATTCCTTTCAAAGTGTAAAAAAGAGAACTCAAAGGTCTAACAATTCCTTGGCCTAAATACATTTAAAAATAAGGACTAATAAATAATATTTAAAAAAATAGAGGTAACTTTTAGTAATCCTGCAGATCCTAATTATAAAGATACACAAGTAGGGGAGCAAATGCAACGTGTGGAGCACCCCGTGTCCTACATCATCATCCAAATTAACTCGTGGGATCCTCCACCAAGTCCAAATGTTGAGACTTTGCACGTGGGTGAGGGATGAGACTCCCACTTCCCACATCTAAGCATGATACAAAAAGTAATGTGGAATGGACAAAGGTGGAGTATGGGAAAATGTAGGGAAAGAGGAAGGAAAGGCCCACATCTAGCGACTTAGCAAGAATATTTGGGAGATGCATCAACAAATAAACATATAGGACAAGCATCAGGAAAAGGTATGTTTTTCCCTTTCCTCTTTTATAATAACTAGATTATGTGTACTTTATATCTAGAGGAAAGCATTAGCAATCTATCCATAGTCTATTACTAATATTGGGCAGATCATTGAGAGTGCTCATCTATTTGTAGGAGAGAAAATTTGCAACAATAGGAACTCCAAGAACTTATTTTCATATTCATCTACGAACATTTTTCCAAAATACCATCATAGTATCTATGAGAGAGATATTTTTTCTTAAATTGCTTCTTGAACCAGTTCCAAACAATCTTTCTTTGACTGATTTTCTTAATTTTCCTAATCTACCGCCACCAAACTGAATCCCTACCATTTAAATTGAATATGTCCATTTTGGAATTCATGTTCCTAGAGGAATCATGGACTTGGAAATACTTCCTCATTCCAATAATCAAAGCCTCAATTTCCTATCCATATTTTACTTAAACATCAAATGTAGGGGGTTTTTCCTTTCAAAATTCTCGATGCGAGTTCTCTCTAAAAGGATTGTTCCTCTTCTTCATGTGCGTAGAAGATATTGAGTTTCTAAACGAATCTTAAAATAAGATGAATCACTATAAGAGAATTTTGATGGTGTATATTTCCAATCTCTTGAGGTTCTTCTTGTAATATGGGACCTTTTGTGAGAATGACTCCTAGAGATATTCTTGCTTCTACTAGAATTGTTTTAATTATATCCATG
>JASDQU010103496.1:150882-167007 GCA_032191745.1 Picea mariana | reverse complement strand
ATTCTTTACTTCACTTTAATGTAAGATATATTCCTTATGCTTTATAATATTTTTTCACCTTCCACTTTATAATACTCTTTTATACATTTTCTTAACTCTCACTGCATATATTCACTTTAAAGTAATTTAATACTTATTTTAACTTTTAATATCTTTATACATTGGCTTGGCTTTGATACTCGATACTTCCCCCTTGATTATTTGAGTTATACACTTCTAATTTTTACCCAACTATCCTTTTAATTTAGGAAGGATACAATGCGTCGTATGGCTTATGATCCTTTTTAATTATTCAGCCCCTACTTCCAAGGATGGCATGATTCCCCTTTGGTAGTTTACAGTGGTGGTTGTGAACAATAAACTCATAACCCATGGCTATGGTCCAACGATGGATGTAGTTGTAGTTGGTGGTATGGAAAACGATGGTTGTGATAGTGCGTACCGATCAGTGTACGACTATATTAGTCAATAGAAAGTAAGAATGTGTCTGGAGGCGGAGGTACGAACGGGATGATACGATTTGGAATGGTGGATAACCTGAATGCAATTGCCTCTTTTTTTTCCTAATCACTATTATCACCGATTGGTCTTCACAAACTTTTAACTTTATGCATCGTGGTAAAACCTCACTTGTAGACAAATATTTCTTCTTCAAGGGAATTCTGAAATTTTAATGTTCAAAATCCTTTTAACAAAAAAATTTCAATTTTATTTATTTATTTATTTCTTGGACTTAAAAGATGCACAAGAATTGCCTCTTCTTCTTTTTTCTTCAATGGAGAATGACCAAATGCCTATTGTGGTCAACGAACAAGAGTTCCATGGACTCTAAAAAATTTAGTGGACAAGGGCCTAGTTGGTGGTCAAAGACCAGATCAAAAAAAATTATGAGAAAATGATGGTTGGCCAAAATCTAGATCAACAACAAATCTCTGATACCACTGTGGTGAACCAAGTTGGTTCACTATGTAAATATCTAATATAAATAGGCCAGTACACAATAATCCATTTAAGGATAATAAATATATTTAATAATACTTATATAAGAATGAATAATATGCTATTACAATGAGGGTGAGGGATTGTATATATATACATACACATGGGTGCCCTTTTATAGGAGACATGACCTTTCATATTTCATATCTCTAGATGATGAGTTGAATTTGTAGGTCTTGTAATATCAACGGAAACCCTCCTTTGGAACAAAATTGCAGTTTTTTTCCTTTGAAAATATGGTTGAATCGATCCTATGATCATTGATCAAGGTTACGATCAATGATCCATGCACTTGAATAAAAGGTCATGCAATAGAGTGCCAGAGATAATGTAAATCATCAAATTTGTATAGAAAAGCTACAGAAACCGTCAGATCATTAAGAGAAAAAACCCATGCCATCAGATTGTAAATTCAACCCATTGGGAGATTGTGGAAGAGTAACAACTATCGCATGTAATAAGGAGAATGAACCATACAAATATTTCTCCCATTGCAAAGCTGCATGAAGGATAAGTTCGGGGTGATTTGTGAAAAGTAAAAACCACCTATTTTATGGAGTCCACATTTGGAAGGTTGGGCTCTTTATGTTTCCTCAAGTGGCTTTTATAAACCACCTTTACCATTTGTGAATGAATAGTCCTTGGTCATAGCTTGGGTCACGAGAGGACTAGGTAAGTGCCTAGGTTTTAATTTTGTGGATATATGTTAGCGCATGTTGATATAAAACCTTGTTTCGAGATCTTGTTTGAATGGATGAGGGAATAGAGTAATGTATAAATCAGAGACCAAGGAAATTGTCAATTAGTGACCCATAAAGGATGAATCAAGTCATATTAATACTCCATAACTCAATTCTCATTATATCAAACCATCCAGTCCATTATTCAAGTGAAGAAATTCAGTCCATATGAGACATTGGATAATGTGAATGTAAACCAGAGAGAGGTTATGAAGACACAGATGGAATAGTCGATCCAAATGTGTGATCGAACATTGAGGATAATTTTTTGCAAGAAATTATAAGGTGAGACAAATAGTATAAATTTAAGTTCTGTATTATTGAGATAGAGATATGAGACTGATAAATATGAAAGGGGTTTAGACTGGTAGGAGCACCAACAACAAATTTCAGTTGATCGAAAGACTTTGCATCAACAAAGAAAGTGGGAAAAAACAACATAAAGTTTGTAATCATGGAGAATTGAAGGCAATTTCAATAGAACAACAACAAGGTAACAAAGAAGATAGACAACTACAACATAAAGTTTGGGATCTCAGAAGACTTCAACAAAGGAACTCATGATCAAGAGATCATGAATCTTTTTGTTCCTTGGGAGTCTGATGTAGGATCATTTTGCCTCCTGAAATTGGTCACATTGAAGAGACCTAAGGGGTCTTGAGTTTACTAAGGGAGCGGATTCCCTCATGTATATTTTGTTAAATTTTCCTGTGTTTGGTGGAATCCTAGAATATTTTTATAAGGATTGATATGCATATAATTAAATCCATTTGTTAGATGGATCTCGATAGCTTTGTGAGGGATAGAGAAATATTAGGATGAGTGAGAGATCTTAGAATATAGTTAGAGATATCAAGAATATATTGTGGATCTAGAGATCCTAGAGATAGGGATTGAGTGATAAGTTTAAGGATCTGAAATAGAATTGGTTTAAGAGTTATTTGTTAAAACTGTAAGCCAAGAGGCATTAATGGGTTCAAAGAAGATTGGTGAGTAGGTGAGCATTGAGAATGTAGAAGGCCTGAGGGGCCAAGAGGTTCATTTAGAGGCCACAATTATGTAAATCAGGCCTATGGAGCAGAGAGGCTCTTTGTAAAGGTTATCTATAGAAATTTTGTATATAAGGAGTGAAAACACTTTGTTTCAAGTGTGAGTTATTAAATTGTTTCCTGTGATTGCTATGAAATTAGGTGTCCCTATAATCTAGGTATAAATATTGAATGGTTTCATAATTTATCCATTTATGCAATGATATATTGAGGGGATCATGTAGGTACTCAGCATAATCCTTTCAAATAAATGAAGATCGTAGAGCCCTTATATATGCAAAGAATCTGTGGGTAAAATCATGTCTCTGGATGATGAATTGAATTTGCAGGTCTTGTAATATCGGTGGAAACCCTCCTTTGGAACAAAATTACAGTTGTTTTCCTTTGAAACTATGGTTGAATTGATCCTATGATCATTGATCAAGCTTACTGTCAATTATCCATGCAAAGGAATAAGCAGTCATGCACTAGAGTGCCAAAGATAATGGAAATCATTAAATTTGTATAAACAAGCGATACAAACCATCATATCATTAAGAGAATAAACTTGAACCATCAGATTGTAAATTCAACCCATTGGGAGATCGTGGAACATTAAAAAACATTAGATTGTAATAAGGAGCATGAGCGATACAGATCTGTCTCGCATTGCAAACTTGCACGAAGGATAAGTTTGGGGTGATGTGTGAAAGGTAAAAAAAACATGTTTTATGGAGTCCACAAGTTGAAGGTTGGTCTCTTTGTGTTTCCTCAAGTGGTTTTTATAAACCGTCTTTACCATTTGTGAATGAATAGCCCTTGGTCATAGCTCAGGTTATGAGAGGACTAGGTAAGTACCTAGGGTTTAATTTTATGGATATATGTTAGCACCTATTGATATAAAAATGTGTTTTGAGCTCTTGATTGAATGTATGAGGGAATAGAGTAATGTATAAATAAGATAATGAGGAAATTGTCAAATCAAGACCCATAAAGGTTGAATCAAGTCATATTAAGACTCTATAACTCAATTCCCATTATATCGAACCATCTATTCCATTATTCAAGTGAAGAAATTGAGTCCATATGAGACATTGGAGAATGTAAATGTAAACCATATAGAGGTTATGAGGATATACATCGAATAATCGATCCATAAGTGTGATCGACCATCGAGGATTAAATTTCTGTAAGAAATGATAAGGCGAGACAAATAGTATAAATTTAAGTTCTGTATTATTGAGACAGAGATATGAGATTGATAAATATGAGAGGGGTTTAGACTGGTAGGATCACAATAAAATTTACAAGGATATAATCTAATCAATCTTGTTCCGCAATGAATTATAAATTGTATGTGTACATGTTGGAGTGTTAAATAATATCTGGTGAAAAATTGAACAACTGTGAATTAAGCAAGGTTATCAAGAATATATTCTTGGACAGCCTCTTTGTACGCTTATAGAGTAGCTAAATCATTTGAATCCGCCTATGAGTTTATTTGTGAATTAGGGATACTAAGTGGGGTGTCTCTACATCAAGTAAAATTAATTGAACACTCTTATTTTATAGGCATCGGCCCTGGTGGGGCTATCAAACAACACCATCATATCTATAGGTTTAATTGCATACCATTGATCATTCTTTACTCATACCATCCTTTGCAATTTTACCTATATTATCTGGTAGAATTTGGGCATTTTCTCTTACAATTCTGTAATCTTCCTAACTTCACCATGTAGTCAACCTAAACAATTATTTCTTATAAACAATATTTCTTCCATACCAAGTTCACATGATCCATGAAGAACACAATCTAGTGCTTCAAGTCCTGATTTTGTTTTTAATTACGACCTTATTTACTTTTATTCATTGAAAATTTTCCAAACACTTGACATGAAACCTATAAGTTCTTCCTATAGATTCTAATTTTTTCCCCTATAGTCCCAATTTTGTAACTTTATGCTCTGATACCACAATGTAATGCCCCCATCTAGTATTTCCAACCATAGGACATGTGGCTACGACTGGAGGATTTCAAATTCCAACCCATAGAGGCTAAATATTCATAATAACAACTAATTAGGCCTCCTAGGAATGGCCAGATCAGTTCAATATGATGCATGTGCAAGTGTGAAAAATAACAATGTAGTGGAAACAATAAACATAGTCATCAACAACATGCATAACACAATTATTTCATAATAAAAAAGAAGCACAAATTTTGCATATTCATAGACAACATAAGACACTTATATTTTAATTAAAGAAGGTCCAATAAATTGTTCGTGTAAGAAATTTTCCACCCAAATGTAGGTATATGTTGTAGATACCATCCCCAAGCTAGGCTACGAGGCCACCAAGGTGAAGGAAACAACTACAATACTCTCTCTCTCTCTCTCTCTCTCTCTCTCTCTCTCTCTCTCAACCCAACCTATTTACTCGCATGCTTGACTAATTTTCTCATCACATAGCATTATAGGCATCTAATCTAGCCATAAAAATCCAAAGAAATATATTCCATTACCCCACACAACATAAGAAAGGCGTACACTTTTTTCTCAACAGTCCCTCAAAGTACCCTTCCCTTATAGTGCTCTTCAATATGTGCAGAAAGAGTACATTATGATGTATGATTTCGGAGATTTTCCTACAAGATATATACTTAGCTTCTCAATAATCGAAAGAGTAAAACATGTACAATGAGATATGGTTTCCTAAATTTCCAAACCTTCATTCTCAATGACAACCATCACACTTTTCATCTCAAGTCAAATTCCAGGATTGTCATGGATAGCCAAAGAACACAACATGCATGAATGCCTCCATGTGGGAGAGTGTTGGAATGAATTCCTTAGTCATTGGAAATAAAATATTTTGGTGAAAATATGGTTGGCATTATTTATAACTTTAGGAATGTAGGACTCTTACAATTTTTCTAAGGACACTACTTGGCCCCATGTTTCCATAACTATATGAGAGGAATTTTCCACCAACCTCTCACATACCTTCAATGATTGGTTTTAATCATTCAAAGAAGGTGGATGGATTCATTTAACACACATGGTGGAAAGGAGATGAGTTTTAAGGTTGACACTTGGAAATGGAGGATTTACTTCTCCATAGAACCCCTTTCCTCTTCCCCTCTAATGGAATCATAACCTCTCTAAATACCTACACAACCATCTTGGACCATTATATTATATTCCAACATTAATTTGTAAATAGCTTGATTATACCATGGCAAGCTTAACACATGGTCCATATGTGCATATTTACATTATACATGCCTATCCATTCACTAGTGCAACCTTGGCCTTGAACTCTGCACTAGGAATCATTATTCACATATTTACAACATTTAGATAATTTGATTTAATGCATGCCAATGATCAAAAGTGGGGTAATACAACTAATTTTTTTTTTACAACTCACATAATTAGATCCATATCATGCAATAAATCTAGAATTAAACAAATATATGCTAATAATAATTTACTTTTAAATGAAAATTTATAAATATAGAATTGTAAATTTAGTTTTAAATGAACAATTATACTTACCAAGTGGTGAAGGATGGTAAGAAATATAAATTGTACCCTCTAAAAGAAGGTAAGAGACTGGAAGGGCGATGTTGAGCCAGTTCTAGGATGTGTAAAAGTAGTGGTGGAAAAACAACACCATTGCACTATTGTAGTGGAATAAAACAATAGAGATGAGAATTGCATTGAAAAAATTGAGTTGAAGAAGGACCTTTTGGAACATAGCCTTGGAGAAAAGGAGAAAACCATAATAGAAGAGTTGTAGATAATATACTATAAAGTAGAGGATATTGTAGGAGAGAAAGTGGTGAAGCATAAGACGGGTGAAGGGGAGGGAGTGGAGTGCATCGGGATTTAGAAGCAGGAGGTAGAAAAGGTGGTGAGAACATATAAGGAGAGAAATCTAGAGATGAAGAAGGAATAAGAGATAAATATGGCAGTAGAAGGAAGTTTGGAGAAAAGCGAAGAAAGAAGAAAAAACAAGAAGATAATTTGACAACCAGTTATTGTTGATTTATCAAAAACCTTGTGAGAAAGATGTTCAATTTTTTTTAACCAAGGGCATTTAATGCAGAACCATCCCTAAAGGTCAAACAATCTTGCATTGCTCAAAATGTTTTTATACTTTTTTTAGATATCTACTTTTTTTAAGTGTTTGGGACTACATGTTTCCATCTTCTTCTTTTGTAGAGAAATGTTTCCATTTTTTTTAAATACATTTTCCATCTTAGCCCATTCCTTTCAAAGTGTTAAAAAGAGAACTCAAAGGTCTAACAATTCCTTAGCCTAAATACATTTAAAAATAAGGACTAATAAATAATATTTAAAAAAATAGAGGTAACTTTTAGTAATCCTGCAGATCCTAATTATAAAGATACATAAGTAGGGGAGCAAATGCAATGTGTGGAGCACCCCGTGTCCTGCATCATCATCCAAATTAACTCGTGGGATCCTCCACCAAGTCCAAACGTTGAGACTTTGCAAGTGGGTGAGGGATGAGACTCCCACTTCCCACATCTAAGCGTGATGCGAAAAGTAATGTGGAATGGACAAAGGTGGAGTATGGGAAAATGTAGGGAAAGAGGAAGGAAAGGCCCACATCTGGCGACTTAGCAAGAAGATCTGGGAGATGCATCAACAAATAAACATATAGGACAAGCATCAGGAAAAGGTATGTTTTTCCCTTTCCTCTTTTATAATAACTAGATTATGTGTACTTCATATCTAGAGGAAAGCATTAGCAATCTATCCATAGTCTATTACTGATATTGAGAAGATCACTGAGAGTGCTCATCTATTTGTAGGAGAGAAAATCTGCAACAATAGAAACTCCAAGAACTTATTTTCATATTCATCTATGGACATTTTTCCAAAATACCATCATAGTATCTACGAGAGAGATACTTTTTTCTTAAAGTACTTCTTGAACTAGTTCCAAACAATCTTTCTTTAACTGATTTTCTTAATTTTCCTAATATACTGCCACCAAACTGAATCCCTACCATTTAAATTGAATGTGTCCATTTTGGAATTCATGTTCCTAGAGGAATCATGGACTTGGAAATACTTCCTCATTCCAATAATCAAAGCCTCAACTTCTTGTCCATATTTTACTTCACCATCAAATGTAAGGGGTTTTTCCTTTCAAAATTCTCCATGCGAGTTCTCTCTAAAAGGATTGTTCCTCTTCTTCATGTGAGTAGAAGATATTGAGTTTCTAAACAAGTCTTAAAATAAGATGAATCACTATAAGAGAATTTTGATGGTGTATATTTCCAATCTCTTGAGGTTCTTCTTGTAATATGGGGCCTTTTGTGAGAATGACTCCTAGAGATATTCTTGCTTCTACTAGAATTGTTTTAATTATATCCATGATGAATTTTTTTCTTTATGTCTATCGTAATTTGTATCATGGATTCATTCAACTATCTCTATTCCTCCTGATATTTAATTAACCTTTCATTGTCTACTATGTAGCTTTATAACTCCACCCTTAGAATTCTCCTAGTCACTTGATTCCTACATCTATTAGAATCCATCTCTGCATTTGTAACATGCATATTTACATCCATTGCATCTATTTCAAACTCATAAGGATAATGTGCATCACCCATGATGATATTTTTCTTGGACCAAATAAGACTAAGGCTTGTTAATTTGACTATCTTGAGTTCTAGCTGGTAGGATATTTAGACACTTGGGAGTTTGTTAAAATCAACTTGGTCTAAAGAGTCTTTAGGTAAAAGTGTGTTTCTTAGTGTGTTTCTTTAGTATGCTTTAGTATGCATTTGTAGTTATGTAATCCAATGGTCAGGATATGTTATATACATAGGGTGATCCAATAGCTCATATTCTCCTCGATCTTAATGACTACATTTATTTAAGGATTAGCACCCAATTGGTCCAGGATCTCTATTTAAAAAGCATGGAGGGTCATCTGTTGATGATCAATTGTGAGAAAATCTCTTGTAATTTTTTTTTCTTTTGCATTAATCTATTTCCTCAAGTAGCCATGTAGGTTGGCATCATGCACTATGTCCCTCTTCGGGGGTTTTAACCATGTAAAAACATCGTTGTGTTGATGTTTGATATGGTTGTGTGAGTGGTTACTGAAGGTGTTAATCCTTTGTGAAATACCCTATTTTTTTGAACACTTAGCCTCTAACTATATTTGGTACAATATTGTATATTCAAAATTGTTCATACTATCCCAGTGGTTATATACATTTTATCCCCAAAATTTGTGAGAATTTATTTTCCTTTCATTTTGGAAACTACCCATATTTTGGAAACTTTCTGTACTTGTAGAGGAAAAACATGAACTAAAAGGAGAAACATTTGTATTATGAACAAATAAAATTTATTATTGTGGCATATAGCACCCTTCATCTTAGTGACGTGATTCTCCAACTTTACATCAATATGGAATTGTCATCTTTGCACTTTTCACACTTTTTCCAAGCTTATTAATTTTTACAAAAACTATCGTATTTCAAATGGTGAGGATCCATAAAATTTTCACTAAGACAAAGTTATTTGAATTGATGATATTATCAAAACGTTGAATTGGAAAAATTTTCAATAATTGTCATTTTAGGTCGATTTTCCTCCATTAATAGTTTCAAAAACTCCCAAAAAGTGCCTCAGAATAATGGATTTTGCCCCATTTTTTCATCTTTACATCAAACCCCTTGATTTTTTTTCAAATGCTCAACTAGGTTTTCTCATTCCTTCCCTTATTCCATACCACCAAAATTTCATTATTAATAAGGATACTAATAGTGAGTATGAACCATCTCTCTTAAAACTGTCATTTCATATTTTCCAAGATTTTCAAGTTGAATTGCAATCTGAATCTCACTAGTATTTTTGTATCCCTTTTCATTTTAGGATTTCTCCTAAAATTTTACCTTCGTTGGAGTTCATATGGCCCAGTTATTGCTAAAACAAGTTTTTGGCACTACACTCGTTTTTTTTAGTTGACATGGCATGATTGCGGATGTGGTAGTGGTGCCTACAATTCAACATCTAATTTATCCATTGCATCACACCTTCCATACACATCACCTCCTTTAATTTTTTCGTGGCTCTTAAATATTCTTTGTTGGAATATTCATGAAGGTGCTACCGCAATTTTTAACTCCAGTGGAAAGGAATCATGTGGGCCAATCATAATCATCGATATAATTCCTTTATTAAATATTAGTTATTCATGATACTTTCTTCTATATCCTCCATTCCTTTTCTCCAAATGTTGCGATGATATATGGGTCATTGATATATGGGTCATTGATATCTTTCCCCATTGTAATCCTAACCATTTGTAGGTTTTTCCCTGTCTGGTCGTCCTTTCTCCAAAAAATTCCATGATCCAATCTGCATCATACATTGATTTTCCTGATCAAATCCATGTAATTCATGAATTTTTCCTTATCAGGCCCTCCCCTATCTAATAAATTGTACGACACATTGTCAACCATTGATCTAGTTTTCTAATTGAATTTCGGTGTTCATGGAAATTCCAAAAGTGTTAATCCCAAACAAAATAAAATCCCACAAGAACTTATCAATAGTTGATTTGGTGGGAATATCTAATCTCAGTCATTCATGTATTTTCCACAATCAAAAAACCTCGGTAAGCCTTCTTTTCACAACATAGTCTTCACTGTCAATCCTATGGTAGAAGAAAGATTCACCATTCTCAATATTCCCATTTCCTAAAAACATTGAAATCGAACAATAATGCAAGAGAATTTTGCCTCCTGAACTTGGTCACATTGAAGAGACCTAAGGGGTCTTGAGTTAACTAAGGGAGCAGGTTCCCTCATGTATATTTTGTTAAAGTTTCCTGTGTTTGTTGGAATCCCAGAATATTTGTATAAGGATTGATATGTATATAATTAAATCCATTTGTTATATGGATCTCGAGAGTTTTGTGAGGGTTAGAGAAACATTAGGATGAGTGGGAGATCTTAGGATACAGTTAGAGATCTCAAGAATATATTGTGGATATAAAGATCGTAGAGGTAGGGATTGAGTGAGAAGTTTAAGGATCTAAAATAGAATTGGTTTCAGAGTTCTTTGTTAAAACTGTAATCCAAGAGGCATTAAGGAGTTTGAATAAGATTTGTGTGTAGGTGAGGATTGAGAATGTAGAAGGCCAGAGTGGCCAACATGTTCATTTAGAGGTAAAAATTATGAATATCATGCCTATGGAGCAGAGAGGATCTTTGTAAAGGTTATGTATATAAAGTTTGTATATAAGGAGTGAAAACATTTTGTTTCGAGTGTGAGTTATTAAATTGTTTCATGTGAGTGCTATGAAATTAGTTTTCCCTCTAATCTAGGTATAAAGATTGAATGGTTTCATAAGTTCTCCATTTATGAATCTATCTATTGAGGGGTTTGTGTAGGTACTGAGCATAACCCTTCCAAATAAATGAAGATTGTAGAGGCCTTATATATGCAAAGAATTTGCGGATAAAATCATGTCTCTAGATGATGAGTTGAATTTGTAGGTCTTGTAATATCGGTGGAAACCCTCCTTTGGAACAAAATTGAAGTTGTTTTCCTTTGAAACTATGGTTGAATTGATCCTATTATCATTGATCAAGGTTATGATCAATGATCCATGCAAATGAATAAGCGGTCATGCACTAGAGTGCCAGAGATAATGGAAATAATCAAATTTATATAGACAAGCTACATAAATTGCCAGATCATTAAGAGAGTAAATGTGAGCCATTAGATTGTAAATTAAACCCATTGGGATATTGTGGAAGAGTAAAAACCGTTAGATGTAATAAGGAGGATGAACGGTATAGATCTTTCTTGCATTACAACGATACATGAAGGATAAGTTCGGGGTGATTTGTGAAAGGTAAAAACCACTTGTTTTATGGAGTCCACATGTTGAAGGCTAGTCTCTTTGCGTTTCCTAAAGTGGCTTTTCTAAATTACCTTTACCATTTGTGAATAAATAACCCTTGTTCATATCTCAAGTCATGAGAGGACTAGGTAAGTGCCCAGGGTTTAATTTTGTGGATATATGTTAACGCATGTTGATACAAAACCTTGTTTCAAGCTCTTGATTGAATGAAAGAGGGCGTAGATTAATGTATAAATTAGAGACTGAATAAATTGTTGGTTCGTGTGTTAGGAACCAAATATCAAAATAACATAAAAAAACCTTAGAATAAGTACTCAACACCTTGAAAAAGAGAGAATTTCAGATAATAAGCCTCTTTGAGGGGGCAACCTCCTTATACACCACATAAATTTCCAAATCCAAGATGATTTCAAATGAAAAGGTATCCTTGGTATATATAGGAGACTAGGAGGTACAATTACAACTAATGGACCCGAGCCGACATAAATAAAATAAAATTACTAATGTAATATTCCCGAATGAAGGGGTAATGTGCGACTATTTAGGGATTAGCATGCCCCTCCCCTTCAGACAAGTGTTGTCCACAACACTTGATTAATTATGGAAGCTTATGTATAAAAGACTCATCTTCCCAAGTGGAATCTTCAACATGTAGTTTCCTCCACTTAATGAGATACTCTGAAATGGATCTATTCCTCAGTTGGTGAATTCTTGTGTCAATGATATCTTCAGGCTCCAATATGATTTTTCCTTCCTCGTCAAGTTCTAACAAAATAGTTTGAACTGGGATCTTGTCACCTATAACCTTCTTTAGGCATGAAACATGGAAAACTAGGTGTACTCGTGAATATGTAGGAAACTCCAATTTGTATGCCATAGTACCAATCTTTTGCAACATCTTATAAGGGCCATAGTAATTTGGTGATAATTTTTTATCCTTCTTACCCTACTTGAGGGACATCTATTTGTATGGTTGTAGTATTAAAAGTACCCAATCCCCTAATTAAAAACTTCTTTCACTACGATGTTGATCTTCTTGTTGTTTTATGTGATTGTGTGCCATGGCCAGGTTGTCCTTTAAGAGTTGGAGAAATTGTTGTTGATGATCGATGTGATCTTCCATTGCTTGAACATTATATTTTTATTTTAGAGAAGAAGTGATGGAAGGAGGGTGGTATCCATAGAGTGCCATAAATGGTGTCATTTTTGTTGCAGTATGAAAGGAATTTTTATACCACCAGTTTGCCAAGGGTAACCATTTGAACCATTGTATTTGTTTATCAGAGACAAATAAATGAAGGTATCCTTCAGACATTTGTTCACAATCTCAGTTTGTCCATCAGATTGAGGATGATAGTATGAGCTATGAGCCAATTGAGTACCCAAACAAGAAAATAATTTTGTCCAAAAATGTCCATTGAAGATGGGATCTCTATCACATACAATAATCTTTGGGATTCTATGTAGATTTTGAACTGTCTCCATGAATGCGGTGGCAACTGTACTAGCTTTGAAAGGATGAGAGAGTGCACAAAAGTGTGTGTACTTGTTCAGTCTATCAACAATCAGCATGATGTCACTCTTTCCTTCAAAATTCGGTAACCCTATGATGAAATCCATGGAAAACACCTCCCAACGTTGACTTGACATGGATAATGGTTGTAAAAGACTCGGGGTCTTAATTGTTTCCACCTTATTTTGTTGGAAAACCAAACATTCTCCCAAAAACCTTTGAACATCATTTTTTTAGGCCATCCCCAAAAAAATCCTTCTTGACCCTATGGTAGGTTTTCAAAACTCCCGAGTGCCCTCCTACCGGAGAGGTGTGCAATTCCAATAGGACCTTTTGTTTGAGTTGGGAGTTCTTACATAAATATAAGTGATCTTTGTAGCATAGTGAATCCTTTTTCCATGTAAATGTATCTAATGCACTAGAATCATGATGCAGCCTTTGAATGAGAGTCCACATGTTTTCTTTATTCTTCCATTCATCCATCTCTTCTATTATTCAATCGAGTTAGATGATCGAGATAGCACAGAGAAATGACTCAACATATTCGTCCTTTCTTGAGAGTGCATCTGCAACAACATTTTTCTTCCCTTTTTTATAGATGATTTCAAAATCATAACCCAACATCTTGGTCACCCATTTTTGTTGTTCTTCTGAAGATAGTCTTTGTTCCAAGAAATATTTAAAACTATCATGATTTGTTTTGACCTTGAAGTGCCTACATATTAGGTAAGGGAGGAATTTCTTCAATGCATGTAGTATTGCCATTATTTCCTTCTCATAAATGGGTTTGTGTAAGTCCTTTCCCTTGAGTGGCCAACTTTCAAAAGCAAGGGGCCTTCTTTATTGCATTAGAACATCACCAATGCCATTTCCCAAGACATCACATTCCACAATAAAGGTTTTTGTGAAGTCTGGTGTGGCCAAGACAAGAGCTTTGCAAATCACCTCTTTAAGTTTTTCAAAATCTTGAGTTGCCTCTGGAGTCCATGAAAATGCATCCTTATTAGTTAATGTCATTAAAGGTGTTGCTATTCTTCCATAGTTATGAACAAACTTGTGGTAGTAACTTATCAAACCCAAAAATCCTCTAAGATTCTTCAATGTTTTGGGAATCAGTCAGTCCATCATGGCCTTAATCTTGTTAGGGTCTATCTTGACACCTTCATGAGATACAATATGACCCAAATAATCTACCTCCTTAACCCCAAAGAAACATTTGGATGGTTTGGCATATATTTGTTGCTCCTTTAGTAGTTGTATCACCTTGTCAACATGTCGCACATGATCCTCCCAAGACTTGCCATAGATTAGTATATCATCAAAAAATATTAACACAAATTTTCGAAGGAAGGTCTTGAAAATGGAATTCATCAACCCTTGGAATGTGGAAGGTGCATTTGTAAGGCCAAAAGGCATGACAAAAAATTCATAATGGCCTTCATGAGTTCAGAATGTTGTTTTTGGGATATCTGCTTCCTTCATTTTAATCTGATAATACCTTGAACGAAGATCTAACTTTGTGAAATAGATTGTTCCATGTAGTTCATATAACAATTCATCAATGACAGGAATGGGAAACTTATCTTTAATAGTGATCTTGTTGAGCTCTCTATAATTTGGACACATACGCCATGAGCCCTCTTTCTTGAGTACCATTACCATTGGTGCAGAGTAAGAACTTTGGCTAGGTCTAATAATTTCGGCCTCTTACATTTCTTCAACCATACACTCAATTTCACTCTTTTGGGCATAACGATATTTGTAAGGCCTGATGTTAGGAGGAACACTCCCAAGAATTAGGTGAATATCATGATCATGATTTCGAGTGGGTGGAAGACCTTTGGGAATATCTTAAAATACTTTGGAATGCTTATCAATGATCCCTTGGAGATATAGGGGAATAGATGACTTAGATGTTTGAACATCTAGTGAGAATAGTTGTACAATTACTCCCTGATTCCCCCTTTTCAATAATGTTTTCATGCCATTAGAGCTTATCACCTTACTAGGTTTCCCTTTGATACCCCTTAACTCAATTTCTTTTCCTTCCAATGAAAATTTCATGAAAAATTCTTGAAAATTAAAATCCATTGTTCCTAATGATTGTAACCATTGGATTCCTAGTACGACTTCGACACCACCCATGGGTATAGAAATAATTGGACTATTCATTACATATTCCCCCATAGTAAGAATGATCTTATTGCATTTTCCCGAGCAATTGATAGTTCCTCCATATGCAATCATTACTTGAAAATATGGCGTTGGATATATAAAGAAATTGAGAGCTTTGGTTAATTTGTAGTGAATGAAATTATAAGTACTATGAGAATCAATTAGGACTATTATCTTTTTCTTTTTGATATATCCTTCAATATTGAGGGTTTGAGGAGTGTTAATTCTATCCAATGATTTACATGATATCGTGGGAGTCAACTCTTTAGAAGAAATATCTTCTACCTTTTCATCTTGAGATGGTTCTTGTTCTTCTTGTTCTTCTTCTTCCTCTTCACAATCTATGTAGAATAATTTCTTCTCACCACACTTATGTCCCTTACTATACTTGCTGTCACAATTAAATCATAAACCTTTTTATTTTCTCTCCTCCAATTGTTGAGGTGTCAACCTTGTAAGTTGAGGTGTTTTAGACGAAGGAACATTATTCTCTCGATAGATGCTAGGAGTGGTCCTTCTAGTAGCCATATCCATATTTTTAATTTCAACATTTCTCACCACCCTGAATGCATTCTCCAATGATTTGGGTTCCCAAAGGAGAACCTCATGTTGAATGTTATCCTTTAAATTTCCTATGAATACATCAATCAAGTGTTGATTTGGAATATTTGTTACCTTTAAATTCAATCTTTGTAAGTTCTCAATGTGCTATGAAACTGAACCCTTTTGCTTGAGATTT
>JASDQU010103496.1:136478-147179 GCA_032191745.1 Picea mariana | reverse complement strand
TCCCTTTTTAAACCCTCCATCTTAGTATCCATTATTTCCTCCAACTTAACTTCAGTTGAATCCATCATCCATTGTAGTTCATCTTTTATTACTTTCTTCTTTTGTAAATCATTTATGTCCTTGCGCATTTATTCACCTTCATCAAGAGTTCAAGTAGGACTATCTATAGGCTTATTTGGTGTATAAGTTCTCTTTTTTGGTGGCATGTTGTCCAAGTATTACTTTTAAACATTTATTTCGAGGTGGTTCTACTAAGCGAACTTTCTTCTACTGTATCTCCAAAATTTCGGCCCTTCTGGGTATGAAAATTTATTTTTTTAGTTCTCTGATATGTCTTCTCTGCAATTCCATAGGTTTGATCAAAATTGAATGTGCCAAGTGGAAGTTATGGTAACATCCCCACAGCTTGTTAATTTTTGTCTCTTCCAAGAGAACATACTTGTAAAGTGTGCCAAGATCACAATATATGATATTTAATACTGAAACTTGTACCAGAAACACTACAGACTGTCCAATGTCCAATGCAATTGGTCTCACTTAATTTTGATACTCATTGAAGAATGCATCACTGTTTTTCCAGGAATACATGTTTGAGACTAGTTAATATGACTAGTCAAATACCCTATCTTGCACAGGGTGTAATATGAATAACCTCTAGATTTCAGGTTCTTGATCTGTCTACTAAATATCCTCCAAGGGGTTCCTTCTGAAATGTCATAGAAAAAAGTTATAGCTAAAATTCCAAGGTGTCTCAGATGTAGCAGCAAAACCCCAATACCTTGAGCTCTGAATCCAAATGTTAGGAACCAAATATCAAAATATCATAAAAAACCTCAGAATAAGTACTAAACTCCTTAAAAAAGAGAGAATTTCATATAATAAGCCTCTTCGAGGGGGCAACCTCCTTATCCACCTTATAAATTTACAAATCCAAGATGTTTCCAAATGAAAAGGTGTCCTTGGTATATATATAGGATACTAGGAGGTACAATTACAACTAATGGACCCAAGCAAACATAAATAAAATAACATTACTAATGTAATATGCCCCAATGAAGGGATAATGTGCCACTATTTAGGGCTTAACATCAATTAGGTGGAAGAGTAAGAACCATCAGATGTAATAAGGAGGATGAACGATACAAATGTGTCTCACATTGCAAATCTTCATGAAGAATAAGTTCGGGGTGATTTGTGAAAGGTAAAAACCACCTATTTTATGGAGTCCACGTGTTGAAGGCTAGTCTCTTCGTGTTTCCTCAAGTGTTTTTTCTAAATTACCTTTACCATTTGTGAATGAATAACCCTTTCTCATAGCTCGGGTCATGAGAGGACTAGGTAAGTGCCTAGGGTTTAATTTTGTGGATATATGTTAGCGCTTGTTGATACAAAACTTTGTTTCGAGCTCTTGATTGAATGGATGAGGGAGTAGAGTAATGTATAAATCAGAGAACGAGGAAATTTTCAACTCGTTACCCATAAAGGCTTAATCGAGTCATAATAAGACTCTATAACTCAATTCCTATTATATCGAACCATCTAGTCCATTATTCAACTGAAGAAATTTAGTACATAGGAGACATTAGAGAATGTAAATGTAAACTAGAGAGAGGTTATGAAGACAAAGATCGAATAGTCGATCCACAAGTGTGATCAACCATCAAGGATTAAATTTCTACAAGAAATTATACGACGGGACACATATTATATATTTAAGTTTTGTATTATTGAGACATAGATATGAGATTGATAAATATGAAATGGGTTTAGACTAGTAGGAGCACAATAAAATTTACAAGGATATAATCTGATCAATCATGATCGACAATGAATTAGAAATTATACGTGTACATTTGGGAGTGTTAAAGAACACTTGGTGGAAAACTGAACAACTAGGATTTAAGCAGCGTTAACAAGAATAGATCCTTGGAAAACCTTTTTGTAGGCTTATATATCAGCTAAATCACTTGAAGCTGCCTATGAGTTTATTTTTGAATTAAGGAAAGCAAGTGGGGTGTCTCTACATCAAGTGAAATTAATTGAACACTCTGATTTTATATGCATTGGCCCTAGTGGGCCTATCATTTTGATATCGGAGAAAGTAAGCGCTTTTGGGATGAATAGGTATGTGCAAGTATGTTCTTTGGGAAGAAACTAGGTCATGTTTTATTTTGAAAGAAAATGTGAATAGGTGTGTTCTTGAAGAGTTAAAGAACAATACATATCTAAAACAAAATTTTGTATCCACCAGGAGATTTAATTGATTCAAAGGATTTTTATGCTCTTTATGAGAGGTTTTCTTAGAGGAGAGTTCAGAGAAAGTGTGGTTTTGAAAACAATTTTATGCAGAAGCATTGTACAGGGAGGTTGAGATTGATTCAAAAAATGGATCAAAAGAACGATGTTGAAGATGAGATCTTGGCACATATCTTTCCAAGTGTTGATTAGATTTTTTTATGCCAACTTTGGTCATAAGGAATTTGTGTTTGGAGGTAGAAGAAAAGGAAGGTTGATAGCAACCATTACAAAAAGTGAATATGTGATATAAGAAGAGGGAGTCAACAAAGCTCTCTAGTGAAATAAGTTGTGACAAAACCCCGATAGGAAATTAAAATTGGTGAAGAAGAAGAGGACAATACAGTTCTCAAAGGAAGAGGTGAAAAGTTGAATATGCAGAAGACAAATAACTTTGGAAGTTGATGAGAACGAGTGCTCAAGAAAAGGTTCTACTATAGAGAACCAAGAGGAGATACCAAGAGTATGACTTGGTACTGGTGACAAGTAGCAGACTTGTTACAGATATGGGAAAGGATTATTGCAACTCACAAGTCGATAAGGAAAATCCATAGAAGGAGGTAAGGATGACTAATGATGGTCACCTTAAGGGTTCCAAGAGAAGGCAGAATCATGTGGACATAAATTCCAAGGAAGTTAGCATAAGGAAGACGAGTGATGATAAATTTGATAGGGAAATGGTTGAGTTGAGAGTACATCTTAATGTATTAATGGAGTTGCTACAGAAGTATGCGGAGGACCAAAGATATGGATGGAAATGAAGAAGAAGAAGGTGAGATGAAATTCATTGCAAATGAAGCTAAGACAAAGGATGTATGCCAGGTTGAAAAAGGAACTTAGACAAGTTAAGTATGAAGAGGAAATTTGCATATGTGGACCTAAACAAGGAGTATTCTTTGATGAAGAGGAATCTAGAGATGCCGATGAGATATTTGTTGATAGTCTTATGAAATATTGGACTAGTTTATATCAACATGGGGATATGATGATTGAGGCATCAATTGAGGAGCCTTACATTTTTTATTCTAAGACTTTGTGTATGATTGAAAATTTGGTAGGTGATGACAAGAAATTGGATGATGTGGTTATGCATGTTGATGAAGAAATGAGACTCCTATAAGATATGGTTGAGATAGAGACATTTTTTATTGAGCATGTGTTTATTGATATTAAATATCGTGAATTTGGAAAGGAAGATGCCATAACAGAGGAAGTTGAAGCTTCACTGTACAATAATTTGTTTGTGGATGAAGGTGATGTAAAGTCATAAAAAATTGTCATAAATATGAAGGGAGAAAAGGGAGTGTTTTATTAAGAAACTGAAGACGGAGAGACCTCAAGTTCTATTCTAAAGGAAAATGAGGAAGCATCACCTCACAAAAATTGTGAAAGTACAAAATATGAAGAGTCGCTTTATGAAGGCATGCTCAAGGAGGTTCCAACTATTGGAATTCTTAATGGAAATCTTGTGCCACAGGACATAAATACAAAAGAAGAGATGGCATTTTTGGAGGAGTGGCTGGAAGAGGACCCAAGTGATGGATATTGCACGGAGGTTACAAATACAATTCAAGATGGTTTTTTTGAATTGTATGAGTAGTTGAATTTCTTGGAGGAGAATATAATAATCCAAAGACTGCATATTCAACATGTGAAGTCAGAGTTGGAGGAAGAAGAAATTGTCTTAAAATACAATGAAGAGAAAGATGGAAGGAAGAATATGAAGTAGACATTAGATAAGAGTTTTATAACTCTTGTGCAAGAAGAGGATATGCAGTAGCGAAGGAGAAGTGATAGAAATTAAATTCACCCAAGGACATAGATGGATAAGGAAATTGATGGATTGTGGGTACTGATGAGGACAACATCCAAGAGAAGATACAACAAAAAACAACCAACAACAGAGTTTATTTGATTGAAAGGCTTTGCATCATCAAAGCAAGTGGGAAACAACAACATAACGTTTGGAATCATGGAGAATTGAAGGAAATTGTAGTAGAACAACAAAAGGTAACAAAACAGATAGACAACTACAACATAAAGTTTGGTATCCAGGAAGACTTCAACAAAGGAACTCATGATAAAGAGATCATGAATCTTTTTTTTCCTTGGGAGTCTGATGTGGGAGAATTTTTCCTCCTGAACTTGGTCACTTTGAAGAGACCTAAAGGGTCTTGAGTTTACTAAGGGAGTGGGTTCCCTCATGTATATTTTGTTATATTTTCCTATGTTTAGTGGAATCCTAGAATATTTGTATAAGGATTGATATGTATAAAATCAAATCCATTTTTTATGTGGATCTCGAGAGTTTTGTGAGGGTTAGAGAAATCTTAGGATGAGTGAGATATCTTAGGAGATAGTTAGAGATCTCAAGAATATATTATGGATCTAGAGATCCTGGATATAGGGATTGAGTGATAATTTTAAGGATTTGCAATAGAATTGGATTCAGAGTTCTTTGTTAAAACTGTAAGCCAAGAGGCATTAATGGGTTCAAAGAAGATTGGTGTGTAGGTGAGGATTGAGAATGTAGAAGGCCAGGAGGTTCATTTAGAGGCCAAAATTATGCAAATGATGCCTATGGAGCAGAGGGGCTCTTTGTAAAGGTTATGTATAGAAAGTTTTCATATAAGGAGTGAAAACACTCTGTTTCGAGTGTGAGTTATTAAATTGTTTCCTTTGATTTCTATGAAATTAGGCGTCCCTACAATATAGGTATACATATTGAACAGTTTCATAAGTTATCCATTTATGCAATGATATATTGAGGGGTCCGTGTAGGTATTGAGAATAATCCTTCCAAATAAATGAAGATCATAGAGACCTTATATATGGAAAGAATCTATGGATAAAATCATGTCTTTGGATGATGAATTGAATATGCAGGCCTTCTAATATCGGTGGAAACCCTCCTTTGGAAAATAATTTCAATTTTTTTCCTTTGATACTATGGTTGAATCGATTCTATGATCATTGATCAAGCTTACGGTCAATGATCCATGCAGAGGAATAAGCAGTCATGCACTAGAGTGCCAGAGATAATGGAAATCATCAAATTTGTATAGACAAGCTACATGAACCATCAGATCATTAAGAGAATAAACCTGAGCCATCAAATTGTAAATTCAACCCATTGGAAGATCGTGGAAGAGTAACAACCATCAGATTGTAATACAAAGGATGAACGATACAAATATGTCTCACATTGCAAAGATGCACAAAGGATAAGTTCAGGGTGATTTGTGAAAGGTAAAAACCACATGTTTTATGGAGTCCAGATGTTGAAGGTTGGTCTCTTCTCATTTACTCAAGTGGTTTTCACAAAATGCCTTTACAATTTGCAAATGAATAACCCTTGATCATAGCTCGGGTCATGAGAGGACTAGGTAAGTGCCTAGGGTTTAATGTTTTTGATATATGTTAGCGCCTGTTGATATAAAACCTTGTTTTGAGCTCTTGATTGAATGGATGAGGGAATAAAGTAATGTATAAATAAGAGACCAAGGAAATTGTTAATTTGAGACCCATAAGGGCTAAATCAAATCATATTAAGACTCTATAACTCAATTCCCATTATATCGAACCATCTAGTCCATTATTCAAGTGAAGAAATTCAGTCCATATGATACACTGGAGAATGTAAATGTACCAGAGAGAGGTTATGGAGATAGAGATCAAATAGTCGATCCACAAGTGTGATCGATCATCAAGGATTAAATTTCTGCAAGAAATGATAAGGCGAGACAAATAGTATAAATTTAAGTTCTATATTATTGAGACAGAGATATGAGATTGATAAATATGAAAGGGGTTTAAATTGCTGGGAGCACCAAAAAATTTACAAGGATATAATGTGATCAATCTTGATCAACAATGAATTATAAATTGTACATGTACATGTGGGAGTGTTAAATAACACTTGGTGAAAAATTGAACAACTGGGATTTAAACATGGTTAACAAGAATAGATCCTTGGACAATCTCTGATCCCGATTATTTTCGGCACAAAATGAGAGAGGAGATATAATAAATAAATGTACAGAGATATCTTGAATATCCAATATTATAACAAAAATGTATCAGATATGCAACTATAAACACAAATATACAGTAATACACAATTTTCTATTAATGAGCGAAAATGTACAAATACTGTAAAATATAGAGAGTAGAAAGACTCGCTAGAATGGTGACATCTATCTCTGAGAAGAGATGTGATGGCTACTCGCATCCATGAGAAGATGATTTTACAATGAGGATCCAAAGGCCTTTTTATCATAAATAAAATCCAAAACCCTAACTCCGGAAGATGAAAAACCAACAGTTTTGTGGACCCCGTTTTGGGTATTTTGGTGTATCAACTTCCTGGGAGCATAACTTTGGCATACGATCTCTGTTTGGGGAGAACAATAGCTCGTTGGAAAGGTATAGTTGAGGAGATTCATTTTGGGGGCCCAATCAGAGCCTTTAGCTATCATTGAGAAGATTGATCCCAAAAAACCTTCATTTAGGCCCTCAAAATGACCCCACAAGTTAAAAACTGCTAAAAATAGTTAATTGCCAAAATTGCCAGAAATTTGTTTTGAGCGAGTTGGAAAAGGTGGGTGGCCACCGATATCCACCTAGATCAATCCTCCTTCATTAGGAATCAATGGTATCCATTGCGTTGAGTGCCCAGGGGAGAGGGAAAAGAGTTTGTTGAAAAAGTTGGAGGATTGCCTTGTTGGAAAAGTTGTGCTGCTTAGCTTTTTGAAGGTTTTCACAAACCCGTGGCTAGAAGGGTTGGAACTTTTTAACCAATCTGGCTACATGAGATCTCTATGTGCAGAAGAAATCTTTTCACTTTGCTGCAGTCTTTTTGACCTGCTTTTGTTGGATAGAAGGTGCTTGGGCCAAGGTTGTAGTGGTTGCAGTATCCTTATGTTCACCTTTTAAACATATTGTGAATAAGCTAATTTTTGTAGTATGAGATACTACCTTGAGGAACTGTTTAGGTGGGACAGTAGTTGGAACCCCTTCTGGTATCCCGTAGAGATGACCTCCCAAAGTAACAATAACACTATGGGGTCGAGACTCATAGATAACATGGCGCTTCCACATATATGGCTGGCCCAAGAGAACATCACATAAATATAGTGGGGAAACATCACATAATACCCCATCCTTGAAGGGATGGATGCTGTATGACAATCGACATTGTTGGCTGACACATAGATCTCATCTCTGGCGAAGCCACTCGATGTTGTATGGTTGTGGGTGTGGTTTTGTCGACAATACTAACTATTTGATGACCTCTGCTAAGATGAGGTTCTTATGGCTTCCGCTATCAACAATAAAATGCAGCGAGGTCCCCTTCACTCACATCTGTGAATGAAAAAGGTGCTCTCCCTCTTCAAGATCGGTTGCTTCTTCTGGTTAAATTGATGCAGTCATGACAATAGCAGTGGGGTTTGTGTCGATGATCTATCTTCTGTCAGTATTTTATGATTCAGATTCTGAATCAGGGTTCGACTCCTTGTCTTTGATTTTGGCCACCAATGACTGTTTTGAGCGACATTCATCGGTGTTGTGCTAAGGGATTTTATGGAAATCGCACCATTTTTCGGTGTCCTTCTTTGTCTTCCCATGACCCTTATTTTCCTATGGCTTGGACTGTTTTTTGGGAGACTGTTTGTTAGGGTCTCCTTTATCATACTTTGGTTGTTGCAGATTTACAGACCCAAACTCTTGTTTTTTCTGGTGCTTAAATTTCTGCTTGATTTTAATAGCATATCGATAAGTAACACCGAGTGATGAGATGTCTAGAAAATCCATTTTAGTTTGGATGTATCTGTGTAGAGCCCCACGGTATTTCAGAACCAAATGTCATTTAGAGTCTTTGATACCCATCTTGGTGCACAAGGTATGGAAGGTATTGGTGAACTCCAAAACTTCTTGGCCCCTCTCTTGCCGCAGTGTGTTCCATCTCATATATTGGTCCTCATATTTTCCAACAGGGTAATACTATTCCTTTACCGCCTCCATACAAAAAAATACCAAGTGGGATCAACCCCATATATTCCAGACTCTTCTATGGAACTTTTATCCTAGTAAGTTTCCCACCAATGTTTGACAAGGGGGAGAGTTTTAAGGAGTGCGAAGGTGATGTTTTCCCTGTCGGAAAATTGGTGAACAGATAAATAACCTTCTAGCATATTTAACCATTTGCTTAGGGCATCTACATCTATCTGACCTTCAAATATGGGAATATCAAAATTAAGCTGTACCTTGAAAGGAGAGGTGCTTCCAAAGTGGTCGTTTGATGAAGATGCACTTGTTTCTATCAATAGGTGTTGAAGGATGTGGGAAAAATTCTCCATCATTTCATCCCTCTGTCGCGTGAGAGCTTGCTCAAGCAACAAATTGATAGAATCGTCTTCTCCTTCACTTTTCTTTTCTTTTGCCATGGAGGGTTTCTTGGGTGTGTGAGAACAATTTTATTCAAGAGAGATAAGCTCGAGACCCAAATTTCCATACTCGGACCTTGTCGGGGACATGCACTGAAAAAAAATGATCAAGAGCAACCTGCTTTGATACCATTGATCCAGATTATTTTTGGCACGAAATGAGAGTGGAGATATAATAAAGAAAAGTACAGAGATATCTCGGATATCCAATATTATAACATAAATGTATCAGAGATGCAACCATAAACACAAATATACAGTAATACACAATTTTTTATTAATGAGCGAAAATGTACAAAGACTATAAAATACAAAGTGCAGAAAGACTCACTAGAATGGTGACATCTATCCCTGATAAGAGATGTGACAGATACTCGCATCCACGAGAAGATGATTTTACAATAAGGCTCCAACGACCTTTTTATCATAAATAAAATCCAAAACCCTAACCCCGGACGATGAAAAGCCAATAGTTTTGTGGACCCCGTTTTGGGTGGTTTGGTGTATCAACTTCCTGGGGGTGTAACTTTGGAATACGATCTCTGTTTGGGGTGAACGATAGCTCGTTGGAAAGGTATTGTCGAGGAGATTCATTTTGGGGGATCAATCAGAGCCTTCTTCTATCATTAAGAATCTCTATCCCAGAAAGACTTCATTTAGGCCCTCAAAATGACCTCAGAAGTTAAAAACTGCTAAAAATAGTAAATTGCCAAAATTGCCAGAAAATTGTTTTGAGCGAGTTGGAAAAGGTGGGTGGCCACCGATATCCACCTGGATCAACCTCTTTGTAGACTTATACAATATCTAAATCATCTGAAGATTCCTATGAGTTTATTTGTGAATTAGGGTGTTAAGAACCAACTATCAATATAGCATAGAAAAACCTCAGAAAAAGTACTCAACGCCTTGAAAAAGAGATAATTTTAGATAGTAAGCCTCTTCGAGGGGGAAACCTCCTTTTACCCCACTTAAATTTTCAAGTACAAGATGATTCAAAATGAAAATGTCTCCTTGGTATATATAGGACACTAGGAGGTATAATTACAACTAATGGCCTAAAGCCAACATACATAAAATAACATTGCTAATATAATATGCCCCAATTAAGGGGTAATGAGCCAATATTAGGGATTAACATGCCCCTCCCCTTGAGAAAAGTGTTGTCCGCAATGCTTGAGTAACTCTGGATTCTTTTGTATAAAAGACTCATCTTCCCAAGTGGAATCTTCAGCCGATAGTTTCCTCCATTTAATGAGATACTTTGAAATGGATCTATTCCTCCGCTGGTGAATTCTTGTGTCAGTGATGGCTTCAGGCTCCAATATGATTTTTCCTTCCTTGTCAAGTTCTGGAAATATAGTTTGAACTGGGATCTTGTCACCTATAACCTTCTTTAAGCATGAAACATGGAAAACTGGGTGTACTTGTGAAGATGCAGGCAACTCCAATTTGTATGCCATAGTACCAATATTTTGCAACATCTTATAAGGGCCATAGTACTTTGGTGATAATTTATTATCCTTCTTGGCTTGCTTGAGGGACATATGTTTGTATGGTTGTAGTCTTAAAAACACCCAATCCCCTACTTCAAAACTTCTTTCACTACGATGTTGATCTGCTTGTTGTTTCATGCAATTATGTGCCATGGTTAGGCCGTCCTTTAAGATTTGGAGAACTTGTTGTTGATTCTCGATGTGATCTTCCACTGCTTGAACCTTAGATTTTTCTCTTAGAGAAGAAGTGATGGAAGGAGGGTGGTATCCATAAAGTGCCATAAATGGTGTCATTTTTGTTGTAGTATGAAAGGAAGTGTTATACCACCATTCTGCCAAGGGTAACCATTTGAACCATTGTGTTTGTTTATCAGAGACAAAGCATTGAAGGTATCCTTCCAGACATTTGTTCACTATCTTGGTTTGTCCATTAGATTGAGGATGATAGAATGACCTATGAGCCAATT
>JASDQU010103496.1:105106-118257 GCA_032191745.1 Picea mariana | reverse complement strand
GGGTGATTTGTGAAAGGTAAAAACCACCTATTTTATGGAGTCCACGTGTTGAAGGCTAGTCTCTTCGTGTTTCCTCAAGTGGTTTTTCTAAATTACCTTTACCATTTGTGAATGAATAACCCTTGCTATAGCTTGGGTCATGAGAGGACTAGGTAAGTGCCTAGGGTTTAATTTTGTGGATATATGTTAGCGCCTGTTGATACAAAACTTTGTTTCGAGCTCTTAATTGAATGGATGAGGGAGTAGAGTAATGTATAAATCAGAGAACGAGGAAATTTTCAATTCATTACCCATAACGGCTAATTGAGTCATAATAAGACTCTATAACTCAATTCCTATTATATCGAACCATCTAGTCCCTTATTCAACTGAAGAAATTCAGTACATAGGAGACATTGGAGAATGTAAATGTAAAGTAGAGAGAGGTTATGAAGACAAAGATCGAATAGTCGATCCACAAGTGTAATCAACCATCAAGGATTAAATTTCTACAAGAAATTATATGACGGGACACATATTATATATTTAAGTTTTGTGTTATTGAGACATAGATATGAGATTGATAAATATGAAATGGGTTTAGACTAGTAGGAGCACAATAAAATTTACAAGGATATAATCTGATCAATCATGATCAACAATGAATTAGAAATTATACGTGTACATGTGGGAGTGTTAAAGAACACTTGGTGGAAAATTGAACAACTAGGATTTAAGCAACATTAACAAGAATAGATCCTTGGAAAACCTCTTTGTAGGCTTATACATTAGCTAAATCACTTGAAGTTGCCTATGAGTTTATTTTTGAATTAAGGAAAACAAGTGGGGTGTCTCTACATCAAGTGAAATTAATTGAATACTCTGATTTTATATGCATTGGCCCTAGTGGGCCTATCATTTTTATATCAGATAAAGTAAGCGCTTTTGGGATGAACACGTATGTGCAAGTATGTTCTTTGGGAAGAAACTAGAACATGTTTTATTTTGGAAGAAAATGTGAATATGTGTGTTCTTGAAGAGTTAAAGAACAATACATATCTGAAACAAAATTTTGTATCTACCAGGAGATTTAGTTGATTCAAAGGATTGTTATGCTCTTTATGAGAGGTTTTCTTAGAGGAGAGTTAAGAGAAAGTGTGGTTTTGAAAACAATTTTATGCAGAAGCATTGTACAAGGAGGTTGAGATTGATTCAAAAAATGGATCAAAGGAATGATGTTGAAGATGAGATCTTGGCACATATCTTTCCAAGTGTTGATTAGATTTTTTTATGCCAACTTTGGTCATAAGGAATTTGTGTTTGGAGGTAGAAGAGAAGGGAAGTTGATAGCAACCATTACAACAAGTGAATATGTGATATAAGAAGAGAGAGTCAACAGAGCTCTCTAGTGAAATAAGTTGTGACAAAACCCCGATAGGAAATTAAAATTGGTGAAGAAGAAGAGGACAATACAGTTCTCAAAGGAAGAGGTGAAAAGTTGATTATGCAGAAGACAAATAGCTTTGGAAGTTGATGAGCAGGAGTGCTCAAGAAAAGGTTCTACTGTAGAGAACCAAGAGGAGATACCAAGAGGATGACTTGGTACTGGTGACAAGTAGCAGACTTGTTACAGATATGGGAAAGGATTATTGCAACTCACAAGTGGATAAGGAAAATCCATAGGAGGTGGTAAGGGTGACTAATGATGGTCACCTTAAGTGTTCCAAGAGAAGGCAGAATCATGTGGACATAAATTCCAAGGAAGTTAGCATAAGGAAAATGAATGATGATAAATTTGATAGGGAAATGGTTGAGTTGAGAGTACATCTTAATGTACTAATGGAGTTGCTACAGAAGCATGCGGAGGACCAAAGATATGGATGGAAATGAAGAAGAAGAAGGTGAGATGAAACTCATTGCAAATGAATCTAAGGCAAAGGATGTATGCCAGGTTGAAAAAGGAACTTAGAGAATTTGAGTATGAAAAGGAAATTTGCATATGTGGACCTAAACAAGTAGTATTCTTTGATGAAGAGGAATCTAGAGATGCCGATGAGATATTTCTTGATAGTCTTATGAAATATTGGACTAGTTCAGATCAACATGGGGATATGATGATTGAGGCATCAAATGAGGAGCCTTTTATTTTTTATTCTGAGACTTTGTGTATGATTGCAAATTTGGCAGGTGATGACAAGAAATTGGATGATGTGGTTATGCATGTTGATGAAGAAATGAGACTCCTAGAAGATATGGTTGAGATAGAGACATTTTTTATTGAGCATGTGTTTATTGATACTAAATATGGTGAATTTGGAAAGGAAGATGCCATAATAGAGGAAGTTGAAGATTCATTGTACAATAATTTGTTTGTGGATGAAGGTGATGGAAAGTCATAAATTTTTTTCATAAAGATGAAGGGAGAAAAGGGAGTGTTTTATTAAGAAATTGAAGACGAAGAGACCTCAAGTTCTATTCTAAAGGAAAATGAGGAAGCATCACCTCACAAAAATTGTGAAAGTACAAAAGATGAAGAGTCACTTTATGAAGGCATGCTCAAGGAGGTTCCAACTATTGGAATTCTTAATGCCAATCTTGTGCCAGAGGACATAAATACAAAAGAAGAGATGGAGTTTTTGGAGGAGTGGCTGGAAGAGGACCCAAGTGATGGATATTGCATGGAGGTTACAAATACAATTCAAGATGGTTTTGTTGAATTGTATGAGCAGTTGAATTTCTTGGAGGAGAATATAATAATCCAAAGACTGCATATTCAACATGTGAAGTCAGAGCTGGAGGAAGAAGAAATTGTCTTAAAATACAATGAGGAGAAAGATGCAAGGAAGAATATGAAGTAGACATTATATAAGATTTTTATAACTCTTGTGCAAGAAGAGGATATGCAGTAGAAAAGGAGAAATGATAGAAATTAAATTCACCCGAGGACATAGATGAATAAGAAAATTGATGGATTGTGGGTACTGATGAGGACAACATCCAAGAGAAGATACAACAAAAAACAACCAACAACAGAGTTCAGTTGATTGAAAGGATTTGCATCATCAAAGCAAGTGTGAAACAACAACATAACATTTGGAATGCTGGAGAATTGAAGGAAATTGTTGTAGAACAACAAAAAGGTAACAAAATAGATAGACAACTACAACATAAAGTTTGGTATCCAGGAAGACTTCAACAAAGGAACTCATGATAAAGAGATCATGAATGTTTTTTTTCCTTGGGAGTCTGATGTAGGAGAATTTTTCCTCCTGAACTTGGTCACTTTGAAGAGACCTAAAGGGTATTGAGTTTACTAAGGGAGTGGGTTCCCTCATGTATATTTTGTTAAATTTTCCTATGTTTGATGGAATCCTAGAATATTTGTATAAGGATTGATATGTATATAATCAAATCCATTTTTTATGTGGATCTCGAGAGTTTTGTGAGGGTTAGAGAAATCTTAGGATGAGTGAGATATCTTAGGAGATAGTTAGAGATCTCAAGAATATATTATGGATCTAGAGATCCTAGATATAGGGATTGAGTGATAATTTTAAGGATCTGCAATAAAATTGGATTCAGAGTTCTTTGTTAAAACTGTAAGCCAAGAGGCATTAATGGGTTCAAAGAAGATTGGTGTGTAGGTGAGGATTGAGAATGTAGAAGGCCAAAGAGGCCAGGAGGTTCATTTAGAGGCCAAAATTATGCAAATGATGCCTATGGAGCAGAGAGGCTCTTTGTAAAGGTTATGTATAGAAATTTTTCATATAAGGAGTGAAAACACTCTGTTTTGAGTGTGAGTTATTAAATTGTTTCCTTTGATTTCTATGAAATTAGGCGTCCCTACAATATAGGTATACATATTGAATGGTTTCATAAGTTCTCCATTTATGCAATGATATATTGAGGGGTCTGTGTAGGTATTGAGAATAATCCTTCCAAATAAATGAAGATCGTAGAGCCCTTATATATGGAAAGAATCTATGGATAAAATCATGTCTTTGGATGATGAGTTGAATTTGCAGGCCTTGTAATATCGGTGGAAACCCTCCTTTGGAACATAATTTCAGTTTTTTTCCTTTGAAACTATGGTTGAATTGATTCTATGATCATTGATCAAGCTTACGGTCAATGATCCATGCAGAGGAATAAGCAGTCATGCACTAGAGTGCCAGAGATAATGGAAATCATCAAATTTGTATAGATAAGCTACATGAACCATCAGATCATTAAGAGAATAAACCCGAGCCATCAAATTGTAAAGTCAACCCATTGGAAGATCATGGAAGAGTAACAACCATCAGATTGTAATACAAAGGATGAACAACACAAATATGCCTCGCATTGAAAAGATGCACAAAGGATAAGTTCAGGGTGATTTGTGAAAGGTAAAAACCACATGTTTTATGGAGTCCAGATGTCGAAGGTTGGTCTCTTTGCATTTACTCAAGTGGTTTTCATAAAATGCCTTTACAATTTGCGAATAAATAACCCTTGATCATAGCTCGGGTCATGAGAGGACTAGGTAAGTGCCTAGGGTATAATTTTTTTGATATATGTTAGTGCCTGTTGATATAAAACCTTGTTTCGAGCTCTTGATTGAATGGATGAGGGAATACAGTAATGTATAAATAAGAGACTAAGGAAATTGTTAATTTGAGACCCATAAAGGCTTAATCAAATCATATTAAGACTCTATATCTCAATTCCCATTATATCGAACCATCTAGTCCATTATTCAAGTGAAGAAATTCAGTCCATATGATACATTGGAGAATGTAAATGTACCAGAGAGAGGTTATAAAGATAGAGATCAAATAGTCGATCCCCAAGTGTGATCGATCATCGAGGATTAAATTTCTGCAAGAAATGATAAGGCAAGACAAATAGTATAAATTTAAGTTCTATATTATTGAGACAGAGATATGAGATTGATGAATATGAAAGGGGTTTAGATTGGTAGCAGCGCCCGAAAATTTACAAGGATATAATGTGATCAATCTTGATCAACAATGAATTATAAATTGTACATGTACATGTGGGAGTGTTAAAGAACACTTGGTGAAAAATTGAACAACTGGGATTTAAACATGGTTAACAAGAATAGATCCTTGGACAACCTCTGATCCAGATTATTTTCGGCACGAAATGAGAGAGGAGATATAATAAATAAATGTATAAAGATATCTCGAATATCCGATATTATAACAAAAATGTATCATAGATGCAACTATAAACACAAATATACAGTAATACACAATTTTCTATTAATGAGCAAAAATGTACAAATACTGTAAAATATAGAGTGTAGAAAGACTCGCTAGAATGGTGACATCTATCTCTGAGAAGAGATGTGACAGCGACTCGCATCCATGAGAAGATGATATTACAATGAGGCTCCAAATGCCTTTTTATCATAAATAAAATCCAAAACCCTAACCCCAGATGATGAAAAACCAACAGTTTTGTGGACCCCGTTTTGGGTAGTTTGGTGTATCAACTTCCTGGGAGCATAACTTTGGCATACGATCTCTGTTTGGGGAGCACAATAGCTCGTTGGAAAGGTATCGTCGAGGAGACTCATTTTGAGGGCCGAATTAAAGCCTTCAACTATCATTGAGAAGCTTGATCCCAAAAAACCTTCATTTAGGCCCTCAAAATGGCCCCACAAGTTAAAAACTGCTAAAAATAGTTAATTGCCAAAATTGCCAGAATTTTTTTTTGAGCGAGTTGGAAAAGGTGGGTGGCCACCGATATCCACCTGGATCAATCCTCTTTCCTTAGGAATCAATGGTCTCCATTGCATTGAGTGCCCAGGGGAGAGGGAAAAGAGTTTGTTGACTCTGCATCTTGATGAGTTGCTTGCCTTGTTGGAAAAGTTGTGTTGCTTAGCGTTTTGAAGGTTTTCACGAACCCGTGGCTAGAAGGGTTGGAACTTTTTAACCAATCTGGCTACATGAGATGTCTCTGTGCAGAAGGAATCTTTGCGCTTTGTTGCAGTCTTGTCGACCTTCTTTTGTTGGATAGAAGGTGCTTGGGCCAAGGTTGTAGTGGTTGCAGTATCCTTTTGTTCACCTTTTAAACATATTGTGAAGAAGTTAAATTTTGTAGTATGAGATACTACCTTGAGGAACTGTTAGGTGGGACAGTAGTTGGAACCACTTTTGGTATCCCGTAGAGATGACCCCCCAGAGTAACAATGACACTATGGGGTCGAGACTCATAGATAGCATGGCACTTCCACATATATGGCTGGCCCAAGAGAACATCACAGAAATATAGCGGGGAAAAATCACATAATACCCCATCCTTGAAGGGTTGGATGTCGTATGACATTCGACACTGCTGGCTGACACATAGATCTCATATCTAGTGAAGCCACTCGATGTTGTATGGATGTGGTTGTGGTGTTGTCGACAATACTAACTGTTTGACGACCTCTTCTGAGATCAGGTTCTTATGGCTTTCGCTATCAACAATAAAATGCAGCGGGGTCCCCTTTACCCACATCTATGAAAGAAAAAGGTTCCCTCCCTCTTCAATATTTGTTGCTTCTTCTGGTTGAATTGATGCAGTCGCGACAAAAGCAGTGGGGTCTGCGTCGATGATCTATCTTCTGTCAATATTTTATGATTCAGATTCTGAATCAGGGTTCAGCTCCTTGTCTTTGATTTCGGCCACCAATGACTGTTTTGAGAGACATTCATCGGTGTTGTGCCAAGGGATTTTATGGAAATCACACCATTTTCCGATGTCCTTATTCGTCTTCCCGTGACCGTTATTTTCCAATGTCTTGGACTAGTTTTCGGGAGACTGTTTGTTAGGGCCGCCTTTATCATACTTTAGTTGTTGCGGATTTACAGACCTGAACTCCCATTTTTTCTGGTGCTTAAATTTCTCCTCGATTTTAACAACATATCGATAAGCAACACCGAGTGATGAGATGTCCAGAAAATCCATTTCACTTTGGATGTATCTGTGTAGAGCCCCACGGTATTTCAGAACCAAATGTCATTCAGAGTCTTTGATACCCATCTTGGTGTGCAAGGTATGGAAGGTATTGGTGAAATCCAGAACTTCTTGGCCCCTCTATTGCCGCAGTGTGTTCCATTTCATATATTGGTCCTCATAGTTTCCAACAAGGTAATACTATTCCTTTACCGCATCCACAAAAAAATAACCAAGTGGGATCAACCCCATATATTCTAGACTCTTCTATGGAACTTTTATCCCAGTAAGTTTCCCACCAATGTTTGACATGGGGGAAAGATTTAAGGAGTGTGAAGGTGATCTTTTCCCTGCCGGAAAATTGGTGAACAGATAAATAACCTTCTAGCATATTTAACCATTTGCCTAGGGAATCCACATCTATCTAACCTTCAAATATGGGAATATATAAATTAAGTTGTACCTTGAAAGGAGAGGTGCTTCCAAAGTGGTTGTTTGATGAATATGCACTTGTTTCTATTTGTAGGCGTTAAAGGATGTGGGAAAAATTCTCCATCATTTCATCCCTCTATCGTGTGAGAGCTTGCTCAAGCAACAAGTTGATAGAATCGTCTGCTCCTTCATTTTTCTTTTCTTTTGCCATGGAGGGTTTCTTGGGTGTGAGAGAGCGATTTTATTCAAGAGAAACAAGCTCAAGACCCAAATTTATATACTCGGACCTTGTCGGGGACATGCACTAAAAAAAATGATCAAGAGAAACCTGCTTTGATACCATTGATCCAGATTATTTTTGGCACGAAATGAGAGTGGAGATATAATAAAGAAACATACAGAGATATCTCGGATATCCAATATTATAACATAAATGTATCAGAGATGCAACCATAAACACAAATATATAGTAATACACAATTTTCTATTAATGAGTGAAAATGCTCAAAGACTATAAAATACAGAGTGCAGAAAGACTCCCTAGAATGGTGACATCTATCTTTGAGAAGAGATGTGATAGATACTTGCATCCATGAGAAGATGATTTTACAATGAGGCTCCAAAGGCTTTTTTATCATAAATAAAATCCAAAACCCTAACCCCAGACGATGAAAAGCCAATAGTTTTGTGGACCCCGTTTTGGGTGGTTTGGTGTATCAACTTCCTGGGGGCGTAACTTTGGAATACGATCTCCCTTTTGGGGTGAGCGATAGCTCATTGGAAAGGTATTATCGAGGAGATTAATTTTGGGGGCTCAATCAAAGCCTTTTTCTATCATTAAGAATCTCTATCTTGAAAAACCTTCATTTAGGCCCTCAAAATGACCCCAGAAGTTAAAAACTGCTAAAAATAGTAAATTGCCAAAATTTGCCAGAAAATTGTTTTGAGCGAGTTGGAAAAGGTGGGTGGCCACCGATATCCACCTGGATCAACCTCTTTGTATAATTATACAATATCTATATCATCTGAAGCTTCCTATGAGCTTATTTGTGAATTAGGGTGTTAAGAAACAAATATCAATATAGCATAGAAAAACCTCAGAAAAAGTACTCAACACCTTGAAAAAGAGATAATTTTCAAATTGAAAATGTCTCCTTGGTATATATAGGAGACTAGGAGGTATAATTACAACTAATGGCCTAAAGCCGACATAAATAAAATAACATTACTAATATAATAAGCCCCAATTATGGGGTAATGAGCCAATATTAGGGCTTAACATAGGGATATGAAGCGAGGTGTCTCTACATCAAGTGAAATTAATTGAACACTCTTATTTTATAGGAATTGTCCATGGTGGGGATATCAATCAACACCATCATATCTATAGGATTAATTTCATACCATTGATCATTCTTTACTCATACCATCCTTTTCAATTTTACCTCTATTATCTGATAGAATTTGGCCATTTTCTTTTACAATTCTATAATCTTCCCAACTTCATCATGTAATCAACCTATACAATTCTTTCTTATAACCAATAGTGCTTCCGGACCAAATTCACATGATCCATCAAGAACACAATCTGGTGCTTCAAGTCCTGATTTTTTTTTAATTACGACCTTATATACTTTTATTCATTGAAAATTTCCAAACACTTCACATGAAACCTGTAAATTTTTCCTATAGAGTTTATTTTTTCGCCCTACCGTCCCAATTTTGTAAGTTGATGCTCTGAGACCACAATGTAATGTCCCCATATAGTATTCCCAATCATAGGATAGGTGGCTACGACTAGAGGATTTTAAATTCCAACTTGCAGAGGCTAAATATTCATAATAGCAACTAATTAGGCCTCCTAGGAAGGGCTAGATCAGTTTAATATGATGCATGTGCAAGTGTGGAGAATAAAAATGTAGTAGAAACAATAAACATAGTCATCAACAACATTCATAATACAATGATTTCATGATAAAAACAAGCACGAATTTTGCATATTCATAGACAGCATAAGAGACTTATATTTTAATTAAAGAAGGTCCAATAAATTGGTTGTGTAAGAAATTTTCCACCCAAATGTAGGTATATGTTGTATATACCACCCGCAAGCTAGGCTATGAGGCCACCAAGGTGAATGAAACAACTACAAGCCTCTCTCTCTCTCTCTCAACCCAACCAATTTACTCGCATGCTTGACCAATTTTCTCATCACATAGCATTATAGGCATCTCATCCAACCATCAAAAGACAAAGAACTCTCTTCCACTACCCCACACAACATAAGGAAGGAATGCACTTTTTGCTCAAAAATCCCTCAGAGTACCCTTCCCTTATAGTGCTCTTCAATATGTGTAGAAACAGTCCAATATGATGTATGGTTTCTAAGATTTGCCTACAAGATAAATACTTAGCTTTAAAATAATCCAAAGAATAAAACATGTACAATGAGGGATGTTTTCCTAACTTTCCTAACCTTCATTCTAAGAAACAACCATCACACTTTTCATCTCAAGTCAATTTCCAGGAATCTCATGGATAGCCAAAGAACACAACATGCATGAATGCCTCCATGCAGGAGAGTGTTGGAATGAATTCCTTAGTCATTGGAAACAAAATATTTTGGTGAAAATATTGTTGGCATTATTTCTAACTTTGGGAATGTAGGACTCCTACAATTTTCCTAAGGACAATACTTGCCCCCATGTTTCCATTTTCCACCAACTTCTCACAAACCTTCAATGATTGGTTTTAATCGGTCAAAGAAGGTGGATGACTTCATTTAACACACATGGTGGAAAGGAGATGAGTTTTAAGGTTGACACTTGGAAATGGAGGATTTACTTCCCCATAGAACTCCTTTCATCTTCCCCTCTAATGGAATCATAGCCCCTCTAAATCTCTACACAACCATCTTGTACCATTATATTATATTCCAACATTAATTTGTACATAGCTTGATTATACCATCGTGAACCTAACACATGGTCCATATGTGCAACGCTTTTCTTGTAACGCTTTATCTGAGGTCGATTTCATAGGAGCAAGGGATCATTTTCAGTTGAAGGAGCCATCATTTTAGGTATACACATAGCCGAATCCGTTGTGGTTGTTTGTGGTCGAATCTTATCAATATTTCGCGCATTGCTGCAGTAGCAAGAGGATACAAGGAGTAGGAAGAGGAGTCAGCCCAACTACATAAGAGGCGGCTTTATTCATAGCAAATTTTGGTTCAAAATTTTGCACGACATCAGTCCGAGGTTGCATCCACTTGGCAAGTTTGCCAAAAAGGGTAAATTCTGGCGCAAGGGTTTGCAGAAGTTCGAGCCCCACATCCCGAGGTCGAATATGGGGGATTCGTCGGACACAGATTTGATAGCAGTCGGAGGTAGAACCACATGTTGGAGAAGATCCCAGTTTGTTTAAATAGTCAAAAGACGAGTTTTTGTGTTCAATGTCGCTGTGCTCTAATGAAGTTGAGGCCTGCTAACATTGGTAAATTATAATTTTTTATCTATTTGAAAGGTTTTTTCTATCTGACCCCAAATCGGTTTAAATTATAATTTTTTATCTATTTGGATGGTTTTTTCTATCAGACCCCAAAACGGTTTAAATTATAATTTTTTATCTATTTGAAAGGTTTTTTTTATCAAACCCCAAATCGGTTTCAAAGACATTGTCAAGAAATACCCCCAATATATGCAAAAGAGCTTGTAAAAGGTTGTAATAGCAAGAGTTCATATTCTGTTTGCAATAGGACTAAGTAGTTAAGCTGTTGAACTTCTATTAGTTTGAAAATACTACCATTTGTCCATTGGGGAAGTTAGCATGAGCACAAGGTGTCGAAGAAAGGGAGAAATGTTGTTTTTATAGAAATATTCCAGTAGGCTTGATTATCTGTTTTATTTCAATATGGTAAAGATGGTGAAGGCATGGTCATATATATTGAAAATATGTTAATGATTGTATCGCATTACAAAAAAAAGAAGCTAAAAGGGTGCATGTTCAGTGGTATCAGACACTCCTATTACTAATGAATGTGAAAGATAGGTGCATGTTAGATACCTTATATTTTTGTATGTGTTTGTTACATTAATCCTTGTTGTTGTGAATTCATGGATATGTCCAGCAGTTATAATGCTATTCCCTAGTTCTTCGTTAAAAAATTATGGTATTTGGGCCACTAAGATGAGAACTAGACTATTTATGGATGATCTATGGGATATTCTATTGAATGAGTTTGAAGAACCCTCAAATCAAGAAGCTTATGAAGGGCTGATTCAAGAGCAAAAGGATCAACTCATAGCAAATAAGAAGAATGATGCAACACCATTATTTCTCATTCAACAAGGCTTGGATGAGAGCATTCTTCCCAAAGTTGCAGCAACAACTAGGTCCAAAGAATCTTGGAATATACTAGAGATGGCATACAAGGAAAGGAGGAGAAACACTGATCATCATCAAGCTAAGTCACAAAGCATTGTAGTTGATGATGGAATGACTGTTGTAACAAAATAATTAGAGGAATTTGACATCACAGAAATAATTGGAGAAATTGAAGAGCTTGTTGAAGCAGGAGAATATAAACAAGACATAGAGTTTGTAGTTGTTGAAGAAGTTGCAAGAGATGCAGAGGATGAAAGCAAAGCCCACTGTGTGGATGATGAAATTAAAGGTGAAAGTGAAGAATTTTCACGAGATGAGGATGAAAGCAAAGCCCACTGTGTAGATGATGAAATTAAAGGTGAAAGTGAAACTCCCTTCACAACAGTGGCAAAATGTAAGAAGAATCTAGCAATAAACCTTCATTTAGGCCCTCAAAATGGCCCCACAAGTTAAAAACTGCTAAAAATAGTTAATTGCCAAAATTGCTAGAAATTTGTTTTGAGCGAGTTGGAAAAGGTGGGTGGCCACCGATATCCCCTTGGATCAATCCTCCATCCTTAGGAATCAATGGTCTCTATTGCATTGAGTGCCTAGGGGAGAGGTAAAAGAGTTTGTTGAATCTGCATCTTGATGAGTTTCTTGCCTTGTTGGAAAAGTTGTGTTGCTTAGCTTTTTGAAGGTTTTCACGAACCCGTGGCTAGAAGGGTTGGAACTTTTTATTCAATCTGTCTACATGAGATGTCTGTGTGTAGAAGGAATCTTTGTGCTTTGTTGCAGTCTTGTCGACTTGCTTTTCTTGGATAGAAGGTGCTTGGGCCAAGGTTGTAGTGGTTGGAGTATCCTTCTGTTCACCTTTTAAACATATTGTGAAGAAGCTAGATTTTGTAGTATGAGATACTACCTTGAGGAAATGTTTAGGTGGGATAGTAGTTGGAACCACTTCTGGTATCCCGTAGAGATGACCCCCCAGAGTAACAATGACACTATGGGGTCGAGACTCATAGATAGCGTGGCACTTCCACATATATGGTTGGCCCAAGAGAACATCACAGAAATATAGCGGGGCAACATCACATAATACCTCATCCTTGAAGGGTTGGATGCCGTATGACAATCGACACTGCTGGCTGACACATAGATCTCATATCTGGCGAAGCCACTCGATGTTGTATCGTTGTGGGTGTGGTGTTGTCGACAATACTAACTGTTTGATGACCTCTGCTGAGATGATGTTTTTACGGCTTCCACTATCAACAATAAAATGCAGCAGGGTCCCCTTCACCCACATCTGTGAATGAAAAAGGTGCTCCCCCTCTTTAAGATCTATTGCTTCTTCTGGTTGAATTGATGCGGTCGCGACAATAGCAGTGGGGTATGCATCGATGATCTATCTTCTGTCAGTATTT
>JASDQU010103496.1:58508-80113 GCA_032191745.1 Picea mariana | reverse complement strand
TTGCCAAGTGGATGCAACCTCGGACTGATGTCGTGCAAAATTTTGAACCGAAATTTGCTATGAATAAAGCCGCCTCTTATGTAGCTGGGCTGACTCCTCTTCCTACTCCTTGTATCCTCGTGCTGCTGCAGCAATGCGCGAAATATTGATAAGATTCGACCACAAACAACCACAGCGGATTCGGCTATATGTATACCCAAAATGATGGCTCCTTCAGCTGAAAATGATCCCTTGCTCCTATGAAATCGACCTCGGATAAAGCGTTACAAGAAAATCGCGATCTTCACGACCTGCTAAGTGAGCATAGACCAAGACTCTGGCTCTGTATCATTATGCCGCGCGATCTCTGGATTCAGCGCATTCCTTCTTCCCCACATCGCTGATGCAGATCCCGTAGCTGCTGAGCTCTTGGGGAACGATCCGATTCTGCCTCGGACTCCAATCCTTTCCCAAGCTTCCGTTAGACTGGCTCTGATATCAGATTGATGGCTACAACTAAACTCACACAGCTGCAGCTAAAACTTTGATACACTCCATTGAATCAGAAAATCATTTTTATACACGGAGGAATAATCTAGAGTATCCTTCAGGGGATATCTAGACCGGGATATCTAGACCTTATAGGAATTCTGTAGAACCTGCTAGACCCCTAACTAGAAGACTCATTTAGAAGTTTATCACCTACCACATAAAATGTGTCTTTCTCGGGAGTAATTACTAGTTTCAACAAGATAGCATACTATACAATCCAATAGTATGCAGGTTAGCACAGTCTGCGTGATCAAATTATGAATGAAAATTATGCAGGTTAGCAAGTCTCCTCTGTTGATCGGCGTACTTAATAGTTGATGAAATGCGCGAATTATGCAGATTCAATCTATTTTCCGAGTCTTCTCAGATTCTGCAGCTTGCCTCTCTGATACTTTCCATAGATATTCTGCCGCTTGCCTCGCTGATACTTTCTGCAGATATTTTGAAAGAAGTATTAAATAATAGTTAAATTAAAATTAGATATTAATATGGAATTATTTACATTTTGAAATTCATTTTAATTTTAAATTTATTCAATATTTAAAAGTGTATATTTTTCGTTATAAAAGTTGAAAACAATCGGACTTCAGAACATTTAATACTTCTGCTTCAAAAATTAAAAATACGGAAAATTTAATACTTCTCAAATTTGATAAATCTAAAACTAAATATATATATAAAACAACTTAATTTTTCAATTTTATTTTAATTATTATATTTTCAGAAACTAAATATATATATAAAACAACTTAATTTTTCAATTTTATTTTAATTATTATATTTTCAGAGTTGAGTCATGGTAAATGGTAAAGCCCGTAATATATATTTTTTAATTATAAAAAATTAAAAAATTCAATTTTTGTTTTTATACTTTCTATTATAACTCTGTATTTTCATTATGCAGATCATGAGGAGGAAAACGCACTAATCAATCATGATCTACAAATAGTATTTACAATGGAAACGTTACTAACTGCTACAAGAAACTTTCATGATGATAACAAGCTCGGAGAGGGAGGCTTTGGCCCTGTATACAAGGTAACACAGGCTCACAAAACTACCACTAGTTATCTTTACAATCTTGAATTATGGTAATATGCAGGGTGTTCTCATCGCAGCAATGACCGCTGGATGGATGTAGATTACTAGCTTGAAAACAAATAAAAATTGTAGGAAGGTATTTAAGCTTTAATACTTTACAAAAGTTTCATATGCTCTTTTTTTGTTTTAATCTAGGGAGTTACTCAGGATGGAAAAGAAATAGCTGTGAAAAGGCTGTCTTTAAAATCTATGCAAGGAAGGAAAGAATTTTTCAATGAAGTTAAACTTGTAGCCAAAATTCAACATAGAAATCTTGTGAACGTTCTAGGCTGCTGCGCAGAGGGATCAGAAAGGTTGATTGTTTATGAGTACTTACCCAATAAGAGCCTTGATCAAATCCTATTCGGTGAGTGACTTCCATTTTATTATTCAAGTCTAGAGAAAACATTAATGTTTGAAGAACACTTGTAACTATTGGCAAACACAGATATGGATCCAAACAAACGCAAAAAGCTTGATTGGTTGAAGCGTTACAACATAATAATGGGAGTAGCTCGTGGGCTTCTCTATCTTCACCAGGATTCTCAACTGCGGATTATTCATCGGGACATTAAAGCAAGCAACGTGTTGTTGGACGAAAAACTGAATCCTAAGATAGCAGATTTCGGCTTAGCAAGACTTTTCCCTGAAGACGAAACTCACATCAGCACAAGAGTTGCAGGAACTTAGTAAGATTTCAATACACTCTGTAAATACATATGTTTTACTTTATGCTGATTTCATTTCAAGAGGATTGATAATATTGTAATTGTACTTTATGCCATCTTTGTTTTGTTTTTGGTGACTTACATTCTCGGTTAAGCTTTTGCAAATAACTTAACCTAGTTCTATTTTTTATCCTCATTATGTAATCTTTGACAATGTACATTGGAAATGCAGCGGGTATATGCCACCAGAGTATGCTATGCAGGGGCAATTATCTGTAAAAACCGATGTCTATAGCTTTGGYATTCTTCTCCTGGAACTTATCGCAGGAAGRAAGAACACGGATTACAATTTGTCACCTGAAATGCAGATTCTTTTAGGATGGGTGAGATACTGTTTCTGTTGTATCGCCAACTGAACATAATTACGTTAACTAGACCATGTTCTTTAGTTCATCTATAAACCGTTTAGGGAAGTACGCTATCACAAATTGCACTGCCGATCTTGTGGATATATCTTATCAGAATGACGAACCCGTTGTGACGGTGCAGGTATGGAGATCATACGATGAAGGAAATATTGTGCAAATGATTGATCCAGCAATAATTGAAACGTGCGATAAGAATCAAGCGAGGAGATGCATTCAGGTTGGTCTTTTGTGTACACAAGCCGAAGCCCGTCTTCGTCCACCGATGTCTACAGTCACTTTGATGCTTTCAAGTGATTCAGTGACGAACTTACCCGATCCCACAAAGCCTGCTTTTGTGAATTCTTATGTTTCCCAAACCACCAAATTCACCAGTTCCGAGTCGTCACATGCGTCTGCAGCTGCATCTTCTTCTGCATCCACTCACATTCTTCCAATTCCTGCATCTAACGCCACTGTTTCCATTTCTGACCTGGAACCCAGGTAATGCAAAATCTGCAGTTCAAATAAGAGATTCCATTCCCGACTTCATACCAGAAAAGCAATTTGTTTTTCTGCAGCTATTTGTTTCATAGCATGTTCAATGAAGAAAAGCAATGGAATGCTATTTTTACATTTGAATAGAGTGGAAATGGAAGTAGAAGATTATTGTGATTTATTAAGTGAGTAGAAGAACACGAAAAGTAATTAAATTATGAAATTGGGAAAATGATGTATGCTAAATTTTATGTAAATTTGTTTATCTTAATATTCTTTGTATTTTTCTTATCCATTTCATTATATAAAGATTATGTGTATGGCTTTAGTGTTGAAAATATTAAAAAAAAAAAAAATGGTTTTTTTTTTAATATTCATAGTGTTAGAAAAATAGTTTTGATTATATATATAAAAAGAAATAAGTTTTCAACTTCTTTTTATTAATAATTTCAATATGGTTTTAAGTATTATTTTTTAATTTCAAAAAGAAAAACTGATAACTTCATAGAGTTTTATGATTGTGAACATCAAAAATTGTAAGTGAGTTTTTGGTTGAAGCCAATTGAGTAATTTGTAAACAAAAAGTACACTTCATCCATTATCATAACAAAATATAAAATAAAATGTTATAGTTAGAGGGTGCAAGAAAAAAGTGGAAGGAATGTTGTTAAGCTAATTGATTGAAATAATAAGTTTATGAATAATCTTAAAAATGAAATCCAAAGAATGAACAAATAAATAAATAAAATGAATTTATTTATTGGATTTATAGTAAAAAAAAACTTATTTCCTTACATGTCACCACCTTACTGAGTAGATGTATAAATATTTTCATCATATACCACCAATATCCCCAAAATACAACATCTAAAAGGTATGACTATTTCTAAAAAGAAAAACTTTGAATGACAAAAATCTCCTCCATAAAATAGCACATAAAGGATGGAGAAGGATTATCAGTTCTTAGAGAAAGAAAAGAGTATCTCACTTTAGGTGTCCTAGGAAAGTTTAAAAATTCCTTCAAGAAAGTTATAAGGTTCATTTTTCATAGTCATATAAACTCAGGACATGCAAAATAATAGTTATACAATGAAAATAACAAACATCACACTACAACAATACAAATAAATATTTAACAAAACTATCCACAATATTTTATTAAATCATGTGATAAACACTCTCTAACCTTGTATATTTAAATATCAAGCTCTTCCACACTTAAAGTTCTTCCTACTAAATATCATAAACTATAAAATCACAAATTCTATTGAAACTAAAAACCCATGTCTTGATCATTAGATCCTTAGTATATGTCTATCTCATTAGGACCAAATTATTGTTAAACGATGATGTGGACAAGTGCATTATAAATTTCAAAGGTTTTTTTCACATTCTTCCCTATACGTACAAATGTATAATATAAAAATATTGATGAGGTAGAACACATGTCCTCCACGTGTCACTAATTTTTTATTTTTTTTCCCCTTCCCACATAGGGATGTGGACATTGTAGTTCATCAACATAACTCTTTGCTAAGTCGTCCCATGTGGGCCTTTGCTTCCTCTTTCCCTACATTTTCCCATACTCCATGTTTGTCCATTCCACATTACTTTTTGCACCATGCTTAAATGTGGGAAGTGGGAATCTCATCCCTCACCCACTTGCAAAGTCTCCACGGTTCGATTTGGTGGAGCGGCTTACGAGTTAAGTTGGATGATGATGCGGGAAGTGAGGTGCTCCACACCTTGCAATTTCTCCCCTACTTGCGTATCTTTATAATTAGGATATGCAAGATTACTAAAGGTTACCTCTATTTTTTTAAATATTGTTTATTAGTCCATATTTTTAATTTAGGCCAAGGACTTATTAGAGCTTTGAGTTCTCTTTTTAACACTTTGAAAAGGAATGGGCTAAGATGGAAAAATTATTTTAAAAAAATGGAAACGTTTCTCTACAAAAAGAAGAAGATGAAAACATGTAGCCGCAAACACTTAACAAAACTAGATATCTAATAAAAGTAGAAACACATTTTGAGTGATGCCAGATTGTTTGATCTTTTGGGATGGTTCTGCATTAAATTCCCTTGGTTAAAAATATGTGAACATCTTTCTCATAAGGTTTTTGATAAATCTACAATCATTGGTTGTCAAATTATCTTCTTCTTTTTTTCTTTCTTCCCTTTTCTCTAAACTTCCTTCTGCTGCCATATTTATCTCTTATTCCTTCTTCATCTCTGGCTTTCTCTCCTTGTATGTTCTCACCACCTTTTCTACCTCGTTCTGCAGCTAAATCCCAATGGGCTCCATTCCTTCCACTTCCCTCATCTTATGCTTTACCACTTTATCTCCTACAAAATCCTCTAATTTATAGTATATTATTTACAACTCTTCTACTATAGGCTTCTCCTTATCTACAAATTTATCTACAACTCTTCTATTATCTAATAAATTTATTTTGTTTTTTTATGTTATGATACAAATAATGTACATTAACTTTAATGTTGAAAATAAATTTATTTTGTTCTTTATGTTCTGATAAAAATAATGTACATTAACTTTAATGTTGAAAATAAATTTATTTTGTTCTTTATGTTCTGTTCAGAGTGTTGAAAAAATAGTTTTGCTCAAACAATTCAAGATATATAAAATCTTTCTAATATTTCATCTTCTTCTTATTCTAATTTCATTATGGTTCTAGGTCTTATCTTTAAATTTCACAAGGAAACACTAAGAACTTGTATGATTGTGAAAAAATAAAATTGTAAGTGATTTTTTTGGTTAGAAACAATCTAGTAATTTGTAAACAAAATGAACACTTTTCCCTAAAATAAAATATTATAGTTGGAAAGTACAAGTAAATGAATAATGCTAAAAATGAAATTGAAATAATGAATAAATAAAGAAAAATAAATAAATTTATTTATTGAATATTTTTCCTTAAAATATCAATTCTTATAATTTCTTTCATTAAATTTCTTTTTCATTTAGGTCACATATCTCTTTATTAAAAGTAATGAAGGGTATATAAAACTAACTAGAACTTAGAAAATAAAGGTTAGACTATCACATGTAATCTATTAAAAATAAAATAAACTAATGGTTGTAATTCATAAAAGAGCAATATGTAGCCTTACCTACAAGAATAAACAATTCTCCTCATTTATTTATATCATAAAATTTGCACTGAACATCATACAAGTGTTGGTGGGGATTCAAAAATGAGTAGCACATATGATAAGAACCATATATGAAATAATCATGACTAGTACATTGGGGAAGAGGCTTAGTGTTAATGGTATCATTTATTCTAGAGGAAAAAACAAAATAATATGGGTTTGACATAACCATTAGTAGAAACCAAAATGCTTAATTATTTTGGCAAGTCTCTCTGGGATCTTATCCCACATAACCACCAACTTGAGATGAAATATGATGAATACATGATGTTAACTTGGAGTTCCTTACTACTCTCGAAGATACATCATCAGTACATAGGTGGAAGCCACTAATATATTTTGTTTCATCACATATATTAGCCTCAATATCAAGCAATTGGTTACTTTAACAAAAAAACTCTCTGCTAATAATAATTTAAGTGGAATAAAAAGAAGAGACAATATGATCTATGTTTTCTACAACAATTCATTCATTCCATATAAAATGTTGATAAGGTAGAAAACTAATAAGTTCATGGGAAGAAGTCTCACCCTCTCTATCTTCTTCATGTAAATTTCCACCATTAAGTAACACATAAGGGTTTGGCCTTGCAAAATTTATTTAAATAGGATCATGGATGGCTTCCTGTATGATGAAACCATAAAAAAAAATCAGGATACAAAGCATAGAAAGTATTAGAGGTAAGAGAATGAAATATCTCTTTGATAAAATAAACATTTTCAAAATGAGCCTCTTTGAATGGTATATCTTCTTCCTTAAGCACATTCATGGTTGGTCTGAATTGTGAATCGGTAAGCTCCACACTAGAAATTATTTCACAATCAAAACCCTCTTTCTTAACATTATTCTCCTCTTCTAAGAAAGATGTAGAGTGTTGAATTTTCATGTCTTGTGTCCCATATTTTCCCTTTTAGATGATTAACCAACATTATTATATTTCTCTACTAGGAAGTTTGAACATAAAAAATTACCCAAAACATATTCATGTTCATTGTTTGCACATAAAGATGAGAGAAAATCACAAGAATTTTCAAAGTAGGAGGGTTCAAGAATGGTCTTGGGTAGACAATCAATAGAATGATCTATTTGGTGGGCATGTATTATATTCTTTGCAAGATCAGTCCCATGCAATGTACATTGATATGGTAGCAATATTTGAAGTGTGAGACCACTAAGGACCTCCATTAATAATCCATTGTAGCATCATTAAAAAAATTATAAGGACCTCCATTAATAGTCCACCATAACATCGTTAAAAAAGTATTTATTTTTAGATGGGGCATATCACTACATGTGGAAAACCTATTAATATTTATCTCTGTTGAAGGAAAATCTCCCTGCGGACAGGTAGATCTCCTCTTGAGAGCTAGACTCTTAACTCTTAAGACAAAAGATGCTTATCATGGATACTGACTTCCTTTTAAATCTATATAAACTAATGTATGAGGAGGAAGGAGAAAAGAAGTACCTTTTACCGGTGTTTGTCCCTGCACACTCTGAGTTGAGCTCCAATCTTTCGCTCCTCGATAAGCCCTGTAGACAAACAATAGTAAAACCACTTCCTACTCTACTGATATTACCTTGAAATAGACCTATCTATTAGAGACAAGTTCATGCGAGATTAAGCACAAACTAGAAAGAAACAGGCCAAGCATGTCATATTGATGAGAACAATAACGAAAGAAACTTACAATCGTAGATGCGAATGCAGCAACTTCGTCAAATCCTATTTATCTAACCCTTGCTCAAAAGAGCCACGATCTGGATGACAACAACTTCACTGATTACTCCCCTCCAGTTCACTGTGTGCTTCCTATGAGATCATAGGTTTCATGCTTCTATTTCTTCCTCTTTTTCACCATGAGAAAGCATGCTTATATAGGTTTAGAGAGGCCTAACCTCTTGAGGTATCTTTAGGGTAAGTTGAGGATTCTCCTCCTTGAGTTAGGGATCTTCCCTAGGATCATGGTTGGACCAGGGGTTCGAATCCAACTGCCTTCCAAGATTAAAAAGATCTTCCCCTTATTCTCCTCAACAGACCAACTGTTGCCCAGAATAGGCAACGCTCCCTCAAAAGGACCATCAGAGCACTATAGCGTGCCCTAGTAGGCTTTAGGGGGGCACCAACACTCCTAAAAGAAATAGCGCTCCTCCAGAAATGTTGTTCAGTGTTATAACGCTCCCTAACACTCTACAGGGGAGTGCCAACGCTCCTAAGAGAGGTATAGGGGAGCGCTCTCCTATAAAAACCTAGATTCAATGGTTCTTTCAAATGGCAAGAGGTACATAACTCCAGTTAACCATTCCTCTTCCTCCAAATCAAGTGTTTGAGTTCTATTAAGTGTCTTTTTGATCTTGTTATAAGTATGGCATAGGCATCATGGCAGTATGCTTTGCTTGACACTTGCGACATTTGTGAGCAAAATGTGACACTTGCAACACTTATCGAAGCGAGTAATGTTGATGTGTAACATATTGCCCCCACAGTATGAAGTTAGAAGATGAGAAATGATAACTAAAATGATTTGTAGGCTTTCAAGCAAGGGTATAGATGCGGAGAACCTGACAGAAGCTACACACAAACATCCAACCAATATTATGACATGTTTCAAACCCAAGGCAGGCATACCTATGCTTGATCAAGACTTGCAAGATATGGCCGCCATAAAATACACTACAGATCCATAATTATATTGATTAAAGGTATAGCCACTGAGGATACATTGTGGATCTATACTCTTATGACCTGAACTGATCGTAGTCACAAAGAATACACAGTGGATCTATGAGATGACAAGACATAGCCATGACCGATACAAAGTGGATCTATGTGACAGTATATGGGCCACTGTTCAAGAGAAACGCCTTCACAACCTGGGCAAAGTACATATCAAAGTGATGACTCAACCCAGGGTCTTCTTATCGATCCCGATGTAGTACGAATCTAACCATGTGAATATATATCCTGATGTCGAACATGGCAGAAACCACTTGATTACCGATCAATGATGTAAACCGTTAACAAGCACGAGGGAGATCACCATTAATGTCAATGATTCCCAAGGTACCCTGGTACATTCCAACAAATGTGAATGGATGAGCTGAAGTCGAACATCCGTGGAATCATCCGATCAGAGGTCAATGATGGAAACCCGCTGTCGAACGTGAGGAGGCCTGCCATTGAGGCATGCAGGTCCCGAAGTACTAACTGGTTTCTAAGTCTAATTCCTAGATAATGTGTTGAAGTCGACAGGAATAGGCTCATTAAAGGAGGGCCTTGATGTATCCCCCATCAACGACACGATACAAACATAGAGATGTAATTGGTAGATCAAATGAACATGGACTGACATGGGTATTGAGACAAGATATTTGTGACGGTTGACTCTCGAGGTGGATACTTCCCTTGAACACTGAGGCACGACAGCAGAAACATGACATGGACCAAAACTTGATGATGCAATGGATGCTGTGACTTACGTCATGTGACCCAGAGGAGTGAAAGATACTCAAAGGATTGGATCAGTGTAGAGGTTCAATGGATTATAATGCGTGCAAAAGACAAAGTGCCATGTTCAAGGGTGACTCTAAGAGTTACTTGATAATGTTCTCAAAATATTGCTTGGTTTGCTTCTTTCAATTTTTCCCCCATCCAAATAAACGAGTACCTCTTTTTAATTTAATGAGCTTGAGGAGGGTAACACATGCTCGATATAACTCACCTTTGGTAAGTTCCTCTTCCTTTGTTTAACGAACTGGAAGAAGTAAGAGTTCGGTCCCGTATGGGCCTGCCGATGTTTGTTTTAGCGAGTCCAAAGACAAAAAACTCGAAGGTTTTTCATGATTATAGAGTCTGGAAAAACACTTAAAAGAGAACTCTCTCAGTTCCTTTTTCGTACAATTAGTCTCACGAGGCCGAAAAAGAGATAAACTACCACTCGAAAGACGCCCTTTCGAACCTTTTAACAAGTGTGAAAGGAAGCAAGATCACTTGACGATCTTTTCATGTTTAGAGATTCTGAAAAGAGTTTAAAGGTGACTCCAGGGGGTTCCTTTTTCATGTGTCCATATGGGTCCGAAAAAGAGATAAAAGTTTACCCGGTGCGTTCTTATATTCTCGATCTTGAGAACGAACTAAGACTATGCCCATAGATGTGACAAGGTAAACAAACGATCAAAACTGCTTTGAAATCTGCAATGTCAAAACTGCAATCTAGAGGTTTAGTGAGGTCATTATATTGTTAAAGAAACCCACAAATAACTATACCTTATAAAAAAATGAAAATTTGTAAATAGTAATACGAGAAAAATCTTCAATTACCATTTCATTTGCATAAGGATTTGTAGCAGTGGAGATTCTCATTTTGGAGGTGGATCTTGTTTTGCTTGGCACTGGAGCTACGGTTGATCATTTCTCTCGCTGTTTGGAAGATCTTCATTTCCTCCTCTTTCAATCACATGGTTCAAAATTTGTTTTCACAACAACATTTGAATAAAAAAACGAAGCCCTAGGTCATCCAAAAAAAGGATCAAATCGGCCCCTGTTCAAAACGATGGGAAAAATACATTTTTTTACAAAAATGCCTTCAGAGGGTTGTAGCATAGATGCCAACGCCTTGATGCTTGAGTAGATAGGTCATTTTTGTTAAGGAATACATAAGAAACCCAAAAAAGTGCCCACGCAACCATTGATGAAAGTTAATTTAATTTAAAACGTTTTATTGTAGGTTATGGGGCTGCATGGTGATTATTGAGTAATAAAAAGAGGGCGTGGTCCTTTTTGAACAACATGGACGATGAATTTCAAGTTTTTTAATTACTTAAGAAATTGCCGAAAAATTGAATAATGAAGTTCTTTGTTCTTTTTGTTTGTAGGTGATTTCGGCAATGACCATGATTGAATGGAAGGAACGGGAGCATGAGCTCGATGATTTGGCTACTTTACAGAGTCCTCGCACACGAGCCGCATTGAGAGATTGTGGCCTTCTGAAATTCTTCAAACTACAAAAGATGAAGAAAGAGATCCTTCTGCTTGAGCACATAATCAGCTTGTGGGATGTCGCAAAGCAAGGGTTTTGGATCGGAACACAGCTTCTAACCATTGATTTGGTAGATGTATACTTCTTGACAAGCCTCTCAAAAAGAGGGGCTCCTATAGATTTTTCCAGACAGAGGGCGCTTCCTGAATAAGTGGATGTGTACCTGGCACGTCATTGTGTCCCAGGAGCAAGACTAGTGGGAGGTAGAATCTCAATCAAGGATATCCGAGAATTACCCCTTTGGTCTATTTTGTTCGCCATCACGAGTGTGACAAGAAGCACCAATGCACATCTAGCATCAATATCACAGGTAGCTTATGGTGTACAGTGTTTAGAGCCAACACTGTTTAGCTGGAGCGTAGGGTTTCTTCGGAACGTGAAGGAATAGATTTCAAGATGTAGGATGGGGCAAAAGCAGTTTGGATATGGTTCTTTCTTAGTCTCATTCTTCTTAGAGCGCATTCCACATATGAAGCCTCAAATTTCATTGGTGGTACGACCAGTGGGAGAACCACGGATGGAATGATGGACTAGTCTATCTCCGAGACTAGTGGTAGAGTCAGAATTCTGCTTCACTTGTGACTTCTTCGTTTGGCTGAGACGCCAATATATTTGGATAGAAGACTTTCCATATGCCAAGGTGGAATTTTGTGGGAGTATGGATCTAATTCTACCAGTGAGGGAAGATTGGGATGTGTTAGGTGAGAGACTAAACAATACCTTGTCTAGTGTTTTTTTTTTTTATTAATTTTTTTAACATATGTATATTTTTTTTTGGGTACGTAGAAGAGTTTCTAACGGATGTATTGTTTTCAACATGCATACAAGGGAGAAGTGCATCCAGCTGAGATACTAGTACCAAGACGTCGCAGGGATGCTCAGGTTGCAGTAGATCTAGGGGAACCAGTGATAGGTCTCCGGGAGGTTGAAAGAAACCTTCAAGGACTTACGATGGGCATTCCTCCTCTATGGAGGGGAGAAGTGCCTTTACATATACAGAGACATACCCTGGGGGAGCCTGATAATGTCAACTCTCTTCTGAGATGAGTAGTGCGTGCAGTGATGTGTTATTCTCAACATAATGCAGTGCAGAGAGATTAGAGTCTCTCTGGAGATTGTATATTTTGTATGACTTGTCGGATGATGTTGTATGGGTGTGAAGACCCAAAATTTTTCTCTTCCAAATAATTTTTGATGTAATCAAAACATTTTCAGTCACACTATATATATAGTTTTGAGTTTTTATAGTGCCAAAAGATTTGTAAATGATGATGTCTTTAATGTGATGTGTTTTAATTTACATGTGGTGTACAATTTGTTTTCCTTCATGAAACCTTATCTATGGGCAAGATACCAATCCATGATGTAATTGGCTAACGAATTTGAAACATTGTTGAGTTATCTTGGAATATGTTTGTATTCAATGTAATCAAATATTCGTTCAAGATGACGAACCCGTAGGTGGAGACATAACATGATAGGATTACAAATAGCGTAGATATGAGTAAGTTGGCAGACCACGAGTTGTGAGTCTAGGTTAACAATGATACTCGAGATACCTAGGGAGGAGACTTGGGTCAAAAGTCCAATGAAAGCATGATATTCTGCCATGTTATTAGTCATTGGTCCTAAGCAAATACCTCCTGAACTCACCAACTCATCAGATTGGTAAATGACCCATGCCGCAGAAGCAACGTTCTAGGTGTGTCGACTAGCGCCATCTGCAAACCCGACAAAGATAGGAAAGGAAGACATCATCTGGGCATGAAAACACAAGACACAGTTATGAGTGGCAAAGGTAAAGACTTGAGCACGCAAAAGAAACAGACACACCAAACTAAAATACAATAATGTACAAAGTACACATGCTAGGTGATCTAGGCATAGTACTTTTTAAGGTAAAGCCCATTCCGGGGCTCTCCTAGGGAGATTCTGTCGTAATCAACTAACTCGTAGGTGCCTCTATGAAAAACACATTTCACAATGTAAGGGCCATGCCACAGAGGTTCTAATTTACCTGTCCCTAGTTTGTCATGAGCCTGGTCATAGACGAGGACTAAGTCTCCTTCTGCAAAAGTCTGAGGATGGACAGATTTGTCGTATTGGTTTTTTATCCGTTTCTGATGTGCCTCGTTAACGAGAGGAACATCACAACGTGTTTCGTCTAGTTTGGTCAGATATAAGAAATGTTCTTCTTCGGTAAAAGTATGGGGTAAGATTTCTACTATAAGTTTCGGAGATGGAATCTCACACTCGATTGGTAAAATAACTTCGATGCCATACACTAGCTGGAAAGGAGTGAATCTCGTTGTGGGTTTTACGGAAGTATGGTAAGCCCAGAGAGCAGAGAAAAGTTGTAGATGCCAGGATGTCATATTTTCCCCTACCATACGTTGAATCATGGTTTTAAGAACTTTGTTGATGGCTTCAACTTATCCGTTGGCCTGAGGATAGTATGGGGAAGAGTTTTCATGGAGAAAACCCAACTTGGCATGTAATTCACTCATCATCTGGTTCTTAAAGTGTGAACTGTAACCAGTGACAATGGCATGTGGTACACCAAAACGAGTTATGATGTGGTTAAAAGTAGTCAACAATGACGATTACATAACCATGCCCCCCGACTGAGGTAGGCTTACATTGCATGAAATCGATACCCCACTTGGCAAAGGGGCTGATGGCGATAATGGGGTGCAGTGTAGCAGGGTGGGTGTGTGCCTTGTTATTAAAAACTTGGCAGGGTGGGCATTTTTTGACTGTCGCAATACAATCTTTGAAAATCGAGGGCCAAAAATAGCCGGCACATAGAATTTTCTGGGCTATAGCCATCCCAGAAAGGTGACCGCCACAGGCTCCAAGGTGACAGTCATTCAGAACGCGTTTAGCCTCTTCATGAATCAAACATCGTCGAAGGATAGTATCAATACCACAACGATACAAGGTGTTGCCGACGATAAGGTAATGGCGATAATGGTGGCGAATATGTCGACGCTCTTCAGGGGAAATGTTAGGATGAAAGCGTTGGGTTTGGAGATAAAGGAGAATGTCTCCATACCAAGGATCAGAGGTGTTGATGAGGAAAAGAGTTTCATCAGGGAGAGAATCTCTGGGCTCAATATCTTCATCAGCATGGGGAAGGTCACAAATAAGCTTCGCAAACACCGGGGAATTTTTGGCTTTGGACTTCGCAAATTCAAGATCGAATTCCTGAAGGATGACGATCCATTTGGAGTATTTACCCCTGAGCACTTGACGTGTCAAGACATGGTACATGGGGTTCGAATCCACAATCACAGTGGTGGTGCGTAGCAAGATGTAATGGCGAAATCTTTGGACAACGATAACGGCTGCCAAAGCTAGTTTTTGTACATGTGAATATTGGAGTTCGGGCCCAGATAGACTCTTGCTCAGGTAATAGACCACATGTTCCTCACCGTTGGGGTCCTCCTAAACTAACACCATCGCAATAGTGGAAGTGGAGGCAACTAAGTAAAGGATGTAGTCCTTTGTATACTTTGGAGGATGCAACAAAGGTGCGTGGGTCAAGGCATGCTTGAGAGCATCAAATGATCGTTGAGCGATGTCATCCCAGATGAAAGGGGTGTTTTTCTACAACAATCACATGAATCCTTTAGTTACCTCAGCATAGTTACAAATGAAACGGTGAAGGAATTTTTCTTTCCCTTGAAAACTTTGGAGTTGGGTCAAACTAGTAGGTGGGGGTAAGGCAAGAATAGCCTTAATCTTTAAGGGATCCACCCAAATCCCATCTTTAGAGACAATGAAACCGATGATTCGATAGGATTCAACAACAAAAATACACTTATGTGGGTTGAAGCGGATACGGTAAAACCAACATCGAAGAAAAATAGCCCTTAAGTGATCAACATGATCTGATTGATTGGATGAGTGGGCAAGTAAGTCCTCGAGGTAAGGTTCTGCAATATGCTTGATATTGTGGAAATCATACGACATAGCCCACTGGAAAGTAGCACCAACATTTTTGAGACCAAAAGGGAGCTTCCGGTAGGCAAAAGTTCCCCATGGGAAGATAAAGGTTGTCTTATGTTGATCAGTAGGTAAAATTTCAATCTGGTTATACCCGAAGAAACCATCCATGAAAGAGAAGATTACGCTCCCAGCACAATTATCAATGATCTGGTCGATGAAGGGCGTAGGGTAGTTTTCCTTTGGACAATCCTTATTGAGATCCTGATAGTCAACGCAGATGCAAATGGTCCCTTGTTTTTTGGCAACCGGAACAAGGTTGGAGACCCATTATGTCAAAGGGACAGGATAGATAAAGCCAGATTTCAAAATTTTCTCAACTTCTACCTTTATAGCTATGATTTTCTTGGGATGAACCGAGTGGAGTTTTTGTCGAACAGGTTTCGCACCTGGGTAAGTCTTGATTTCATGCATGACGATCGAGGGGTCGATCCCTGGAATTTCTTCGTAGCTCCAAGTGAAGACATCACAAAATTATTTAAACAGAGCGGTGTAAGATACCACTTCTTCGGGTGTGCAATTAGCACCAAGGTTAACGTTTTCCACAACACCTTCTTCGATCGAAATATCAATAATGATCGTAGTAGAGATGTTACCTAAATTCCCTTCACAAAGAGTATCTTGTGTGAGGATGGGGGATTGTGGAGAATTGGTAACATCAGGAGGGAAGACATAGTGTATGTCTTTGTGAATTTCTTCTAGAGGCAGAAGAAAAGAGGATCGATGATGGTTATCATCCCAAGGTATGTCATCGATACTAAGCATTTCCATTATAGATTTGTCAGAAGGAAAAATTTGGGAAATGTAATCGATTGCAGACGATAGGGAATCCAACCATGACGACATCGAGTAGGCATCGGGTGCCAATAGACGTGGGTTGTCCAGGGAGGGTGAGGCAGATTGAATAGAAATGTATGCAGCCTCGACTAGGCTAAGTGGCATGGTGTCACCTAGTACATCGAATTCCATAGGACTAGGTACAATCAAGGGTCAGATGATTCCAAAGATTGATAATCCATAGTTGAAATCATATTAACGGTGGAAATATTATGTCTGGTGGGTGGAAGTGGTGTAGGGAAGGTACCCATAAGGCTAGAATCTTTCAACAAGCCAACACCAACGCTTTCATACGTAACTTTGTGGTCTCCCAAAAAAGGAATGTTATTGGTAACAGGAGCACGAGCATCGGGTGTACATAAATCTAGTTGGTCGATAGTGACAATTTTGCCTTGATGGGGGAATTGTGCACATTGAAACACCGACGACGCGACGAAATTCATAGCGTAGAACGAACTTCTTCCGATTAATAGGTTGTAATTGAGGGGGGCATTGACCACCTCGACATCAACAGTAACAATTTTGTCACCCAACTGAACGACTAAGGATTGTAAAAGTCCGTGAGGATGAAAACCTCGCCCATCGAAAGTGCATAACATCATATGGGATTTGTTAAGGGTGGGTGATTTCAAGCCTTTCCAACAAGCTAAAGACATGACACAAGTAGAGGCTCCCTCATCCAAGATAGTTCGGTGGATTTGTTGATTATGAACAAAAACATCGATTTGAAAAGATAATTGGTGGGAGAGTCGAGGCTGATGATCATCCAGATTAAACATGAGGTTATTAGAGGACTCAGGATCGAAAGTGTCGATGGCATCCAAGAGCGTTCTACGTTGACTGGGACAGTGTTGTATAACTTCCAACGCAGACATAGCACACAGTGCCTGAGCCAAATCTTCAACGATGTTGTAGTTTTGGGTAGCCCGTGAACTAGGATTAAAGGTAGATTTCCGAATAGTGCTCTTAGGAGGGCGTAAGATGGAGTCAAACAAAGGTTTCTCGATCTGGAGTGGCCCAGACAAAGGGCTAGCAGACGGAGGACTAACGGAGGATGGTGATGGGTCCAGTAAGGAATTGTTAGTGATCTTTGGCTTATCAGGTTTAATCATATGTCGTAGTGCGAGTGGTCAGATTAATCTCCTTAAACATGTAAATGTGGGCACTTGTCGAGGCCTCATCATGGGATTGGTTGGAACTACCCCCTGGAGTGGGGGTTTGAGCAACCAAGGATTGCTACTGTGGAAAAGGTTGGGTAAGCACAACGAGTTGTGAATTTCCTTTAAAAGGTTTGGCCACTTCATCGCGATGTGGACAATTTCAGGTGTAGTGATCATCACCGCAAATGAGACATGGGAATTTTGGTTTCCGTTGTGGTTGTTTTCCGACAGCAAGGGTTTGATTTTGATTTTTTGGTTGTTCAATGTTATTGTTTTTCTTTGGTTTATTTCTTGTTTTCTTCTTACCTCTAGATTGTTGTGAAGGGGTCGATTAGACTGTATTCACCTCAGAGACCTGAGTTTGAGGGGAGGTAGAAGAGGGTGTGGTTGAACTAGGAGCAGACGTCGAAGTGGACTGCTGGGTTGTTCCAGTCGACTGGGAAGTAGATTTGGTTTTGACGGAGCCAATGACTCCATCCGCATGCGACGTAGACGATGGTTTGGATGGATCAGTAGTGGCATGGGTAGCATTTGATATCAATTCGTACAGAGTACCAGATTGTGAATAAACCAAATCTCAGTATTGAGCTCGAGAAATAGCTTCTTCCTCGATGACTACACCACCCAGGGCAACATCACGAGCAATCGGGAGTAACAATGATTTAGTGTACCATTCTACTAATAATTGGTCAGGAATGATCGCTTTGATTAACCTTCGTCGTCGTCTCCATTCATGAATATGATCAAAGATATGTATGGGGTTTGTCTGACGAAGGGAGGTTAATAGTTCAGTACCCGTCTCGTATCAAATGGGTAGTTGGAAGTGTGTGAGGAAAGACATGGCAAGGGAGTTGAAATCATGAAAAGAAGCATGTGGTAGTTCAATATACCACTTTGTTGCAGAACTCGTAAGTGTTCGTTGGAAAAGACGCAAACGTATAGAATCATCCATGAGGGAGTTCGATGAACACCACAAATGGAAAGTCATCACATGGTTGTTTGGGTCTTCTCCAAAATTTCCATCGAATTTTGGAATATCAAAAGGAAGTTTAGCTAGAATAGATGGCCAAACCAGAGAATGAAAAATAGGATCATTCGTTAGCCGAGACAAGTCTGGTAGATCCAGAGTCACCAGGAAAGGTAGTTGTCAGTTAACCTGCGGGTGATACTGGTGTGGCATTGGAACACTAGTAGGACCATACACTGGGTTAGGTGGATAATTGTAACCAGTGAGTCCTCTTGTATAAGGTTGGTGTTGACCAGGGTACACAGGATTTGAGGGGGTTCAAGAAACATGTGCGAGTGGAGGAAAACCGGATGGGTTTTGAGGATTATAAGTCGGATTTGGGGTTTGCCCATAAGGGGGGCATATGTTTTGTCCATAAGGAGGATACAGATGAGTCCCTTGAGGAGGCAGAGTTTTCTATGGAGCTTGAGGATTGTGTCCTCTCGAGAACTTTGGGTTTCCTAGAAAAGGGATATTTCACGGATTGGGTGTTGTAGACACATTTTGTCCATGCGGTTGATGGTAGGCTCTAGTTTGAGGTTGCCCCCCTAGCATGAGGGTGCCCTCCAAATGGAGATTGTCCTCTGGTGGGAGGATTCCCCCCAGCATGAAGTGGAGATCCCGAGATTTGGGAACCAGACGTAAACGACTAACTGGTGTTTCTTAATGTATTAAAGCCGCCAACACCGGTCCCTCCAGGTTGTTGTATAGGTATAGAACTTCCATACATAACTTGGGTAGTAGTGACAATGGAATAATTCAATGCTCTGTACCCAAAAGGGAGTGATGATGAAGGTCTAGGTGTTAGTGGTGTGCCAAATGTTGTTGGACAACTGAGAGGGGGAGGGGGGGTGAATCAGTTGTTACTGAGATTAAACAATTATTCTTCTTTTAAAACTCTTTGAAAAAACACTGAATGATGATCACAATATTGCAGAGAAATAGACACAGGCACATTCAGCATCAGTCACATATATGAGAAACACAGAGACAAAAATTTTCCGAGGAAACCCATACAGGGTAAAAACCTCTTTTTCTTTATATGATAAGTAATAATTACATTCTTTATATTATCATACATATGAGCACCAATTCATAATGAGGCTACAACCTCTGTTTAGCAAGCTGCAACTCGCTGAGAGCACCAACTCTCTGTTTTCTCTAGCACCCACTAGAAGGAAGCACCAACTCCCTGGTTTCTCTAGCACCAACTCCCTGGTTTCTCTAGCACAAACTAGAAGGAAGCACCAACTCCCTGTGTTCAAGCACCCACTTGAACCTTTGAGGACAATAGTCCTCCCTATCACCTCCCAACCTCCCTAAAATATTGATTCTGTGTTAATCAAACTTATTACAGTGATATAATGTTCAACAATGGCTTACCAGACTCATCACTGTTCTGTTCCATTTCGTTACTCTGTTTGCCTCATTGCCTTCCTACACACCTCACTTGCGCTGTTTGTTCTTCTGCCTTTTAAGCTCTGTGTGCCATACCCATTCATTGCACAGATCCTCTTCTGTTCAATTCAGCTGTTGCACTCTCCTTCTTCTTCACACATGAATCACCTTCACCAGCCACAATCACAGCAAACTCCAACAACAACAACAACTCAATCTCTTCTCTGTACCGTGTATTTATAGCTTCTGTGCACCTTGTGCATGCAATGTTCGCCATGCCTCTGCATGCATACTCTGTGTTGTTATCCTGCACCTCTCGAGTGCTCTATTTGATCATCATCATGACTCTTCAACTTCTCTGGTGGTTCGCCCCGCGTGTCCAGCATCACTGGGTGTTATGCTGAGATTCCTCAGCCTCTCTGGCAGTTGAGACTCTTCGTCTTCTTTGTGACAGTCGAGCTCACCTTAGTTACAGGCTTCCACACTCATACATATGTCAATCCCTTCTAAGAATAGTCTTCCTTCACTAGACGAAGCTTGGAGACTCTTCATCTCCTCTGGCGATCACACACGGTGACCATAGGCTGTGGTAACAGGCGCTGCAAACTTATGATATTCATCGACCCTGATCGATGGTTCATGATCTTGATGAATCAACGGTCCTGATCTCACCGTGATCTCGCATCTCGTTGTTCCTTCGATGGATATTCTCGTCACTCCAAGTCGCGATAGGCGAGACTCAGAGATGGAGCTCAGATCAATGGTCTAGATTAATGCTTGGTCTGACGGCTCAGATCATTTCGCGATTTCGCATATTGGGAGTCTAGAGATGAGGCATCTCGACTCTCCAAGTCATGATCCCCGATACCCCGAAACGGAGTGGGATCAACGGTCCTGATTAGAGCTTGATTCTACGGCTGCGATTGCATCGCAATTTCGCATATCGCGAAATCGACATTCTTGATGCATTGGGTTCTTTGCCTCTTGATATCGCGATTCGCGAAACTCCGATATGAGCCATAATCAACGATCTAGATTCATTCTCGATTCAATGGCTGCGATTGCATCGCGATACCGCATATCGCAAAATCGAGTCTTGTTGTCAAGTTTTTTTGTCACTTCAAAGTTGCGATTCACGAAACTCCGATAAGGATTTAAATCAATTGTCCAGATCTGATCTTGACTCAAAGGTTGTGATTGAATCGCCATATCGCATATCGCAATTTCGACATTCTTGTTGCATTGTTTCTTTGACATCTTCAACACGCGATCCTCGAAACCCCGACATGGACTGGAATCAATGGTCCAGATTCAACCTCGATCTGACGACTCAGATTAGGTCGCAATTTCGCATGTCGCGATTACGCCCGCTTCTCCTTTTTCTTTAAGGATCATGCAGGTTCTCCTCGATCCAACGGTGGTCGGACCCTACGCTCAGATCTGACGTCTGAGATCTGTCCTCCTGTTCAGTGCTCTTCTTGTCTATATTCTGATCTGACGGCCCTCATTCTTTCGAGAATTTTGAATGATATCCAATGATCAGAAATGATTCTCAGGCCTTCGAACATTTTATCAACCTGAACTTATATTTTGTTTGCCTGGTTGCGTTGTCGGTCTTCCTGAATATCACTGCATTGCTGATCATCGTTGTTGTACTCAAGCCATCATTGTTGCTATACTTGCCATCAATGACAAGCATACGCTACCTATTAAACATTTGCCAACAATCTCCCCCTTTGGCATTGATGGCAACTAAGGCACCCGAATTCTTTTCTCCCCCTTTGACATCAATGTCAAAG
>JASDQU010103496.1:13976-51968 GCA_032191745.1 Picea mariana | reverse complement strand
GTAAAGAGTTTAAAATAAGCATAATTGTTTAAGCATGGTAACAACTAATTCACCCCCCCCTCTCAGTTGTCCAACGGGGCTAGGTAGTAGTGTTGTAAATTATGTGATATATAATATCCCCATTTCCAACCAAATAACAACTTTTGACCTTTTAAATGGCCATGAGCCTAACTCTGATCATAAACCTTTAACCCTAACTCTGATCAAGAGAATAATGGTCCTGATTCACTGAGAACCCCCAAACCACATTATAGTTATCGAACTCACCCAAACTCCTCCAATCGCTCAATAGGTGGGGTCCACGACAAAATATATGGATGAAATATTCTTGGGTTGACTTGTCGATAGATTACTGGCCCACATCTACTCGGGCTTTCACTATCAGGAAATACTACCACCTACAACCTTAGGGATTCTTCTCAAACATTTATTTCCGAACTGGAGTTTTTTGACAGTTATGATTCCTGAAGGTCATCGAACCCCCAAATATAAGGATCAAGGTTTCATTGGGATCTTGGGTCCACTCCATGGTTAATGGGTTACACGATTCCGCTAGGGATTTCTACTGGGTTGGACTCATGAAAATATGAATGGATCAGATCTCATCAGTCGAACCTTCGGTAGATCTACGACTCTAGTCCATTCAAGATTTCATTTTCAGGATCTCTCTATCAGAAGTTTCTTCCACACATTCTCCATGGATCCTTTCGAATGTCGCATTTCAAAAAACCTAGCGGAATAATCCAAGACGAGATCTATGGTCCAAATATCATTAGTATGTCCTCTTGGTTAATCGAAGACTCTCATCGACTTGAAACACTTCCATCGGGAAGTTCACCTTTGCAATACTTGTGGGTTTTTCGAAATGACCCTCCTTCTAAAATAATTCTTTCGATACTCGAATCTTTGACGAATGGTTGGGATCAACTCTCCACAAAAGACCTACAACTAAGGTTCTATCAAGGTTGGACAAAGAAATTAAATGAGGGTTTAGGGTGATTTGAGGAAAACATACTCTTCGCCTCCTTTTCCTTATCTGCAAGGATTTAACACTAACTCCTAAGACCTTTGGTCCACATCCTTAGTACATAGGAAATGTCTTTCAGTGGAGTGAATATTTTCTCATCCTGCAAACTTTCTGTTCAAAGGCTTGGGGAAAACATAGGATTAAAATCTCCCATCAGACCTCTCATACACAGTTACTGTAGAAAATAAAACAATCTTAGAAAGACCTTATCAAACAAATAGAACTCATACTTAGCATTCATTCAACATGTCAAATCTTTATTTAAGAACATAATGCAATTTATATTCATTAACAAATAGTTTCCAGATACATTCATAAACACTTATCTATTTCAGGTCAAAATTCGAACTTCCAATTGACTAAGGGGGGATTCCTTTTTGCCCAACTATAGGCTCTGCTACACCTTTTCTTTCTATAACAGTAATCCACCCCATGCCATTCCATGATACCACTAGGGGACTCTCACAAGTTATCTTTCAAGTTAAGGGTTTGGTTATGAAGGTTACTCTCCTTCTCCACATTGGCACAATAGAAATTCCCTCTTCCCACGATCTCAAGGCCTCCATGAGCTTACTAGGTGCCTTCCCAGCTAGATTTTCACTGCACAAGGGAGTCCCTTCACTGCTACATAATCCCTTAGTGCACTCCCCTTACCAATGCCAGTTTCTTTCCAACAAGCACCAACCTACGGTCATCTCTACTCTAGTCTGTATCTAGGTATTTTCTGTTCCAATGTTGACCACGAGTATTGTGGGAAAGATTCCTATTTTATTCAAAAAAATTCCCAATTTTTTTTCTATGATTAGGCTTGTCTGATCTCTCTCAACTATCTTTCTCATTCATGCAGATTATCCTCTTCTATGTCTTTGTTTCTCTCCTTTTACCTTTACCGATATGGAATATTCATTTCCCCAAGCTCCTCATCTTACTTCTTTCAAAATCATATGCATGTTTCTCACTCTTACTTTGAAGGTTGAGTCAAACGTTGGTGTGATACTTTTCCATTCACCTATATTCTTACTTGGGAACAATTTTTGTGTGAATTTTTGCACGCTTTTGAGAATTATGATTATGATGAATTATGTAAAGAAATGCTAGATCTTAGGAAAGGAAAAGATGAATCTTTAGAAGACTTTTCTTTAAGGTTTATGTGTCTTTTCTATAAATTTTATTTGGATGATATGCCCCCTATTAATGAATGGTTTCTATATCTAATTTCTCTTTCTAATGAATAAGATCAAGTAGTGAGTGAAGAATTAAAGTCATGGTTTGATGCTAGTTTACATGTTGATTTGGATTCACATGAAGATGTTGAGGATACTAATGATTTGGTTGAACAACATATGTTTGGATATTTCTTCACTTTGGGGGATATATATTATAGAGAACATGTTATTGATGAAAAATTATATGTATCCTCCCACCATTCCATCCCCCCGGTCTTTCCTAGTGATGAAAAAGAAACCTCTTGTGTAGTAAAATTAATATAAGCTATTTCTGTAGTTGACACAGAGGAAGGATTGAATTCCAATAATGATACACTTTGGGTTAAGTTGACGATTATGTTAGGTTCTCATTGTTCTATTTCATATTTTTCATTAGATGAAATGGAGTAAACTATGGAGAAAGATGAAGAAAGTTGTCATGTGCCTGAAAATATGACAACTACCTCATAAATGGATCGGATGGAGTCTAAATTTTGTGTTCATGATTGTATTCTAGAACATGATTCTTTTAGTTTGAATCGGGAAATTCAAGAATAACTTCTTGGGGCCACCACCATAGATCATTTTATTAGTTGTCACCCCAAGACCATTCTTGAACCCTCTTACTTTGAAAATTCTTGCGATTTTCTCTCACTTTATCTGATAACAATGAACATGAATGTGTTTTAGGTCATGTTTTATATTCATACTTTCTAGTAGAGAAAAATAAGAATGTTGTTCAGTCAACTAAAGAGGAAAATATGGGCACACAAGACATGACAATTCAACTCTCTACATCTTGCTCATGAGAGGAGAATAATATTAAGAAACAGTGTTTTGATTGTGAAATAATTCCTAGTGTGGAGCTTATTGATTCACAATTAAGACCAATCGTGAATGTGCTTAAGGAAGAAGAGATACCATTCAAAGATTCTCTTTTTGAAAATGTTTATTTTATTAGAGAGACATTTCATTCTCTTGCCTCTAATACTTTCTACTCTTTGTATCTTTATTTTTTTATGGTTTGATCATACAAGAAGTCACCCATGATCCTATTCAAATAAATTATGCAAGGCCAAACCTTTAAGTGGTACTTGATGGGGGTATTTTACATGAAGAATATAGAGAGGATGATATTTATTCCCATTAACTTATTAGTTTTCTACCTTATCAACCTTTTACATGCGATGAAGGAATTGTTGTAGCAAACATAGATTATATTGTGTCTTCTTTGTATTCCACTAAAATTATGATTAGTAGAGAGTCTTGTTGTTCAAGTAACCAATTGGTTTAGATTGAGGTTAATACATGTGATGAAACAAAATATATTAGTAGTTGTCACCCATGCATTGATGATGTATCTTCCAAAGTAGTAGGGAACTCCAAGTACACATCATGTTGTTAGAAAAACAGGACTGCGGAGCAATAAAATAAAACAAATGCAGAAACAAAACACACAAGACACACAATACAAGAGAGACACAGATTTATGTGGTTCACCTAGTGTGGGCTACGTCCACCAGAGAAATTTCCAGGTCCTTCCTTTATTATTATCCAACAAATGAAGGGATACAACCTACAACAAAACCCGTTGTAACTTCCTCTTCTTTCTCTCACAGTCTCCTCTCTCAGAATACAATATTCACCATCATCCATAGCCACAATACATTTCCCTCATAAAAGAGGGTTTCCTTCTAGGGAAAAAAACCATAACATAATCTCTACCGTTAGATCTGCGACCTTATAATGAACGGTTCGGATTTACAATGAAATTACAATATACTTTTACAAGGCAATTTTTTCTTCAGGGGCTCGCTTGCCCCCAGACCCCCTGGACCCCGCAGAGGGGGTACCCCCCCTCTGCACTCCCCTGTGTGGAAGAGTGTACATACTTATGGGGTGTAAATACTTCATGGGGTATAAACACGGCTGAAATCAAGGACCTTTGAATCAAGAAGATAATCAGGCTTCACAAACAACAANACCCCGCAGAGGGGGTACCCCCCCTCTGCACTCCCCCATGTGGAAGAGTGTACATACTTCTGGGGTGTAAATACTTCATGGGGTATAAACACGGCTGAAAGCAAGGACCTCTAAATCAAGAAGATAATCAGGCTCCACAACCAACACTTCCTATGTACTTACTTCATTTGTAACATCCCCGACCATCCATGTCGGGCCACGCTACGCCAGAGAAATCTTATTGTTCTCTCTACAGAACATACTGTAACATACCCAACATCCAACTGAGCTATGCCACATAAATTTTTTGAACTGCATGCATTTAAAATATATACACACAAAACTCTCGTGGAAGCATTACATATAAAATGTAAATAGATAAATACATTATTTAATGCACAAATTCACACTGGAATAACAGTAAACATAGACATGCAACATATATAGGAAATACCCATAACATTTAGATAGTTATAAACACACATAAGATAAACCCACAATTACAAACACATAAATAACAATGCAACATGTAAATCTATCACCCAATTGGCACTTATCTTGGTAAGAATGTCACCAACTACGTGCAGACCTTCCACAAACTGCCCAGCCTTAGACCACACTATTCATCACTCTCAACAATGAGTCACCCCCGAGTTGGGACTAAACTCCACTCGGGTAAAGGGATTCCTAGCTAAGATAAGGCTCATGGACAACAGGAAAGACTCTGTCACAGGTGCCAACTCAAACCAAAAACCTACAGTCCCTCATTCTCCACATGCCTATCCCACCCAGGAAGTGTGCCCCTTCTTTGCTCAACAGTCCTTCGGCTACCCCACTTCCTTTCTGGGCTTCAGCAACAGGCTGGAAAGGAAGTCTGAGATCACTATAGCTGCAGTTCAACACCTTCAGGAAATCAATCCCCAACAATTATCTCACCCATAGAATTTCTCACAGGCCTGAAAACCCACTTCTTCAGTCCAACTCCCAAGCTAACCAGATACACCAGCACAAAAGGCTATGGATACAGGTTCAGGTACAATGAAATGACTGTTTGAAAGATGACTGACTGTGTGAGTGAAAATGGTCATGGAGTCATGGTTGAATGATGTAAGAGTGAAATGAAGATGATAGGAAATGAACTAAGTCCCCACAATATGTATGCATTTCTCCAACTTGACACTTGTCATGTTGGTAGCTACTTTGGCCCACTTGTACCCAACTTTAGAACTTAGGATAAAACAATTATCCATAATTTATGATTTAAGAAATATTAATATAATATTCCTTTTTGGATTAAGCTCCCTATCTTATCCCATTTCCTTAACTTAGCCCCTCCCTTTCCTTAACTAGTCGATTTTAGTCCCCCATCTCTTTTATCATGGTCGATTTGTGAACAACGTTTTTTTTTATATTAATTATGAGACATGTACAAAAATAAGCACACTGGCCTTTAACATCTAGGCTCTCCAGCCTAATCAAAACATAAGCATCCTAGCTTATCATAACTTGGCTCACCAACCTATAAAACACAACATATACACAAAGGCTCCCTGGCCTCAATATCGCGCACACTTAAGTTGTTGTGCACGGTATCCTGAAATGTGCACACTTCATCATTTTACTATGCAGTACATATGCGCACTATGCCATGAATGTGCATACAAATGATATCAAAAAAATCTCACTAGCTTAAGTAAATTTTCATTTACATTACAATTGGGTTCGGCCTAGGGATATTACAATCCCCTCCCCTTATTTATGCACTGTCCTTAGTGCATCATGTACCCATATACAACAAAATTTTAAAAATCCTCAAAAATATGTGGGTATTATGCCCGCATTTCATCCTCATGCTCCCAAGTAGCGTCCTCACGACCATACCAGGTCCATTGGACCTTTACAAGCCCTATGGTTCGATTCCAAAGATGTTTGACTTTCTGGTCTAGAATGCATATCGAATGCACTTAGAAAGAGCCTTCTTGCTCCACCTGAATCACATTCCAATTAATAACATGATTACCATCAAGTATATATTTCTTTAGCAATGATACATGGAATACATTATGAACATACATAGATGTAGGCAATGCAATCATATAATCAATTAGACCAATCCTCTCTAGGATTTTGAATGGCCCACAATAGTGAGCTGCCAACTTTGAACAGTTTACCGATTCAGGGAACTTGTGTTGGCCTTCACTTTCAAAAATACATGGTCACCCACTTTAAATTTTCTGTGAGTTCTTCCGTTATTAACATAGCTTTTCTGCCTATCCTGGGCAGCCTTTAAATTTTTCTTTATCTTTATCATTTGATCCTCCGTTTCCTTGAGAAAATATGGCCCAACCACGTCTATGTCTGTGGGGTTATCCCATCTTACTAGTGTGTTGCACTTTCTACCATAAAGCTCCTCAAATGGGATCATCTTTAGAGATGCTTGGTACCCATTGTTATAAGAAAACTCTACCAAGTGTAGGTAGTCTTCCCATTTTGATGGTTTATCCATCACATACATTCTTAACATGTCTTCAATTACTTGATTCACCCTCTCTATTTGTCCATCTGATTCTGGATGATAGGTTGTACTAAAATTCAAATTTGTGCCAAATCCATTAAATAATCCTTTCCAAAATTTTGAGGCAAATTTTGGATCTCTATCAGATACAATTGTCTTTGGTATGCCATGTAATCTGGTAATTTCTTTCACATAAACATAAGCAATGTTCGTTTCCTTGTGAGTGAGCTTAACTGGAATAAAATGGGCAGCTTTAGTAAGCTTATCCACCACTACCATGATAGAATCATGTTGCTTGTTTGTTTTGGGCAGTTTGGTGATGAAATTCATTGTTACAACTTCCCATTTCCACTCAGGAATGGGTAATGCCTGTAGAAAACCAGATGGGTGTCTATGCTCAGCCTTTACCTTTTGACATTCCAAACATTTGGCAATAAAATCAACAACTTCTTTCTTCATGCCTGGCCAATAATATTGTCTCTTGACAGCTGCAATGTTTTCTGATATCCTTGGTGCCTAGCATAAGGCACATTATGCATTTCTCTCAATATAAGATTTTTCAATTCATTATAATTTGGTACATAAACTCTACCCCTGTACATGAGAATTTCATCTTTTTTTAGTTTGTATTCCTCAATTTTCTGCTGCAAAATACCTTGTTGTAATTTTGTCACTAATTCCTTGTAATGCAAATCTAATTTGGCAGCCTCTGTAATTCTGTCTTTCAAATCTGATTGGTACATGATAATGGTTGTAGCATACATTTTATGCACTCTTCTACTGAGTGAATAAACCATTTTTTTCTCTTTCCCTTTGATATGCTTTATATCAAAGTCATATTCACTTAGAAATTATAACCATCTGGTTTGCCTAGAATTTAGAGTTGGCTGATCAAATAAATATTTCAAACCATTATGGTCAGTTCTTAGCTCAAACATTTTCACCATGAGGTAGTGTCTCCAATTCCTCAAGGCATGCACTATGGCTTCCAACTCCAAATCATGAGTGGCATAGTTTCCTTCATGCTCCTTCAACTTCCTTGATTCATAACATATAACAAACCCATTTTGACTAAGGACTCCACCAATTCCTTCCTTACATGCATCTTTGCATACAATGAAGTCTTCATTTGGGTCTGCAATCCTTAGTATTGGAGAACTTTTTAATAATTGTTTCAAGTGTTCTAAACTCTTTTCACATTCCAATGTCCACTGAAACTTCACACTCTTTCTTTGCAAGGAAGTGATTAGGTGTGAAATCTTTGAAAATCCTTCAATAAATATTTTGTAGTAGCCTGTAAGGCCCATAAATGATCTGACCTCTGTCACATTATTTGGTGCTGACCACTCTCTAATGAATTCTACCTTCTCATGATCCACTGCTATCCCATCCTTTGAAATGATATGTCCCAAATAATGAATTTTCTTTTGATAAAATGAGCACTTTCTCAATTTTTCATACAACTAATGCTCCCTTAATACTTGCAAAACTGTCCTCAAATGATGTTCATGCTCTTCATATGACTTAGAATATATAAGAATGGCATCCAAGAATACAATACAAACTTGTTTAAATATTCTCGGAAAACACCATTCATTAAGCACATGAAAACAACTAGTGCATTTGACAACCCAAATGGCACCGTTGTGAACTCATAATGACTATACCTTGTCCTGAAGGCGATCTTTTTGATATCTACCTCCTTAATCCTTACCTGAGATCTATCTTTGAAAATATCTTTGCATCCTTCAATTGATCAAAAAGGTAATCAATCCTTGGCAGAGGATACTTGTTCTTAACAGTCACTTTATTCAACTGTCGGAAATCAATGCACAATCTTAATGTTCCATCTTTCTTCAAAACAAAAATACTGGGGCACCCCAAGGTGACACACTTGGGAATATATACCCCTTCTTCAGAAGTTCTTCAAGCTGCATTTTCAACTCCTTTAGCTATGGTGTACTCATTCTGTAAGGAGTCTTTGACACTGGAGTTGCTCCAGGCATTAAATTTATAGAGAAATCAATATCTCTTTTTGGGGGTAGTCCTGGTACCTCCTTTAACACACATTCAAACTCTTTTAGGACTTCATAATCTTCCAAATTTGGCACCTTATCTTTAGGTGTCTCTTCCATATGAGCTGCAAATATTTGGCACCCTTTCCTGTAACATTTCTTCAGCTGCAATACTGCAATTTCTTTAATGGTTACTACCCTGGGAATTCCCTGCACATTCCTTAGGTTCCCTTCCTCATCCAAGCAAGTAAATGCTTTGTTATGACAGTCTAATAGAGCATGATGTTGGTCCAACCAATCCATCCCAATTAGATAGTCATAGGAACCTAAAGGCAAGATGTTCAAATCTACCTTGGTGTTCAGTCCATTCATGTCCATAAGACATGACTTAACCATCTCATTAAATTTTCTTTTGGCTCCTATAGCCAGCTTCACCAACCAAGATTTCCCATTCTTGCTTCTTGGAAAATTCAAACTTTCCACCATCTTAGGATCTATATAACTATGACTAGCTCCTGAATCAATTAAAATAGCAATGGTTTGGTTGTTGATCATACCTTCCACTTCAATCATGTGTGACTGATACTCTTTTTTCTTGTTGTCTAGGGCTGCATAGATCCTTGGCACATTTCTTCCCATGTCCTCCATTGTTTCATCGTGTTGTACATTGTGAACAGTCCTTCCTTTTTCACCTCTGTGAGGACAATCTCTGAACATATGATCTCCTTTACAACCCCAACATTAAATAGGTGGTTTCCTTGGCCTTTGACTCCCTGTGTCAATCATTCTAGGTTCTTTAGGCATTTTTTGTCCCTGTGGATTATTTTTGAAGAAGGGTGGCTTAGATCCCTTCTTCCTCTGATCCATATTGAATTTCTTCTTGTATTCCCAAGATTTTTGGAAAGTTGGCCTTGCTTTATGCTGATCATATAGGCATTTATCTCGCCTTATGGTCTCCTCTAGTGTCTTGGAATCATAATACTGTATTTTGTCACTAATAAATGATGTAAATCCACTCAAATACCTTTGAATTTTGACTGTCTCATTTTTGATGAAATAGACATACTTAAGTAGTTCTAGAAACCTTCTCTCATATCCATCTATGGTCATATTCCCAAGCTTGAGTTCAAAGAACTCTTTCATTTTCTTGTCGTAGTATCTCTTAGTCAAGTATTTCTTCTCAAAATACTTCTTGAATTCCCTCCAAGTAACACTTTTCTCTTTAATGTGTTGCACTTGCAAAATCTGATCCCACCACATGGATGCCTTTCCCTTGATTTGATAGATGGAAATTCTACCTTCTGCATGAGAAGAATAATTATGAAATTGAAAATACTTTCTCATGCCCAACAACCATGTTTTTGCATATTCATCCTTTTTGTGCTCACCATCAAATGTAGGAGGTTTGATTTTGTTCATTTCTCCTTGCAGTTCATCCACCCCAGACCTGTCATGCTTTTTGATAGGGGATGGACTTGAGCTACTATGTGATCTCTTATTGGAATTCCTCAAGGAGTGGTGGTGATGCCTGCTAACACTTCTTTCTTTTCTTTTCTCATCATGAGACCTGCGATTTCCTGACTTGCTTGAGCCACTCTCCTTATCTAATTTATTTTCTATAATGTTCAAGATATCCAATAACTACGTGTTGAAGTCATCCTGATGCTCCTTGTCTCTCATAATCCTTTCATTATCAGCTTTATGGTTTTGGACATCCTTCTGCAAATTTTTAATGGTCTCTGCCATATTCATGTTTTCATATCTTCCTTCTCCATGTCCATTGCAGTTTGTTCCTTCAATGCCCAAATGGACATCCATCCATTTTCTCTCATCTTGTTGACTGCAATTCCCTTGTGCCTCTTCCATTCCCATGGACTCTACAAAATGTGCAGCCAACAAAACTTTTTCAGACTATCTGTTTCAGTAATTTCATAAAAAATATGAACCATTTTGGTTCAATAATATACCAAAATCCTTTCTTCTGATTTCCTAAAAGTTTGATTCCTAGATCAATTTTCTGGGTGGTTATTTAGACTCCATTGTTCAAGAAATTTCCAACACCTTCTCACATGCTCAATTTTGAGTCTGGAGGAGAAAGTTATGGTCATTTGAAAATTTTCCATTAACTTTTATGTTCATACTTCCACTTGGTGCAACTCTGTGATGTAATTATGCATTTTCGTACCTACTCCATTGAAATTTTTGTATGACCTCAATTAGGTTTCTGCATAAACACATTATGGACATTACATCCAAGTTTCACCTCATTCTGGGTTCTGGGCTACTAGTTACAGCCTGCTGAAGTTCTAGGCCCATTGTACTTTTGGTCTGGAAAGCTACAGGTACCTTATTTTCCATATTAAACACCTTTAACATACCCATAAATTTAATTCATCTCTTGGAATTTCTTGTATGGATCAATATATTTCCATTGACTTCTCTTGCGCCTCAATCCAATTTCGGAGATAAAGTTACGACTCTTTGAAATTAGATGGGTCTTAAAATTTACCCTTCACTATTTAAGCTGTAACTTTCTCATAAAAGCTCTATTTGACGAACAATTTACACCATTAGAAAGGTCTATCTGAGATCTTTCATTTGATCTCTAGAGACAGAGTGTACCTTTGGTACACCTCTATCTTGTGGTTTTTGAGTTGCTAGAAACGCTCTTAAGGCCCTCAAAAATGCATTGCAAAAAGATGACATTCAAATAATATAAAACATCGCAAAAAATCATTGGTTTTCTATTGTTATTCACCTTCCAAATGACTTCGCGTGCACAAATTTCAATCTATAAACTTATATTTACCATGCACAGAAACAACACAAGGGAAATTGTGCTTCGCTCACTTTAAAACCACTGTGTATCACTTCTCTGTCATGCCACTAAGTTGTGCACACTACTTTCATGTCGTGCGCCAATATCTACCGCGCGTTGATATTCACTGCGCGCAGTTCACTCAACGTGCTGCACCATTCCAGATTTTAGTATGTCTCCACTGCACACCAAAAATCTACGCGCACCATTAAAAAAATTGTCGCGCCACAACATATACTCACATTGCACGCGCAACTACCAAAATCCACTGCACTATGCCAATACTGCGTGCACCATGCATGCCATTATTATGAATGTCCACGCCGCGCACACTTTTTATGCATATGCACACTGCGCAATGCCAAATTTAGCACGAGCACCCACATGCTAACATTTTTCCACGCGACGCCAAAATTTAGCGCACACACCAGAAAACAACTATTTTTCTACGCGGTACCAAAATCTAGCAGGCACACCCGCACACTAACATTTTTTCGCGCGGCACCAAAATTTAGCGCATGCACCAGTATGCCAATATCTTGTTGTGCAGTGTTGAATTTTTCCTATCACAAGATTTTCACTGTGCATTATGCATTTTTAGTGCGCCCATCTATGCACCTTCACCTTTATGCGCATCAAATCCTCGTGAATTTCGCTGCACAAATTGGGGATTTTTCCTAACTTTTTCCCCAATTTACCATAGACATTATACAACCACAAAATTCATTCAATTTCACCCTGATAACACCGATTCAACCTCCACAACAACAAATCATTGTGGGTTGACATTTCTGGAACAAATTTCTCCAAAATCAATTCACAAATTGAGAATTTTAATTATAAAACTCGCTCCAACTTTCATGGCCTCACTGTGACTTCAAATTCAACCAATTCTGGGTCTGAATTTGCTAGAACGGATATTAAATCAGTAATATCTCATCACTTGCCCGAATTTCTCCATTTTCTCATGAATTTAACAACAAAAAGTGGGGATTTTCCCAATTCTGCGTCGTTGCTTCCAATATTACCTTGGACACTCTACAAACTGAAATTTGGCCCATTCAAAATAAATCTTCTGTGAAGTTTCACATCAACTCAACTTGTTCGGCCCATCTAGGCTCAATGTTGAAAACTAAAGCTCTAATACCATGTTGTAACATCCTTGACCATCCATGAAGGGCCACGCTACGCTAGATAACTCTTACTATTTTCTCTGTGGAACATATGCAACATACCCAACATCCAACTGAGCTATGCCACATAAATTTTTTGAACTACATGCATTTAAAATATATACACACAAAACTCTCGCGGAAGCATTATATGTAAAACATGAATAGATAAATACGTTATGTAATGCACAAATTCACATTAAAATAACAGTAAACATAGACATGCAGCATATACAAGAAATACCTATAACATTCAGACAGTTATAAACACACATAAGATAAACCCACAATTATAAACACGTAAATAACAATGTAGCATGTAAATTTATCATCCAATTGGCACTTATCTTGGTAAGAATGTCACAAACTGTGTGCAGACCTTCCACGAACCTCCCAACCTTAGACCACACTGTTCATCACTCTCAACAATGAGTCACCCCCGAGCTGGGACTAAACTCCACCCGGGTAAAGGGATTCCTAACCAGGCTAAGGCTCATGGACAAAAGGAAAGACTCTGTCATAGGTTCCAACTCAAACTAACAGCCTACATTCCCTCATTCCCCACATGCATGTCCCACCCAGGAAGTGTGCCCCTTTTCTACTCAACAGTCCTTCGACTACCCCACTTCCTTTCTGGGCTTCAACAATAGGCTGGATAGGAAGTCTGAGAGCACTGTAGCTGCAGTTCAACACCTTCAGGAAATCAATCCCCAACAATTCTCTCACCCAGAGAATTTCTCATGGGCCTGACAACCCACTTCTTCAGTCCAGCTCCCAAGCTAACCAGATACACCAACACTAAAGGCTATGGATACGGGTTCAGGTATAGTGAAATGAATGTTTGAAAGATGACTGTCTGTGTGAGTGAAAATGGTCATGGAGTCATGGCTGAATGATGGAAGAGTGATGGGAAGATGATAGAAAATGAACTAATTCCCCACAATATGTATGCATGTCCCCAACTTGATACTTGTCATGTTGGGAGCTACTTTGGCCCACTTGTACGCAACTTTAGAACTTAGGATAAAATAATTATCCATACTTTATTCTTTAAGAAATATTAATATAATATTCCCTTTTGGATTAAGCTCCCTAGATTAGCCCCTTTCCTTAACTTAGCCCCTCCCTTTCTCTAACTAGTGGAGTTTAGTCCCCCATATCTTTTATCGTGGCCAGTCTGCGCGCAATGATGTATTTTATATTAATTATGAGACATGTACAAAAATAGGCACACTGGGCTTTAACATATAGTCTCTCCAGCCTAATCAAAACATAAGCATCCTAGCTTATCATAACTTGGCTCACCAGCCTATAAAACACAACATATACACAAAGGCTCCCTGGCTTCAATATTGCACGCACTTAAGTTGTTGCGCGTTGTATCCTGAAATGTGCACACTTCATCATTTTACTACACAGTACATATGCGCACTATGCCATGAATGTGCATACAAATTATATCAAAACAACTCACCATCTTAAATACATTTTCATTTACATTACAATTGGGTTCGGCCTAGGGATATTACATCATTTGTTCCACTACATTATGTAATTTCTTGTTATCCAAGATTGATGTCAATCTTTTTGTTGGTGGTAGAGTATTTACGTGCTCATTGGATTGATGTGTTTGTTCCTACACAGTCCTTATTTTCTCTTCCAGTGCATGCATATCTGGGTTGGTATTAATCTCTATCCAAATGTGTGTGCCTTCCTCACACATCTTTATGGATTCATGTTACAATATTTTTATCTTTTCCACCGAGCTATGAGTCGTCATTTCCCTTTTTTTTCTCTCTTCTGGTGGTGTCCCTTGCAGTGTGCATAGTTCCAACTTGGTGATATTGTTCTAGAGTCCCTTGATGACTAATATTATCTTAGATACATTCTCTTCTACTGTAGCCTCTACTACCAATGTTACTTCTACGAATTTATTCCTTATTATGATGCCAGTTTAATGACTTGTCCTTATCCACCTGTAACTGTCATTTATGTCCTTTTTGTACTTTGAGCGGTATTTTCATGTGGAACGGTGTAATTACTATTGCGTGGTTTATTTATTTTTCATATTGTTGGCCCTCGACCAAGTTTTGGGGAAACTTTGGTCAGTTTTGGAGGTTTTGGCACACTTTTGGACTTTGACACATTGGTCGAAGTAGGAGTGCCCAGGCGGAGCTGAGATCGTGGATATCACCTATTTTGAGGCTTATGTGGACTGAATAAGGGGTCCTCTGGGTTTTGTAACAGGTTTATGGGATGTCATCCCATGGGTTTTCCCCATATTTAGGCCTTATTGTAAGATTTTGTAAAGTATAAATAAAGAGGAATGTATTGTAGAAGTAGTAGTTTTGTGTGCGAAGGGATGTATGTGGTCGAGGATTTATGCTCAACAGTGATTTTGTAGACTGTTCTTAGTGCTTGTGATCCTTAGTGTGGAGCAGTTACTAAGTGTCATGATAAGATATTTTGGCTCTGTGCATTTGACCTGTTTTTGGAAGGTAAAAAAGGAGAATCTAGTGCTTAGTGAGCAAATCTCTTGTCTTTTGCAAAGTTTGACCCTATGTCTTAGTGCAAAGGAGTGCCTGGATGTAATATTTTGGTGAATAATAAAGAGGCAAAGTGGTTCGTGGATGTAGCCCCACCCTGGGGTGAACCACGTATATCTGGTGTTTCATGGTTTTCTTTGTGTAGTGTCATTTATGTTATGCATTTGCTTAGTTCTTTTATTATGATGTGTAATGAATATATATTTTGTGGCTTGATTACTTTAATTATGTTAAAGGGTAAATGAATGCTAGACTTAAATCATAGTGCTAAGTGCTCAGGGTGCATAATCACTTGTTGTTTTTTTTTGTTTGTTAATTTGTGCAGAACCTGTTGGCTACGCGATTAACCTGTGGCTTGAGAAACTGCGACTCAGGGGCATCTAAGCCGTCAAAATCACCTGGGGATCGCACCCAGCCTGAGCCACACCAACCCTTAACATGGTTGGATTTTTTGTCCCCGTAGGTTTCGAACCGGTGACTTTAACGTCACGGAGTGGCTTAACAACACACTCCGTCACCGACTATCCTACACCTCGGGGACCATAATCACTTGTTGTTACTATGCTTATATATATTTGATTATTCTCTACAGTGTTAATGAGGTTAATAAACCAATGAATGTTCACTTCCTAAGCATTAACAAAATATTTTGTGAAGTTCTCTTATCACAAAATTGTGTCCCATCCTGGTTACAGACACCTGCGTCTTGTAACCCCCCTACTTCTACCTCGGGTGAGACTTCACCTACTTCGCAGATGTTGCCGAAAGGGTTGGTATTCAGGGTTTTTTTGGTGCGTTGTTAAGCGTTGAACCCTGAGTCTTCCCCTGTACCAACAAATGGTTCCATTTTCGGAACTTGAAAATGTGATTGTCGGGACATGCAACTGTGATTGCTAGGAACTGAAGTAAAGAAAAAGAAAAGATATGTGTATATATATGTTGTTGAAGTGGACAATACTCTACTTGACTTGAGAATATTTGTGCCAAGAAAGGAATTTGTTCTAAATAAAAGAGGTAAGATTCTAAAAGAGGCAAGCTTTGTGCTTTGGTAAGAGAAAGATAAGTGAAATTTTTTGTTTTGAAAGAATGAATTTAAGTATGTTTAATAGATTATGTCCTAATCTGAAGGCTAGGGCGCAGTTGAAAGAAAGAGTTGATTTGAGTAAATTTAATGGAAATGAAGAAAGATATGTTATTCCTATGCATAGAAAGAGTTTTTGCATTGATAAGTGGATGGAGGAACCTAGAACGATTTTTTGCAGATTGTAGGTCCAACACGATGATCCTAGGGGAAGTGTGCAGTACAAAAAATATTGGGTAACATTTAAGAGAAAAAGAAGATTGACTTTGTGTTATAATTGCAAAAGGTTGGGACATCTTTCTAAGGAATGCCTTGAGGTAAGCCCTATTTTTCTTTGTTGTAAGGTTGTTGGTCATAAGGTTGAGAATTGTCCAAGGATTATTGCTGAAGTTGAAGGGAGGGACATAAGACAAGAAAATTATGAAAAGATTCAAGAGACTAAGGGTATGTTAGAAAATCATAAAGAGAAAAGGTAAGAGAAATTTCAGACTATGTTCTTACAGTTGGAAGAAACGATGGACGTTCATAAATATGTCAGTTTACTAGAAATCCTGAAAGCGAAACAGCACATAAGTGCAAGAATAAAAGACTTCGACATAAACTATATAGTCTTGGATGAAGAAACACAAGTGAACATTATGACAAAAGAAACTTGGGAAGTTTTGGGAAATCCTATTGTGGTACCTTCTTTAGGAAGGATAAGCTTGTTTAAGGGAAAGATGAGAACTTTATGTGGAAGAGTAAATACTGTACCTATTATTGTTCATGGAATATCGATTGAAGAAGAATTTGAAGTCATTAGGTTTGTTGAGGACAACGCTCCTTTCCCACTTTTGTTAGGTAAGACTTGGATTGAGAAGGATCATATCACAAAGAAAGAAGAGGAAGAATCTACAGAAAAGAAAAACAAGAATTAATGGATCTCATAGCTAGGAAAATAGACCAACTAAGAGAAGAATGAGCAGATAAGTTGAAGAAACAGAGCAAAGTAACAATGCAGGAGGGACAGAAAGCAAGAGAATTAGCTATCAAGTTTGAAAGAATGCAATAAGGCTTGAAGGACCTATCTATACAAGAGAGAATTGTTCTCACTCAGGAAGTGTTAAGAAAAGGGATATTAACTTCAGAACCTTTGAGGGCACCTCAATAGTGCGAAGCCACTACACTAGGGGAAGATAAGAATAAAAATGGAAAGAGTATTCCAAAAACAATTAAAGAGACTCAGATAACAAAAAAAAAGGCAATGAAGCTCAATAAAAATAAGGCTAAGTTGGAAAAGCTACAAGAATTTAAGGAAACTAGATGGAAGACTTCAAAGACCAGAACCTTGCAGGAGGTAGGTTCGTAGGGTTTGAACCTCGCCGGAACAACAGGTCCATGCAGATTTGGACTTCTCCTTGGAAAAGTTATATAATCGTTGGAGGCATCCAGACCGTTAGAATGACACTCCAAAATGGTTAGGAAACACATTTATGGGTTTATAGACTTCTTTTGAATGTTGAGACCACGCCATAACGGCTAGACTTACATTAATGGAAGCATTTAACTGTAGTTCAAGTCCGTTGGAAGATTTGTCACATCACCCCTCTTATTTAACTTGTCGGTCGTGGCATTGGGACCATGTTTTTCTACCCGTGACTAACTGAGCTAAGTCGAGAACTGTCCAAGTGTCGAACAGTGCTACCTTTCATTTGAAAGTATACCCTGCCTGTCTATTTGTCTATCCACTGTTTGTTAAAAACTAGAATGTCAAGTGAACCCAAGGACTTTGAGAATTCTGTCGAGGAACTTGTTAGGAAACTCATGGCCGAAAGACCTGTATCTGAAGGTATTCAATCATCGTCAACTAGGGGACTGCAGGCTTCCCCTTCTACCGGACATCGTTCCGCCTGCATCAACACTATAACTGAACAAAGAAGCAAGCACCACAGTGATCTGGCTAATGTGAAGCAGATCCCATCAGTCCTGCTTGAGTATATTCTACCTTTGGCTGGCACCTTTAACCACGATAGTATCCTTGTGATTTCGAGTACTTTGTGTTCATTGAGTACACTCCAATACAAATTTGCATAGTAGAGAGTTAGTTAGGGCAGATCCTATTATTGAAGCATAGTGACTTCAATGTAGGAGATCGGAGAAAATATTCAATGCTAGCTCCTCACTATTATTTAATGAAGACAATTGGAAGGAAACCTCGCATCATCCTGCATCCATGGATCAAAGAGTTGGCACAGTTAACCATATTAAACGTAATGAAGATTCCTCATTTTTGCCACCACCAGGGGGTTAATGCTTACATTAAACTCTTTCTATCATGTTATCATGGTAGATATCTATGGTTTGATAGAATAACTACTGTGGATCCAACATTGATCTACCAGAACACGGGTTTAATTTTGAAGGGTCTTGACCCACAACAGTTCTACCCAAGGAAGACCTCAGACCTTTCTTTAGCACAACACATCAAAGAATCTTATGGAGAGGTAGAAAAGGGGAAGCGATGTTACAAGGTAGCCTCCATACAGGATGGCATGGTGCGCCTTGCTTTCCAACTCTTAGCTAGAAAGCTAGTGAGTAAGAACCGCCCCACAGAGGTCACCGGGTTCGTGGTGGACCTTGCAGGAAAGTGTGCGGTGGCATAGTTGGGACCATGTTTTTCTACCTATGAATAACTGAGCTAAGTCAAGAACTATCCAAGAGTCGAACTGTGCTTCCTATCATTTTCTAAAAGTATACCCCGCCTGTCTATTTGTCTATCTGATGTCTGTTAAAAACTAAAATGTTGGGCGAACCCAAAAAATTTGAGAAGTCTTTTGAGGAATTTGTTAGGAAAATCATGGTCGACAGAACTATATCTGAAGGTATTCAAGCATCGTCGACTAGGGGACTGTAAGATACCCCTTCGACCGTATGTTGTTCCACCTGCATTAACCCCGTAACTGAACAAAGAAGCAAGAAGTTCATTAATCTGGCTAACGTGAAGTAGATCCCAACGTCCTACCTGAGTATATTCAGCCTCTGGCTAGCATCATTCTAGGGTCTTGACCCTAGTTTGAAGGGTCCCAACCCACAATAGTTCTACCAAGGGAAGACCTAAGACTGTTCTTTAGCACAACACATCAAAGAAGCCTATGGAGAGGTAGAAAAGGGGAAGTGAGATTACAAGGTATCCTCCATACAAGATGGCATGGTGTGCCTTTATTTCCAACTCTTAGCTAGCAAGCTAGTGAGGAAGAACCGCCTCACACATGTTACCAGGTTCGTGGTGGACCTTGCAGGAAAGTGTGTGGTGGCATAGTTAGGACCACATTTTTCCACCCGTGACTAACTAAGCTAAGTCGAGAAGTTTCCAAGTGTCAAACTGTGCTTCCTGTCATTATCTGAAAGTATACCCTGCCTGTCTATTTGTCTATCTATTGTCTATTAAAAACTAGAATGTCAAGCAAACCCAATGACTTTGATAATTCTGTTGAGGAATTTTTTAGGAAAATCATGGCCAAAAGACCTGTATCTGAAGGTATTCAAGCGTCATCGAGTAGGGGACTATAGGATTCCCCTTTGACTGGACGTCATTCTGCCTGCATCAACCCCGTAACTGAACAAAGAAGAAAGAACCGCAGTGATCTGGCTAATGTGAAGCAGATCCCATTGGTCCTTCCTGAGTATATTCCACCTCTGGTTGGTGCCATTAACTATGATAGTATCCCTTGTGATTTCGAGTACTTTGTGTTCATTGAGTACACTCTGAAAGGAATTCACATAGTAGGGGGTCAGTTAGGGTAGATCCCATTGTTGAAGCATAGTGACTTCAACTTAGGTGACCGGAGGAGCTATGCCATGCTAGCTCCTCACCATTATTTAATGAAGACAATTGGAAGGAAACCTCGCATTGACCTATAACCATGGATCAAGGATTTGGCACAGTCAACCATATTAAACCTAATGAATATTCCACATTTTGGCTGCCACTAGGAGGTTAACACTTCTGTTAAATGCCTTCTGTCATGTTATCATGGCAGATATCTATGGCTTGACAGAATAATTACTTTGGATCCTTCGTTGATATACCAAAACATAGGTTTAAGTTTGAAGGGTCCTAACCCATAATAGTTCTACCCAAGGAATACCTCAGATCATTCTTTAGCATAGCACATCAAAGAAGCCTATGGAGAGGTAGAAAAGGGGAAGCGAGGTTACAAGGTAGCCTCCATATAGGATGGCGCGGTGCACCTTTCTTTCCAAATCTTAGATAGCAAGATAGTGAGGAAGAACCACCCCACACAAGTCATTGGGTTCATGGTGGACCTCATAGGAAAGTGTGTGTAGAGCATGCAGATGAACTGGGCTAACTACCTCATCAACGAGTTAGAAAAATATTGTTGCGAAGCCCAGAACTCAGGATATGAGTTTCACTACAATTGGTTGATCATCCTGATTCCATTTGTGACTTGGCATATGCCTGAAGGAGCTACTTTCCTAGAGATTGAACCTACAGAGCCCCTGGCCGCTCAGTTTTCCACCCTGTGGTATACCAATGACATGACAAAGCAGTGGCAGTCTAATGTTGTGTTTCATAGATATTATCAATAGTTGAAATTCGCCATTGAATCATTCCCTCATATGACACCGTGTACCCTATATCAGTACCATCCCATAGTGAAGTTTCATGTTGATCCCCACTTCATTTAAATCACTGCGTGAAGAGATGAGCACCAGGAAAGATTGTAGTCATACTATAAGCTCACGGATGAAGATATGGAACATATTATAAAGGATTGACCAAAATAATTTCTTATACCTATTGCCAATGCAGAGTTATCTGACATCGATACTATATGAATCCCAATGGTTATGTGAGTTGAACATTTCGGACAATATAATGGGATGAAGAATCATAGGAAACTCAAAAATAAGGTTAAAGTCCAGGACATAGAGAGTGACGAAGAGTAAGAAGAGGAAACCTATAGATATAGCGGGTCTATCTTGCCAAGAGGAGGAGAAGATGTAGTAGAAGGATAGAAAGGAAGAGATGAAGGAGAAGAAGAAAAAGGAGGAGGCAAAGCTACATCACCATTTGCAGTAGCTAGCACCCCACCACTTGACGATCCCCCTGTTGGGACAATGATCCAACAAAAGAGGAAAGTTACTCCGAAGAAACCTTCAGCAAGGAAGAAAATGTGCGCCAATAAGCCACAGTTGGAAGCCACTCTCACTGAGGACGACATTATTTTGGCCTGCAGAGCTATGGAGGATGCCTTTGAAGACATGTTGCAAAGATATGAAGAGAAATGATGCAGGAGCATCTCTCCACGTCAGCCAGCCAGCCAGCCAGCCACGTCAGTGCACGCATTCAAAGTTGAAGAGAGGCGCAACCCTTGTCTTGAATTTTGAATTTGAATGTAATTTAATGTCTTAGGCTAGTGAGCCGTGAAGTCGTGCTTTGCATAGGAATAGAGTAGATAGGCCTTTAATTCTTTGAAGGATGAGATCTAGATCTGATTTGTGGACTAGACAGCCCATTCAATGCTATTGAATAGGGTAGGTAGATTGGAGGGAAGAGCTCGAAGAGCCCCTCTTGTAAAAGATCAATTGCGATCTCATTTTGGTAAGAATAGGAGAGTTGTGAGAGAAGAGAAGGATCTCATACTTTGATATAGTTCATGCTTAGGAACACCTTGTACAACCATGAATTTTCCATTTAATACAAAGAAGAAGTTTTTCCTGCATATTTCCTATGTTGAATGAATGTCTTTGTGTGTTCTTTATGCTATAGATGTATGTTAGACATTTGCAGGGAGTTTTTTTATTTTTAGGCTTGAGAGGTTCTTTGTGGTTTCATGCCAGGATGGCGTGATAGAGTACTGTGGTCTCTGAATACCAGTGCATAGATGCACTTCTGAACTCTGTGGATTTAGACAAAGATGTGCCAGGTGGGCACAGAAGCTGAATTCATTAACTCGGAGGAAGACCTTTGAGGTTGTTGAACACCTCAAGAGGAATGGCTGTCGAGAAACACAGTTGTAGATAGAATCTCTAAGGATTTATGTAAAGCTCTACAAGGTGGGCATTGAGCAGGTGCAAGGGAGTGCATAGAGGAACTCTGTTGTGAGTTCAGAAGAAGACAAAAGCTCTGAGGAGTTCTGTAAAGATCTGTCAGGTGGGCATTGAGCTAGTGCAAGGAGTGCATAGAGGAAGAAATATGTTGTGAGTTCAAATAGAAGCAAGAATCATTGAGGATTCTTGATCTGAGTCATTCACTGGAAGGAGGACACGTGTCACAATATCTTCCATGTCAGGGATTCAGACACTAGAGGTCAGAGAGGGAAGTCCTTGACTTTGCAATTTGCGAAGTCGTGAGAAGATCAATATTGTCCATCTAAGGAGGACAGGTGGCAGAGATCAAGGGATCTCATGAACTCGGAGGTTCGCAAGGTGAGATTCCAGGAGTAGGGTGCTCCAAGTCACGAGTAGCAAAGTCGTGAAGGGATCAAGACCGTCCATATAAGGAGGACAGGTAGCAAAGATCAAGGGATCTCGTGAACTCAGAGGTTCGCAAGGTAAGATCCCAAGAGTTGGGTGCTCCAAGTTGCAAGTGATTAAATCGCAAGGATTGGATACAACCATTGGATCTGGGTCAAAGGAGGACCGTTGGATCAAAGCCTCATCATGTGTTTCATGCATTCAGGGGTTCGAAGGTTAGGAGGACCTTGTCTCAATTATAGAAGTCGTGAAGTGATGAGAGCTGAGGCACGAGTGTGGACGCATGGCAGAACCACAAGGTGGGCTTGGGTGATGGATAGGTGAATACGTGTCACTAGGAGGAAGGGAGTCAACACTCCGTTGAATTCTCACGTCTCGGGGATTCGCAAGATGAGAGAATGGTAGCTCGACATTGAAACTCGCAAATTGGTGAGTTGTGAGAAGTACAGAAGGAAGATCAACCTTCGCTGACTTTTAAGTCTCATAGGTTCACACGGGAAGAGCATGGAGACTCAACCCTTCGACTCGTGAAGTTGTGAGTAGCGAGAACACGAGAAGAAAATTCAATATCATTTCTTGGGGGTTCATGAAGGGAATGTGCCAAGGTTGGATGTTGAAACTCACGAAGGTGCAAGTAGCGAGAGGTGCTAGCAGTTAAGCCTAGCCAATGGCCATGCATGGAGGTGCTGAAAGAAAGGAGCCATAATCGTTTCATGATTTTGGGTCTCGCGGTATTGGAAAGGAGGAGTCGGGAGCTTTGACTTGCAAACTCGTGATATCACAAGCTATGACAAGCGTGATTGAAATTGGGACTTGGTCATAGCACTGTGGTCGTTGGGGAAAGGTAGAGTTCGTGCCTGGTGTTGTTCGCAGAGGAGAGCTTCCAAAAGGACCTGTGGATCGATAAGTGCAGATTTTAGCAGGAATCGAAAGAGATGCTTTAGCTCATGAAATAGAGTGAATGATCCTTAAGATCGGGAGGTCGCACAGAGACTCTATCGAGGTAGAGGTGGTGTTCTGCGTCAAAGTGGTATCAGAGCTCGGATTCTATTTGTATATTTCAGACAAGAGGAGTAGAAAGAAGATAGAGTGTTGGAGACTCTGTGATGATTGTTAGCAGGTAGGCAACAATCAAGAAGACAGTCAGGAGGAGACTATGGAAGAGGCTAGAAACACTCAAAGTTTCATAGTGATAGCAGTAGATTTGCCAGCAGGGAAAATAGACAGTGAGATGGCTAAAGGTCAGTGTAAGCTATTAAAATGGTGGTTGAGGCCTGCTGAAAACCTCAAAAGACCATAGAAAAGGGTTCAAATATGTAAACCAGAGACTGGGATGAGTCTCAGTAGTAAGGATGAATTGGGATTAGATAAAGATCTCAAGCACTGCCAGGAGGTAAAAGAAGAAATTCCTAATTGCCAGGTGGGCAAAGGGTTGAGATCACTATGGGATCTCATAGACTGTCATGAGGACAGCCAGGGAATTTCACATTTCCAGGTGGGAAATGGATCGAGATCGCTACAGGATCTCATAGACTACTTGCTAGGTGGGCAAGGGAACAAAGATGGGATCAGTTGATTCCATAGACTGCCAGGAGGGTAGTAGGGAAATCCCAATTTTCTAGGTGGGCAGGGATAAGTAGATGAGACTATCTGAGGTTCTCATGAACTCATAGGTGAGTTTGAATCAGCCTAAGGAGTTGACAGCAGGACATCTAGCTGGGACTATCAAAGAAGCATTGGAGCAGACTTGGGAAGCTACCCAAGAAGAAAAAGAGAATGATCATTATGAGGAGTGTCTCAATGCTTTCAACCAGGAAGCTGAGGGAGCTTCATCACTGAAGCTGGCAGCAGAAGAAGCCGAAGAGCAGGCAGACAGATTACTCACTCCATGGGAGATGGAGCTAGAGATACTAGAGGATTGGATGAACAATTCAGAGCCAGCAGGTGACTGCCATGAGAAGGTATTGGCAGAGGAGAATTCTGAGGAATCGCTCAGAGATTTCAGCCAGGGAGCTGAAAAGGTGATGAAGACTGCAGAGTTGAACTTTGCAGTAGGGTGGAAAGTTAAGGCCACAGAAGAAGATGATGAAGATGAATATGGCATGGGAGATCACAGTGATCTACCCAATTGCAAAAAACATTTTCAGCTAAGGAGGCTACATGAACAGAGCCAGCCACTGGAGCAGCTAGACGAAGTGATCAAGAAGATTAGAAGGTTGATGGTAGTGTCAGCATAAACTGTTAACAAGGAGAAGCTGAGTAGAAGGAAAGAAGTAGTAGCAACAACACAGAAGTAGTAGCAGTAGCAAAGAGATGGAGCAGATGAACAACTCTAGAAATTTGTTTGGGATCCAGGAGGATTTCCATAGCTGAGGGTGGAAGCTCATGAGCAAGAGCTCCTGAATTTTTGTAGCTGAGGAGTATGATGCAGGAGCATCTCTCCATGTCATCCAACCAACCAACTAGCCACATCATCACATGCATTCAAAGCTGAAGAGAGGCACAACCCTCATCTTCAATTTTGAATTTGAATGTAATTTAATGTCTTAGGCTAGTGAGCCGTGAAGCCGTGCTTTTCACAGGCCTAGAGTAGATAGGTCTTTAATGGTTTGAAGGATGATATCTAGATTTGATTTGTGGACTAGACAGCCCATTCAATGTTATTGAATAGGGTAGGTGGATTGGAGGGAATATCTCGAAGAGCCCCTCTTGTAAAAGATCAATTGCGATCTCATTTTGGTAAGAATAGGAGAGTTGTAAGAGAAGAGAAGGAGCTGAGACTTTGATATAGTTCATGCTCAGGAAAACCTTGTACAAACAGGCATTTTCCATTTAATACAAAGAAGCAGTTTGTCCTGCATATTTCCTATGTTGAATGAATGTCTTTGTGTGTTCTTTATGCTGTAGATGTATGCTAGACATTTGCAGGGAGTTTTTTTATTTTCAGGCTTGAGAGGTTCTTTGTGGTTTCATGCTAGGATGGCGTGATAGAGTACTGCGGTCTCTGAATACCAGTGCATAGATGCACTTCCGAACTCTACGGATTCAGAAAAAGATGTGCCAGGTGGGCACAGAAGATGAATTCATTAACTCGGAGGAAGACCTTTGAGGTTGTTGAAAACTTCAGGAGGCATAGCTGTGGAGAAACATAGTTGTAGATAGAATCTCTAAGGAGTTTTGTAAAGCTCTACAAGGTGGGCATTGAGCAGGTGCAAGGGAGTGCACAGAGAAACTCTGTTGTGAGTTTAGAAGAAGACAGAAGCTCTGAGGAGTTCTATAAAGGTCTTCCAAGTGGGCATTGAGCCAGTGCAAGGAGTGCACAGGGGAAGAACTCTATTGTGAGTTCAGATAGAAGCAAGAATCATTGAGGATTCTTGATACTCTTCCAGGAGGGCATTGAGATAGTGTGTAGATAGACATAGAGAAGAAGGGAACTCTGTTGAGTTTTGTGATTGGGGAAGAGTCCACTGAAGGATCTTCGTAGGGTTGCTGAACACCCTGAGCACTCAGTAAGAGGTTGCTTGAGTGAAGGATAGCTAGGAGGGCATCCAAATCCTCCATCTACAAGAGAAGGAAGAAAGATAAAATCCCTTAGGGGTCTGAGTATTTGAAAATCTTAGAAGAGATAGCACTTTGTGTGCAAAGACTCTGCAGAGGCACATAAGTCATGGAATCCCTTGACGATTCGAGAGAAAAATCTCGAGAGAAGCAGCGTTCTTATACACGCAGGTGGGACTCAAGTTACAAAGTTTGCAGGCAAGGGAGAACAAAGGTCAAGGCCTTTGAGCATTCTAAAATTCTACCAAGTCCAGAAGAAAAGCACCAATGCTCGGCAGGAGCAATAGCTATTGTTGGATCAACCGAGAAGATCTGGACCATTGAAGGTTTTCATGTCTAGGAAGTAGTACAGGAAGAGCACAAAAGAGAAATGATCTGAAGCCGTCAGATCTTGAGTGAACAACCGTCAGTTGTTAGATCTGACAGAAGATGCACGAGGGTTAGAACTCACGCATAGGGCATCATAAGTGAAGTCCTGAAAAGGTTGGAGATCGGGATATTGACGTTCGGGAGTTCAGGGGTCCGGAGGAAAAGAGTCCGAACACTCAACATTAGAAATCGAGAAAAGGTGAAACAATCTGAGCCATCTGTCTATGGGAGAATCCATGTCGCAAAATCATCCATTTCGGAGATTCGGGCACTGAGACTCATAGGGGTGATCATCTTGACTTTGCGAGTAGCGAAGTCTTGAGTAGATCTGAGTCATTTATTGGAAGGAGGACACATGTCATGAGATCACCCATATTGGGGATTCGGACACCGGAGGTCAGAGAGGGAAGTCCTTGACTTCACAATTTGTGAAGTCACGAGAAGATCAGGACTATCCATCTAAGGAGGAAAGGTGGCAGAGATTAAGGGATCTCGCAAACTCGAAGGTTCGCAAGGTGAGAGTCCAGGAGTAGGGCACTCCAATTCACGAGTAGAAAAGTCACGAAGGGATTAGGACCATCCATCTGAGGAGGATAGGTGGTAGAGATCAAGGGATCTCGCGAACTTGGAGGTTCACAAGGTAAGAGCCCAAGAGTTGGGTGCTCCAAGTCGCGAGTGGCGAAATTGAGAGGAGCGGAGACAGTCGTTGGATCTGAGTCAAGGGAGGTCCATTGGATCAAAGCCTCATCATGTGTTTCACGCATTCTGAGGTTCAGAGGTTGGGAGGACCTTGTCTCGATTGTAGAAGTCACGAAGTGCTGAGAGCTGAGGCACGAGTGTGGACGCATGGAAGAACCATAAGGTGGTCCTAGGTGATTGACAGGTGAATACGCGTCGCCAAGAGGAAGGGAGTCAACACTCCATTGACTTCTTGCATCTCAGGGATTCACGAGATGAGATCACAAGAGCTCAACATTGAAACTCATGAAGTGGCAAGTTGCAAGAAGTACGGAAGGAAGGTCAACCTTTGCTGACTTTTAAGCCTCGGAGGTTCACATGGGAAGAGCACGGAGACTCAACCCTTCAATTCGCGAAGTCGCGAGTAGTGAGAATGCGAGAAGAAAAGTTAATATCACTTCTCAAGGGTTCGTGAAGGGAAGGTGCCAAGGTTGGATGCTAAAACTCGCGAAGGTGCGAGTAGCGAGAGGTGCTAGCAGTTAAGCCTAGACGGTGGCCACGCACGAAGGCACTGACAGAAAGGAGCCATAACCGTTTTGTGATTTCGGGTCTCGCAGGATTGGAAAGGAGGAGTCGGGAGCTTCGACTCGCTAACTCACGAGATCTTGAGTTGTGACAAGCGCCATTGAAATTGGGCCTTGGTAATAGCACTATGGTCACTGGGGAAAGGTAGAGCTCACACCTTGTGCTATTCGCACAGGGGAGCTTCTCAAAGGACCTGTGGATCGATAAGTGCAAATTTCAGCAGGAATCGAAAGAGCCACTTCAGCTCATGAAATAGAGTGAACGATCCTTAAGATCGAGAGGTCGCGCAGAAACTCTACCGAGGTAGAGGTGGTGGTATACGTCAAGAAATAGTTGGAGTTATATGAAAGGATTGAGAGGGAGTTGAAGGAAGTGCAACAGGTTCTTCACTTAATCTTCACAGTGTCTACTGTGTCATTTGTGCCTTCCTCATCACAGACCGTAGAATTGGGTGATGAACCAACTCTGTAGGGTGAAATAGGGATTTGGATCACCCTCCCCCAGTATAGCATAAATTTTCCCACCCATGCAACAATACAGGTAAGCCCCAACTTGGATGTTGAGGTTAACCTTAAAGGAATACCTCCAGAATAGGTCAAAGTATTAGAGGTAGGTTTGAAGGAATACAGAAGGGAATAGAGAGAAATGATCGTTGAAAGAGAAGCCCAGATAATAAGGCTTGTTGATGCACTAGATGCTCGGTTCCAGAGAGATCAAGAATATAAGGAGAAGGATACATAAGCCTTGAAAAAGTAGAAAAAAAAAGTCATAGTACAGTTAGGAACAGCGCAGGACAGTGTAGCTGCCTATGAAAGTGAGAAATCAAATCTTCAAGCAAAGCTTCAGAAGGAAAATAAATTTGGCAAAGCCTAGCTACAGAAGGAAAAAGAGCAGTTTCTCATAGAGAAGGTCATGTTCAAAGAAGAATTAATCAAATTGTGTCACTCTATGCCAGGCTTGGTACAGGAGGAGAAAGAGCATGTCAAAGCTCAAGTAGCAAAGCTCGTAGAGACCCTCCAATAGTTCCAGGCTAGGAAAACTGAACTGGAGGCCCGAACAATGTTGAGCACCCTGCGGGAGGTGTGTGACTAGAGGGAGGAGTCTAAAAAAAACACAATAGAAAGTATAAAATCCCTCACCTCAACATGTAAACAGTTGAGTGACAGAAATGCCCAGACGTATGAATGCCTAGCCAAGGATCCAGAGTTAAATCATATAGAAGCTCAGTTACAGGAGGTGTAATAAAAAGAACTTTCATTGCAGGTGCATATGAAGCTGTTCACAGTAGTGGAAAGGATGAAGAGATCCCAGGAGCAACACACAGTACAACAATAGATCACTGCCCTCCAGGGTAAGGTGATGGAAGTAACACAGAAGTAACAAAATGTGCAAGACGAAGCTTGCAAGGTGTTCGAGGAGATCGATGTATAGGGTTCATAGTTAGATCAAGTAGTTGCAACCATAGAACATCGCCTAGAAGGGACTTTTACAGAGCAGACAGTCCAGGAGCTCACAAAGTAGGAGGCTCAGGCGAGGCAGCAAGTCAAGGTAGCTTGAGTTAAGATTGATTCTTTTAAAGCAACATTTTCTAGACCTGAGTGACTTGAGATGAGTCACAAGTGAGTGTTGGGGGCCTATTGGCCCTCGACCAAGTTTTGGGGAAACTTTGGTCAGTTTTGGAGGTTTTGGCCCACTTTTGGACTTCGACACGTTGGCCAAAGTAAGAGTGCCCAAGCGGAGCTGAGATCGTGGATCTCACCTATTTTTAGGGTTATGTGGACCCAGTAAGGGATCCTCTAGGTTTTGTAATGGTTTTATGGGATGTCAGCCCATGGGTTTTCCCCATATTTAGGCCTTATTTTAAGATTTTGTAAAGTATAAATAAAGAGGAATGTATTGTAGAAGAAGTAGTTGTGTGTGCGAAGGGATGTATGTGGTCGAGGATTTGTGGTCGACTGTTATTTAGTAGACTGTTCTTAGTGATTGTGATGCTCGATGTGGAGAAGGTATTAAGTTTCATGATAAGAGATTTTGGCTCTATGCATTTGACCTATTTTTGGAAGGTAAAGAAGGAGGATCTAGTGCTTAGTGCACAAATCTCCTATCTTGTGTGAAGTTCAACTATGTGACTTAGTGCATAGGAGCGACTGCATGTAATAGTTTGGTGAATAATAAAGAGGTGAAGCGGTCTATGGATGTAGCCCCACCCTTGGGTGAACCACATATATCTGGTGTCTCATGGTTTTTTTTTTGCAGTTTCATTTATGTTATGCATTTTCTTAGTTCTTTGATTATGATGTTGAATGAATATATATTTTTTTTCTTAATTACTTTACTTATGTTAAAGGGTAAATGAATGCTAGAATCAACTAACAGTGCTAAGTGCTCAAGGTGCATAATCACTTGTTGTTACTATGCTTATCTGTCTTTGATTATGCTCTGCGGTGTTAATGAGGTTAATAAAATAATGCATGTTCACTTCCTAAGTGTTAACATAATATTTGACGAAGTTCTCTTATCACAGAATCATGTCCCATCCTGGTTATAGACACCTTCATCCTGTAACCCCCCCTGCCTCTTCCTTGGGTGAGACTTCACCTACTTTGCAGGTGTTTCTGAAAGGGCTAGTAGTCATGGTTTTGTTGGTGTGTTGTTAAGCGTTGAACCCTGGGTCTACCCCTGTGCCAACACATATAATCTCCTTGGTTGGAATTGTTGCATGTCTCTGTGTAGTTCCCATTGTCATTATTTATGCACATGATTTTTTTTCCATGGTTCTTCCTATTGTGCATATTGTTGGCCCTCTTCATAGAGTTTTAGCCGACTGTCGTTCACCCTTCCTTTAAAAACTTATATGTTAAGTGTTTCCAACTACACAATACCTTCCTATATTACCTCCTTGATCACATACGTCCTAACCAGTGCATACGGAACTTCCCTAGGTGCCATAAATTTTCTATCATATAGTATTACCAAGTCCCCTACTTGGAATTTTTTCAACTTAATGTGTCTATCATCCCATGCTTTTTCCATTTCCTTTTGAACCTACTGGAGAAAACCTATGATCGATATATCCTCCTCAAGTTGTACCAGTTGTGACAATCATTCTAATATTGTGCCTGAATCCATAAGATCTGTGATAGTTGTGATATGCAGAATCAGTACAATAAACTCCATCGGCATTACTCCCTCCTACCCGTATACCAACCTAAAACTTGTTTTCCTTGCCAACTTTTTGTTGGTTTTCCTGAATGGTGTTGGGAATGGATCGTGCAAGAATGCATCATTTAGTTTCCTCAAGTCGATGCAGATTCTTATACCCCTTTTTTTATTGTCCTGCACCACCATGGGACTTATCCATTCTGATTCCTCAACCGGTTCTATGAATCTTGCGTTGAGCATGCGGTCTATTTCCTCCTTTAATTTTTATTTATATCTTGGGTTCAGTCTATAGGGTCTTTGTTTCACTAGTTTTATGCCCAGTTTCAATGGGATCCTTATCTCCCCTAGCTCGCCCACTATCCCTTTCATATCTGAGAATGTAGTTGGGAATAGGTCTTGGTATCTGCATAGTATATCTACTATATTTTCTACGGTTTCCTCATCCCAGTAATCTCTTATCTATGTAAACTTAGGGTTTTACTCTGTCCCAATATTGAATTTTTATGTCTTGATTGGTTGCGCATAGGTTGTGGATTCCAACTATGGGTCCTATACTATTCATTCCCCCTCTATTTCTAGTACTTGGATATTGTGAGGATCTTCACCATCTTGATCCTCTTGTGTCACATTGTAGCATTCCAATAACTTGTGAACCATCATAGAGGCATTGTGTGTGTTGCATATATGTATTACTTCCATTGATTCTTCTTTGGTGAATATTTTCTATTTAATCGCCTATAATGCTGTACTTATTAGGAATGAATCATTCTGAAAGGTAAATGTTACCTGGAATATTTGAGTTATGTAATCCTAGTCTGGTTTTTCTCTACGCATATCCAGTTCTAGGTATGATTTATTTGGGATGGTGTCAAGGGTATGTATGAACCCGTGTGTTCATTATTTCCTTGGTATGGAATTCCATAATTTTCCATATTGTGCAACATGATCTATTGGTTTTCCTTATCCGGTATACTTCTACATCATGTCTCTCACTTAAGTATTTAATCTAACTTGTATTAGTCTACTACCCTGTTTCCAGTCTTCTATGTTTTTTGTGTGTGTCTCCCACCATATGGCTGGGGTGGCCTTTAGTACCATGTCCAGTGCTAGTAGCCTATGTTGTTATGATACTTGTTCCTTGAATTTATGTAGAAACGTTGTTATATCTTTCAAACTTTCATACTTAGGCGGGTCACATAGTTCTATTCCAATCCAGCAGAATGATTTGGTCATGTGTACGCATCGCCATGTTGAGGCTTCATGGATCCTCTACTACAAATTTTCCAGACCTACTTCGGAGTCTGATGTACACAAATTGATGCTTCTCCAACTCAACGCACCATCTGTGGTGGGGTTAACATAATCATCCATCCTTGTAGTCATGTTATACAGGTTATTAATTTCATTTCCCTTCGTTGGTTCTATGTACCTCCTTCCTTCTTTTTGGTCTAATAGAGCAGTAACTTTCAACTCTCCTACTTCAAATATCATCTCTCTCCTTTTCATATTGATAATGGCTTGGTTATTGAAGGCCCATTCTAGTCGCCTTAACACTAGGTATGGTTGGAAGTCATCCACAATCTCAACAACTTAAAAATTTGTGACACTTCGCACTCCATCTATATTCATAGGTATTCCTATTAATCGGACAATACGTACTATTTTGTACTCATTTTCTAATATCAATTGAATGGGTGACCAAACTAACTTGGTTTTCCCCATCATTTCCCATGTATTCTTATGTAACACGTTCACATTGGATCCCAATTATAAGATCACATTGTCTATGTCGTATTCCCCAATCTGTGCACTAAACCTAAAATCTCCATTGGTTCTTTTCTTCATGGTATCTAGTTCACTAATTTATTTTCAGTAGGGGATTCCTTTCCTTGTGTGCATGGATCGATCATAGAGCATAATGTATTCAATGCATTTTCATCCTCGACCAGCTCTAGGTAACACTTCAAAAAAATTCCTAAGGTACTTACCTTCTCCAACAGTCCTTTGGTCATGGTCAGGTCATTATTGGGAGGCTTATATACCACATGTGATGTAGAAGGTGTTGGTTCTTCCCACTCTTGTCGTAATAGTTCTTCCTTCGTCCTTTTATAGGTATCTTTTTTGTGTTGTGAGTCGAATGTTGACATGGGTACTGTTGATTTCTTTACCCATTTCTCAGCATGTTTCCTTATATTGCTTGCATCTATCCCTGTTTTGGTTACTCCACGTGTAATGAATGTTATTTTGGGTCCTTCGTCCCATATCTCGGATGATATATTTTGAATATTCAGGTTATGATTTTGATTACCTCTAGCCTGCCACTTTTCCAGCAATTGTGGACAATCCTCTATCTCATGTTCTAACACCCAACAATAAGTACATGTTATGCATGGGTTTTGGAAATACTGCACTAGGTGTCCTGGTTGGTTATAGTTATAGCATCTTATGGGCCTCTTCCTCCTCTATCGAATTTTTCTCTACCTTAACCCTTATTAAATCCTCCTCAATTTCCTTTATTAAATCCTCTTTGATTATTATATTTCCCTCCCCCTTCTTTTGCAACATTCTCCTCCTCAATTATGTACATATCTGATGTGAGTTGGACCTTCATCAAATCAAATGAATGACAATCCTTATCTTCATGTCCTATTGATTTGAAAAATATATAGAATAAGATTCTTGGGGTACTGTGATATTTCTGTAATGACTGGAACTCATGGGGGTTATTTCCACATTTCTTACATATCTCGCAGTATCCTCCTCCTGGTATTGGGTTTGGTACTCCAACTGATAAGTACTGTGAAAACGATAGACATTCATATTTATGGTGACCTTCAATTCTACACTTGGTGCACCATAATTTTTCTTCTTTCTCTTTCCCCTTCGTGATTTCATCCAACTTAACTATTAATGCAACTAGTTGGTTATATATCTGTGCCATTCCACCATTGTCTGCAACCGAAGAGGATTCCAACTTCATATAAATATTCAACTCCTTAGATTGTGATATAACCTTTTGATGTATTAAAGGACTATGAATGTGAGGTAGAAATCCTACAATAAACCACTCTATATGTTGTTGATAGGGTATTCGGAATGTAAATCTACCCATCAAATATTTCAATCTATGATCGAACTCCCATGCTGACTCATTATGTACTTGCCTGATCTCCTTGAGCTCGGTAATGTACTACGACTCAAATTTTGGTTTTTTGAATTCTTTTAATAATTCTTGTGTGATCTCTGCTAATGTACTTGTTTGACCTAGTGGTCCGGTACTTTGGAGCTTCATGTACCAAACTAGCGCGCATCCTCTAAAGTTTGTTTCCAACTGTGTGATCTTTGCACCGTCATCTTGGAAATTATTTGTAGTTCAAATTGTTTCACATATGAACATATGTTGTTATGGGTCTTTTGATCCAATTCCTTTAAACTCTGGTAATATTAGTGTGTTATCTACCCCTGCTATGTTACTATGTGTAGGACCCCTTCTTGGTGATACTGGATGATTCTGATTAACTGTACTGCTACTATTTCTCTGGTTGTTGTTTCTCTACTGATTACAAGTGATTTGAAGAGGTCTTCGAACATTGTATCAGATTTAGGCAATGCACACGAGGTTGTGGTTTCAATCCAAGAATCGACTCGAGAAGGAATTATCGATTCCTCTATAGCTGGATTGAACTGGATATCTTCTTCTTATCCCTCTGTCTATTGTAAGTCTATGATACAGATATTTCTCGATGTTACAAGTACTCGTTGCACTTCTCTCTCTTCTTATCTCTATTTCTCAAATTCTTGTACCTTATCCCACTATGCAGAACTCCAAACTCATCTTCTCCTCCTAATATCCCTTCCTCTTTCTCCTGCATTCTCAGTCTTTTCTTCCTTTGTCAATTTTTCCTACTCTCAAATCATCTCTCATTCAACAACCCCAGTCCCTCTGTGTGTGCAAATTTATTTATCTATCTGAATCCATTTTCATCACTTCCTTGTTACATAGAAACATTTTTATCCAAGTAGCTAACGAATTTATGAATCTTCCTCACGGGACTTTAAATAAGTCTTTTTCTGCGACATTATAAGCTTGGGTATAGTCTATGGAAAATTATTTTATGTATCCTCCCAATATATTATATAGCCAAAATCCAACTATGCGGAAATTCATGTTGTCTATTGAATCCACTTGTTCCACTAGTTCATGAGTCCAGTTCTTTGGCGCAGTTGGTATGTGTCTACCCGTATTTTCCACAAATATTCACAACCATTTTGCTAAAATTTTTGGGAATCCTTCAAAAGATATCTCAAGAAATTCTATGTACACATACCTTTGCAGCCATTGTCTATTCTTTAGTGCATGGTTTTTATTATCCTTCCAGGAAAATTCTTTTTTTTTTGTTCCATCCATTCGGTTATCTCCTTCCTTGTTGTTCTCGAAAAAATTTCCTCACTTTTAGATTCCAGGTCCTAATAATGGAACCATTTGTTAGAACGCACATAGGTACTTTCAAAACCTTGGGTTCAAGTTACTTAGTCCAACAAAACCCTACATACATTGTCCCTTTCAGCATCATCTGCATGCAGGTGAAATATCCCCCGAGGTATCTTTATGGGAACTACGGGAACCAATATTCTGCAGTGGTGAGGGAAAGATTGTAACTCCACATTGTCATACCTACAGGAATATTATTTTTTATAATTAAGTGTCTTCGATGCGCTCTACGCTACAATATATTATTAGCACTCAATTCTCATCACATATGTAGCTTCTTTATAGTGCTCTACACTCTGAACTCTCACCATGATACTCTCTCTCTCTATGTCTTTGTCTCTCTTTCCCTAACCCCCCTTACATATTTATACATTAAGATCAATGCCTTTAGACACCTCATTGTGATTTGGATACAACTCATGCTCGACTGGTGACAACTCATTATGATCTATATACAGCTCATGCTCGGCTAGTTTTCCCAGGTTTTGTGCTAGTTGTTCTTTCTTTTCCCCCATCTTCTCCTCTTTCCTCTCTCTTCTTTATTTATCTTCTTGATATTATTGATATTCTTTATCTTCTTATGCCTTCAGCCTTATTTCACCTTTTCCATAAACCTCATATTTTCGCATTGTTTCATCCCCCAAAATTCCTTCCCTACAGTAAAAAACAATGTGACAAAGGTATTTGCCAAAATATGCCTCAAGCATGTACCAAGATCTCTAAGATGTGAGACAAAGGATAATCCATGATCTCCAAAATGTATAACAAATCATGTGCTATGTCTCTCAAATTTTATGTCCAAAATCACCAAGACATGCCTCTAGTCATGTGCCAAATACTTCCAAGATATGCTTCAAAGCATATACTAAGACTCTCCAAGACATAACCCTCAAAACATACATAAATACATACCTTTAATCATATAACATCCTTGTGTATAAGATCACAAACCAACAAGCCTTCCTCAACTTCAGCATAAATAATATAGCTACTTCAACCTTTCCTTCATCCTTGTTGGACAAAACTGTTCAAATCACAAGGCCTTGTGTGACAAGTCCTATGCAACCTGCAGGGCCCTTGCGAGAAGCCCTATACCTGACCCGAGGGGGTATACTCAATTAGGGTTACCAAAAAACCTTCTCACATCTGTGGCTCTGAAACTTCCTTCCTTCACATTCCTTTTCTTCTTTAGTTTCATTAAGAGATCACATTCTTTCTCTATTAAAATTTATTAATAATAAAATGAGAGGATCTTGATGGGTATTTATACTATTCCAAGTAACTCCTCTATTTGACTTTGATATGACATGTAACTTCTTGTTTGCAACAAATTTTATCCTTTAATTAATTTTTGGGTCGACTTGTAACTTCTTATTGCAACCGTTTGGGGGATTTTTAACCATACTCCAGGGATTCATATTTAAGAGGGTATAAATTCTCAACCATGTGGAAGCAAGTGGAATACCACCTACTGTTGGAAGCGAAATGATGAGAACTATCCATATATGGTGCTTTTTCATATAGTTATGATTTTCTTCATACTCATTTTATTCAATCAACTTTGGGCTCCATGACCACACCTCCAGGGCTTCTTAACCACTTAACCATATTTCTAGGGCTTCTTGTAGACTTCTTCAAATCATCTTCCCATGAGGGCCATTCTTAAAGCTACGTCATAAGGGGATTACTTTTTAGACTTATTCAAATAGACCCATCATTTTTAAGGGATTCTAGACTTCTTCTAGGGTTGACATCAATGAAAACCAACTTTATATGGATTAAGGTTGGTTGTCATTGATGTCAACCCTTGAAGAAAGACCCATAGCACAAAGGTTTGGGTAATGGACCCAATAGTGTTTGATGTAAATATGACTCATTATATTTTTTTCATGGTTGATAAGAAGTAAATATGGATGAAATCCAAAGTGGTCCCCTTATGGTGAAAGCCCTCATAGGAAGACGCTTTGTGGAGTAAGAGAACCCATGCTTAATTTTGGAATAATTAGATGAAGGAAAGTGAATTTGTCAGGGAAAATATCCTAGATGGATAGTTCTTGTCATGTCATTTCCGATGGTATGTGGAACGTCGCATAATTCCTCATGGTTAGAGAGTTATGGCAATGAGAAGTTGGAGACCCCAGGTTTGGGTAATGGACCCAAGTTTGTTCGATGGGTAATGGTATGAGTTATGATATATTTTCAGATAATAGTATTCTATATGGATATTACATGTCATTCCATTTCTGGTGGTATGTATAACGTCACATAACTCCTCACGGTTTGAGAGTTATGGCCTTATGAAGTTGGAGGACCCTCATATGTCATCT
>JASDQU010103495.1:188643-200940 GCA_032191745.1 Picea mariana | reverse complement strand
GATGTAAGAAGACCTAATAGAAGCTTCCGCTTCTAGAAGGATCTTCCTCTAGATGCTTCTTTTTAGTATAAATAGGAGTCGAGGGTATTGAGAACCCTAGCTTGGATATTATTGTAACAGAGCGCTGCTCGATTGGAGGTTGCCCCCTCGAAGAGGCCTGTGAACATTGCTATCGAAATCAAGTGCTATTTCTGTTCAAGTGCTATTTCTGTTGCTATTTCATATATCGTTTCTATGTATTGAGAAGATTATGATGGATATTTTATTGTTATTCTGTTATTTCTAGCATTTCGTTTCTGTTCTGCATATTTTATATATCTGGTATCTTGCATTGTACCCCTATCTGAACTAGTTAAAAATGAAGATTTCAAAAGGTCCCTCTCCAATATGCTACCATCTAAGCCCCCCCAACCTTTCACTGACTCAATAAATCTCCAAGATGAAAAGCTAGCAGTTGTCCTAGGGCCCATGGTAGAAGATAGAGATGATTCATCCCCTCCCTTCTACACATCCCTGAACATACATGATAAAGTGTTGCATAACTGCCTCATGGATTCAGGGGCTTCCCATAACCTTATGCCCAAAATAGTAATGGAAGAATTGGGACTGGAGGTGACAAAAACTTATCATGATTTGTACTCTTTTGATTCAAGGACAGTGCAGTGTCTAGGAGTCATCAAAGACCTGGTGGTTTCTTTGTTTTAGCTGCCCATGAAGAGTGTGGTCATGGATATTGTGGTAGCTGATGTCCCCCCCAAATTTGGCATGTTGTTATCTAGATCTTGGATAAAAAATCTTGGAGGAACATTACAGATGGATCTCACGTATGCCACCATTCCAGTCTTCGGAGGGGAACAAAGGAGGTTATATAGAAAAGCTTAGCTAGCCTACATTGTTAGTGAGTAAGCAAACCCCACCAATCATGCCATCTTTGCACTTGACACCGATTTGGGGTCTAGTTTATTGCAGCTCACTGATGCTCCTGAAGACCCTTTCCAAGTCAGAAAGCAGCTCAGTATTGATTATTCGATTCCCCCTTCAACCCCCTCTGTTTGGAATATGTTTTTCGACGGAGCTTCTTCTAGTGAAGGTGCTGGCGTTGGAGTGGTTTTCATATCACCTTGTCAAGAGGCCATATCCCTATCATACAAGCTAGAATTCGAAACCACCAACAATGTGGCAGAGTATGAAGCCCTTGTTCTGGGTATGAGGGCTGCAAGGGAAATCAGAATTAAAGAGATAGCAATATTTGGATATGTTGAGTTGATTATCCAGCAAGTTAGAAATGCTTATTGTGCTAATAATCCCCGTCTCAGAAATTAAAGGAATGAAGTATGGGACCTGATTGATAATTTCTTCTTGTCTTTTAACATTTCTTTCATTCCAAGGGGGGAAAATACTTCAGCCGATTYTTTAGCCGTATCAGCTAGTTTACTCAAAGTTCCTCTGTCGCCTATGATCAAATATGATGTTGAAATAAGATATAGGCCCTCTGTATCGAACAATGTCAAGCATTGGAAGGTGTTCGAAGATGATCTGGAAATCGAAAAAATTATCCAATCTGTTGATGAATTTTTTGTGTTGCACATTGATCAGGATCCTGACTCGGAAGGTGACCCTCACCCCGAGGTGTTTTTAAATGAAATTGCTAATCACCAAATTATTCAGCTGCCTAGCAATCACATTCCGAGGGGACTAGTCCCTTTAGAAAGACTGCTCAATGGGAATGATGTGGCAGTAAAGGGTAAGGTTTCAAATTAATATGCTGACACAATTGAGTGCAACATCGGCACATGGGAGGAGCCTAAGCTTGTCAAGTTGTCAAGAAGTTTGACCAGAGAATAGAGGGCCGAATATACTGAGTTGCTGAGAGAGTTCGTTGATGTGTTTGCATGGTCCTACGAAGATCTCAAGACATATGACACATTTGTCATTGAACAAAATATCCCATTGAAGGAATAGGCTAGGCCATTTAGGCAGAAGCTAAGACAGATAAATCCCATGTTGCTTCCTGTCATGGAGAAATAAGTGAAGAAGTTGTTGGAGGCCCATATCATCATCCCCTTGAGATATTCCGAATGGGTGGCCAATTTGGTCCCGGTGAGGAAGAAAAGTGGAGAAATCAGGCTTTGTGTCGATTTCAGGAACCTGAATAGGAGCTCAAAGAAAGACAATTACCCCTTACCTGAGATGGAAGAGATATTGTAGAGGGTAACTGGTGCATCCAGGATATCCATGATTGATGGGTTTTCTAGCTCAAATCAGATATCAGTCATGCCTAAGGACAGGGAAAAGACAACCTTCACCACTCCTTGGGGCACATTCATGTATGCCAAAATGCCATTTTGACTAATGAATGCAGGAGCAACATTTCAGTGAGCCTGGATATAGCCTTCATCGGGGAAAAAAAATAGTTTGTAGTGATCTACCTAGATGACATCACAGTCTTCTCCAGGTCTGATAAAGAGCACTGCTATCACATAAGGAGAGTTTTCTCTAAATGCCGAAGGTTTGGTCTTTCCCCCATGGAGTCTAATGTTATCAACAATTTTTGTCTTGGGCACAAAAGTACCCAGGTCTGCAGGTTGCACAGGAAGCGCCCAAGCATAGCACGGAAGAATCTCTTTTTCAGTCACAAGTCGAGCGAGCGAGCGAAGTTTTGTTGTCAACAACCGATATCCATCTATAAATCTGATCGACGGTCACCGGGATTTTGGGGCCACCAAGTCGCCCGATATTTAGCACAAAAGGTAGCACCCATAGTTCAAGACAGATCTGGGTTGTCCGATCCAGTTGGGATAGGTGGCATCCAGTCAACATTGCAGGGATCAGTGTTTCGGGAGACAAGGGACCTCCCATTCATTACAGATGAAATTGTCGATCGGGGAAATGTCCAGGGCACCCTTGGAGCCGAGCACACGGTCCTAGCACCAGGTCACGTCAAGCGAGCCCCAAAAATGAAGGCAACCCCCTTTTAAATAAAAAACTCTACCTCGACCATTCATCTTAAGGACACGCGGCGCACATCAGTGCCATGTTGGCATTCAAGAGTTCGAGGGGAAAGTTCTCCTCATCATTTCACGTCTCGAAATCTCGAACTCGGAAACCCTGAAAGCACCCAGAATCGGGCCCACGGTTTTGGAGCCTATTCATAAAGGAGAAGGCCTGGAGGAGGGGCGCTAATGTTTATCATTTGGAAATATGGGTCCCAAAGCGTCGAAAGCGATCTTAGCCATTCATTCTGGAGGAACGCATGGTGCGCGATTAGGTTCTTCACCTTTTCTCCCATCACAATTTCGAAGTACAAGGAGCAGCTCTTTCATATCCCCAAAGCGCGAAGCGTCAAATACGTCTCGGACTCGGGCCCACAGTATTACCGAATTAGTTCAGTACCATCAAATCAATGGGGGATGCATGGTGACCGTTAGGCCCTCCTGACATTTCTCCCATCGCAACTTTGAAGAGGAAAGACCTACTCCTTTGTATCCGCAAACCCTGAAATGTTGAAAGCACCTTTGAAGATAGGCGTAGGGTCACGGCTCACGGTCTCTTGAGGGAGTAGAAAGGGCTATACAAAGGGGGCCAAAAGCACCGAGTTGAGTTTTAAAAGGGGGGTACCATGTTCTCTAGATGTCAGTTCAATGTGATCTAAATCCTGATACCTGCTTGGAACGAATGAAGAAAAGAGAGGGTGGTTGAAACCTTGCCTCACTCATTAATTGCAAGGTATGAATTTCCCGGCTGAAATTCTACCCGAGATGGTCCTCTGTACTGGTTCTTTACACCAAAGCCATGCCGAGTCCTTGACTCACCAGGGAAGCCTGCACACACTAATTCATCATTTAAGGGCTCAACTACCCCCTAGCACGAGCCATGCAGAATTAAGGTGGCGTATGACAGAGGAGTGTAGGCCAGATTTGATTGAAGAGACTCTTCATCCCAAGAGTCTAGTAGGCCTCTGTTGGGAAAATGTTTAGGGGTATATATACTTAGTTTTGATATTTTTCAAGGTATCGATGGTAGAGCGAAGCTCCCGATTGTAAATTTTTAACAGACACTCTAGCTCTCTGGTTATGCATCTGTATGTAAGATTTCTTGTTTAATGAAAGACAGTTTTCCTACCCCATCTAGTTTTCATCTTATACTGAGGGAGTTCATGATTGACTGATTCACATGAATTATCGCAATTATGTTACGATAAAGGATTTATTGTTGCATTTTTGTATTCTCCGATTTTCTGCATTTGAATGTAAGAAGATCTTACGTTTAGATGTTTTCTCCTACAGTCTGTTAGAAACCTGATGTTTATGACAAACCCTTGCATTTCTCTTATACAAGTCTTCCCCTTACTCACCCTTACTACAACTCACTATCTGAATTTTATCTAAGACCTCACTTGCCCATGCATGCCTGGCCTAGTTTCGGAGTTGGAACAATATTTTTTTGAGTTAACTTCCATTCGATCACCCCTTTCATAAAAAAATCGTGGCATAAAATGATGGGTGTCGGGCTCTGCTCCTGCTGCAATCCAGGAGTGAATTCCATCGCCAATAATTGCAAAGATAATGATTGACCACTTACACCATTTCCACCATGAAACTCTTCTCTTAAAGAGCTTGCCAATGACTCAACCCGGACTGAATTCTTGCTGATTAAAAATCAGTTTTAGGTGGCTTTGATAGACTGTCACAACAACCTATTTATGACTGATATTCATTTCTCTTACGGGTCTTATATATGCACCTTATCTGGTTGTTACAAATTTTTGTTATAATTGTTGTTACACCTACTATATGGTTTATGCATGTTGTTTTTATAACTATTGTTACACCTACTATATGGATGATGCATGTTGTTGTTACACCTGTTTATTTGCCTCTGTATTGGACTTATATTTATGCTCAGATATGGCACTGATATAAGTGTTGTCTTGGTCTGATATGTGCCTCTATTGTGGAATTATATTCACCCAGTAAGTGTATTGATATACGTCGTAGTTCTGGACTAATATTCACCTACCTCCTCTCACTCATACTCAACTTGTATATAGTTATTTAGAATTAGGGTCTACTAATTACTTAAAGGAGGAGAAGAGTGGCTTAAAATATCCCAAGGCGTTGCATGTATCCACAACTGAACTTAACTCTTTAATATCGAATTAGAACTGAAGGAGTGACTTAGTTAGAACTGAACTAAACTGAATTGGACTAAATTTGGATCTTCGACTTGAACAAAGTTAGCATGTTGACTTGGAAATCCAAATATCCTAGGTGAATTGGTACTACATGCCATGCCAACTTAGACTATAACTGGACATGTATGCATGCCATGCATGATATGCATGCATGTCATACATGACACTTGTTTTTTATTGATGACACTTGTTTATGCATGCATACCATGCATTCCAATTGACCCTTATATGATGCATAAATATGTGGATTCCCTATTAAAGAGATATTTAATGATATATGTATGCACTTGTGTTGGACACCTTTCCATTGATTGGTTTCATATTATTATTGAAGATGTATGTATGTGGTAGATACCTTTTTATGATCATGATTATTGTTATGATTACATAAATTGTTATTATTATTTCTATGATTGGATACCTTTATATGATTATTGGTCTGATTATAAATATTTTTATGAATACCTATGTTTACAATAAAGAATCCTCGATTATATTACACAAATATAAACCTAAGTTACAATTGCAGGAAGGAAATATTTCATATGGGCCCAACATATTGCTTGGTATATTATTGTTATTAAGTTAAGAAGGAACAGTCTAAGGTTTTCTTCGGGCCTGTTAATGGCCCCCTCATAAGAATAACTATGAGAGTCACAGGCCCTCCCCCCCATCGTCTTCTTTTCTGACTCCGTGATCTCTTTTTGGTCCCCATATTCCTTGGACAAGGGTTTGAAATTTTCGGGTAAAAACATCGTTTGTTGGTTCTACAACAAAGTACTAGAACCAACATGCATATGAACAACACAAGTCACAACAACATCTTCATTTCAAGGGTATCTCCAAAAATCTACATTATAAGCAACATAATCTGAGTAATGTGCAATGCCAATATAGACTCAACAATAACATTGTATTATCAAGTGGACCTGACTCAACAAACTCCATGGAAACAACCTCGGGAGTATCACCATCAATTGAATCAAAATTCTCAACTAAAACAAACTTAACTATAGTAACATAAACAATCTCAACTACAACAATAGTGTGGAACAAGATGCCATGCTTCTTAGGCACTTGGAAATGCAACTTAATTATGGGAAGTTGAGAAATGGTTATGGGTTGCATCCATTAACCTAATCAAGGGTGGGAAACATACACACTCTTTATCCACTACACCCGTTAGGAACTGCTACACCCATATATCAATGGTATAATGAATCTAAATCAATATGCACACTCTAGCTAGTGGTATTAACACTAGTGCACAACAATAGCTCTTGCCAATTCCATACATTGTAAGCAACACAATTGGTTCTCTCTCACTCATAATACATTTCCAGTAAAGAATATGGCTCTCTCTCTCTCTCACTCACCATACATTGCAAGCAATGTAGTTGGTTCTGTAACCAGAATATCATTTATTAAATCATACATTGTACTCTCACATTGAACTCTTTTGAATAGATTCATGTATTCTTGAGCAAGCATGGTTACTACAACAACCCATAGATGTTTATCAAAACCTTATTATCATATTCCATTAACAAATAGGATATCCACCCTCACTAGTTCTCCACAAGCCATCTTCAACTGGAACAAGTCAGTGCCACTTTGTGAGCAATAAGCGTTTTGGTGCTTACTACTCATTGACATGTTAGTTCAAATTTCAACCAAGATATTCTTCTTGAGACTTTTGTTTGAATTTCCCCTTTAGAACTAAAATAAATGTGAATAATAAGTATTGAAGGGGAAACTCAAATTTCTAAACATAATAGAGCTCACATTAGCACCATAGAATTAAATGCCAACTATAGTGAACTTAATGGTTTTTGGGATTTAAAAATAGTTCTAGAACTCAGTAGAAATGGAGAGACAAAGTAGGACAAGGACTTTGTACCTCCACACCACCTATATGTGATATTTTCATGACTTGGTTTAATCAATTTCAAATTTTACTTTTTTGTTTTATCGTTAGTTATGAAGCATGTGAGAATCTAGTTTGAGTCCTTTCTTGGTCATAATATCTAGGATTTATCTTACTTTCTCCAAGGTTTCTAAAAATATTCGAGTAAGCAGAGCATAGGTCGCATTTCATATAGTTGCATGTTTTTTATAGTCTTTTATAGTTTCATGGTTTTTATAGTCTTATATATTAGATCATTTGGTGTTTTATAGTATTAGTTGGACTCTTATTTCGGGATGATTCCTGGTTACAAATTTACTTGCCACATGATAGATGTATTACTTGATGAATCTATATATCCTTGATGGTTGATGATGGAGTTCTATACTCAACACCCCTTCATGCTTACCTCCACTAATAATTGAGTATGATGAACCAAGAAACCTATGTGATTGTTAAATTTTAGGGCTTGATCGATTGGTTATAGGATTCTTTTAAATTTGACTATACTTTTAACTAATTAGATTCATGTTGCATAACCAAAAAGGAACAATTTAAACCATAGAGAATAATTAGCATGCATATTAACACCAAAAATACCCTAGGGAAACCCTATATAGGGAGAAAAATCCCAACAAACAAATCTTCCTTTATTGCAAAGATAATGATGGACCACTTACAACATTTCCACCATGAAACTATGCTCTTAAAGATCTTTCCAATGACTCAACCCAGACTCACTTCTTGCTTATTAAAAATTTGTTGTAGGCGCCTTTGATAGACTGTGACAACAACCTCTTTATGACTGATATTCACTGTTGTTATAGGTCTGGTATATGCACCTTATCTGGCTGTTGCACATTTTTGTTACAGCTACTGTTACACCTATTATATGGCTGATGCAGATACTAATGGAAAAACATGGAGGGTAATTTGGATCTCCTCCTACTCAATGACCAAATTCTACAACAATACTTTAGTTAGATGACACTAAGGCATCTAGCTTATATTTAGTAGGTTTTTTGTTTCCTTCAATTTTAAGGATTTTGATTCATATTTTCTCTTTCGTTTCATACTTTAGAATTCCTTTTTTTATTTTTTGAAATTATAGATTTTCTTACATTACTTTATATTTACAGTTATTTTCTTTATTTTATAATTTTATAATTTGTAATTTTTCTTTAGACTTCCAGTTGTTTTTCTTTATTTTTTATAATTTTTGGTTGATATTGCACTAATGGAAGTTTACATTTGTTGAATTTTCCTTTTAAATGAGGTCCATGAATATAATGTACACCTAGCCAATCCTTGTAAACTTTTTATGTTCTACACCATCATGATAAAAAAAATAGGAGGGGGAAAAGCTATGAATTATAAGGATTTCGAAGATTATTAGAGTAGTGGTGGACTTGGAACATTATAAGTGACTAAATCCTTGATGAATTTGAAAATAAAGATGTTATTTAATGAGTTAGTTGGCTAAAGGGTTCCATCCACTCATGATAAAATCAATGAACCATAACGAAAGGTGACAAGTCGAACATTTAGGGATAAATAACTGAAGAGGATATTATTATCACTCAGGCATAGTCAATCTATAAACTTATCACTAAAAAAAAACATCATACCCACCTACTTGTAAAGGGTCAGTTTTCCCCCATCAATTGTATGATAAATAAATATTTATTGGTAAATGAATAGGAATGAAAATTCAACTAATCATAGGGACATGTAAAAAAATCCACCAGGACTATGTATGTTCATTAGCAATGCAATACTTTCTATGGTGTTGGGGTGATTCCGTCAGGGCTATGGCTGATCATAGGTAGTGGAACAACATGACATGGATTTGAAAATACCTATGTTTACTGTAAAGAATATTGGATTACATTACAAAAATATAAACCTAAGTTACAATTGCAAGAAGGAAATTTATTCTACTGTTGCAGGAATAAGTTGTTATATAGTGTAATATCCCTCGGCCGAACCCAAATGTAAATATAATCCAAGTATATTTAAGCTAGTGAGTTGTTTATACTTCATTTTTGTAATACACCTTTCATGGCATAGTGCGCGCATATACTGCACAGTAAAGGGATGTAATGTACACATTTTTGAATACCACCTGCAGTAACTAAGGTGTGCGCAACCTTAGAGACAGAGGACACAACGCGCAGTAACTAAGTGCGTGCAATATTAAGGTCAGTGAACCTTTCTGTATATAATATGCATTATAGGCTGGTGAGCCAGTATAATAGTCCGTAATTCTTATGTCTTGCAATTAGGCCAGCGCACCTAGATGTTAAAGGGCCAATGCATCTACTTTGTACATGACTCATGATTAATATAAAATACATAACTGCGCATAGAACAACCACGATAAAATAGATGGGGGAATGAACTTCACCAGATAGAGAAAGGGAGGGCCAAAAGTCAAGGGAATATTATATTAATATTTCCCAAAACATAAAATATGGATAATTTTATCCTAAGTTCTAAAGTTGGGGAAAAGTGGACAAAAGTAACTTCTGATATGACAAGTGTGAAGTTGGGGGCATGCATTCATATCGTGGGGAAACTTAGCTCAAGGTCTTCTCTCTCAGACGGGGATTTTTACGAGCAAAGGAAGGGGGGGGGGGAATCTAGCAGGTAGAGGATGATTTCTTTTGACAGAGAGTTCACAGTGATTCCAAAAACACACTCAGCTATCCAGTCAATGACTCCATGACCATTTCACTCATACATTCTGTTATCCTTGAGACAACCATTCCACCTTTTCAAAACCTATTTCCCCATCCCTTTTGGTTGGTGTACCTGGTTAGCTTGGAGTGAGATTGAAGAAGTGGGTTGTCAGGCCCTTGAGCAGTTCTTTGGGTGAGAGAATTGTTGGGGATTGATTTCCGTAGGTGCTAAACTGTAGCTACATCACTCTAAGACTTCTGGTCCGGCCTGTTGCTGAAGCCCTGGAAGAGAAGTGGGGCAGCCGAGGGATTGTTGAGCAGAGAAGGGGCACACTTCTTTGGGTGGGACAGGCATGTGGGGAATGAGAGGTTGTAGTCCGTTAGTTGAGTGAGTACCTGAGATGGAGTCTTTCCTATTGAGCCTTAGCCTGGATAGGAATCCTTTTACCTTGGGTGGATTTCAGTCCCATCTCGGGGGTGATTCACTATTGAGAGTGATGAATAGTGTAATCTATGGCTGGGAGGTTCATGGATGGTCTGTATGTAGTTAGTGACAACCTTTCTAAGATAAGTACCAATTATATGATATATGGATATGTTGTTTTGTTATTTACATGCCCATGTTACAACTTTATCATGTATGTGACTATGAATGCTTGTGTGCTTATGGGTAGTTTCCTGTAAATGATGCATATCGGTAATTACTGTTATTTGTAATATAAAAGTTGTGTTATAGAAATTAATTGTTTTTGTATGTTAGATGTAAAGCTTCTGTGATCGTGCTATATGTATATGTTTTTAGTTTCATGCAGTCTAAAGAGTAAATTTAGGTGGCATTTCTTAGTTTACTACTGGGTATGCTACTATATGTTCCACAATATGGGAACGAAAGATGTTCCCTAGAGTAGTATGTCCCAGTCTGATGGCTGGGAATGTTACCGACTGGCATCAAAGAATGAGTGGTTTCTCTGGAGTGGCGTACCCCGGCCTCAGGATGGTCAGGGGGATCATTACAGTTTGGTATTAGAGCCTCGGTTCAACACTGAGCTTGGATGGACCAGAAGGGTGAAATCGAAGTGAATATTCAGAGAAAAGTAACTTCGAAGTGACCACAACTAGAGTCATAAAGTGTCCTTGGAAAAAGTTGGCGTACTGGCACACGTGGTAAATTTGGTACTGCGCAAGAAACCATGGTGTGCTAGTGTGCGCGGTAAATTGTGGCGCTGCGTGGAAGAGTATTATGTGTAGATGCACGCGCTAAAATTAGCCTTGCGCAGTAAGCACACACATAGTAAGGTGCACATGGGGTGCGCAAGTATTTCTTAACGCAGAGGAGTTTTGTTGGTACACGCATAAGTACGAGTATAAGTTGTTTTGCGATGGTGTATTTTGTAGTATGCGCAAATATTTGAGCACGAAGGAGTATGTTAAACTTGACATGGTGCATGCATAGGATGAAAATGCATGTGGTATATCCGTGTGCAGTATCGAAATTGTGCGCAGTGGATATTGGCGTACAATGTCAGAATAGTGCGCGTAAGTAGTCGGTATGACGAAGAAGAAATGCACATTAGATTTAGGTGCGTGGAGAAGCGTTTACCTTGTAATATTGCTATGCACGATAATATAAATGAATAGGTCAAGTTAATGCACGCGAAGTATCTTGGAAGGCGAGGAGTCTGAGTTTAAATTGCATAATAATAAAAGAAAAATAAACACATAACCGTATTGATGCATTAATTTCAAATTTAATTTCTTCCGATTTAGACAGATGAAAATAAAATATAAGATTACAAGAAAAACTATTATAAAAGAAAACAAGAGTCATAACATCACCAAATAGAAATTGTAATAAAACATTTTAAAAATCCGTTTCTATATTTATATAATCATATTAATCACAAAATTACAAAAGGGTGATGACAATAGTTAGCTTGTGGTAGAAAGGGTCGTTGAAGAACAGGCCTATCATCTCTTGCACTCTTTAACTCCACTATCGGTTGTTCAAAATTCGTTGAGACATGCTTATTTTAGTTGAAGACTTACTTCAGCTTAGCGATCTCCACCTTTAAAGAAGAGTCTAACTAGACTGGTTGATTTTCTCCAACACTTTCAGCCACTTCAACCATAGATTCCTCCTTCTTATGCTGCTTACTCCTTTTCTTCTTAGCAGCTAGCCTATTGATGACTAAATCCTTTATAGTGGGATTCAGTTTGACCTCCAATCGTGAGTCTATAACCGACCCTATGTGGAATTTAGTTTCTAGAAGGTGCGTGAGGACCCTTTCCTCATTCGCAGGAAAGCCTAGCATGTTTCTTGAATAACCAGTCTCACTCAACTTAGGTTTGTCCATGTATCTCAGGTTGGGGATACCAATATGCATCTTTACAGAGAGAAAGAAGTCGAGCAACTTGAAGATTACTACAATTATGGATACGCATATATCTTCATACTTGGGGAGTGGTAATTATAGAACTCCATTTATGAAGCACATACAGATTATGTACAAGGAGCG
>JASDQU010103495.1:144505-183305 GCA_032191745.1 Picea mariana | reverse complement strand
CATTCTCGAGACTTGGGTCTTATCTAGAATTGTCGTGGTGATAACACCAAGAAATAGGGAGTGATAATGTTGATGTTTATGTTGAATCGAAATTGTGCATATTCTCATGAATTCCTGATTGGTTAGTCTGATTAGTTTCGATGGCTGCACATTTTGTAGAATTAACAACAACTCGGTCAGGTGAGACTAGTGCAGAGTCCATAGGAATGGAAGAGGCATAGAGGAATTACAGTCATCCAGAGAAGAGAAGAGGGATGGATGTCCATTTGGGAATGGATGGAATGAACTCCAACGAACATGGAGAAGAAAGGAATGAAGATATGAATATGGCTAAGACCATTAAGAATTTGTAGAAGGATTTCCAAAGCCATAAAGCTAATAATGAAAGTCTTATGAAAGCCAAAGAGCAACAGGATGACTTCAACATGAAGCTATTAAAAGGTTTGAATAGAATAGAGAAGAAAATGGTTAAGGAGAGTAACTCAAGTAGATCTAAGAGTCACAAATCTTCTGAGGAGAAGGGAGAAGTAAAAAGTGCTAGTAGGCATCACCATCATTCCCATAAGAGAGAAGGCAACAACTCAAGTCTATCCCCTATCAGAAGGTATAAGAGATCTGGGGTGGATGAGCTGCGAGGAGAAATGAACAAAATCAAACCTCCTACATTTGATGGCGAGCACAAGAAGGATGAATATGCCGACTTGTGCAGGTACAACACATTGTAGAGAAAGGTGTTACTTGGAGAGAATTCAAGAAGTATTTTGAGAAGAAATACTTGACCAAGAGATACTATGACAAGAAAATGAAAGAGTTCTTTGAACTTAAGCTTGGAAGTACGACCATAGATGAATATGAGAGAAGGTTTCTGGAACTGTTGAAGTATGTCTCTTTCATTAAGGATGAGACAGTCAAGATTCAACGATAGTTAAGTGGATTTCCATCATTCATCAATGACAAAAAAGAGTATGATGATCCCAATAAATTAGAAGAGACTATAAGGAGAGCTAAATGTTTATATGACTAGCTGAAAGAAAAACCAGATTTCCAAAAGGTTTGGGAAGACAATAAGAAATTCAAGATGGATCAGAGGAAGAAGGGAGCTAAGCCACCATTCTTCAGAAATAATCCACAATGGCAGCAAACACATAAGGAAACTAGAGTGATTGACACAGGGAGTCAAGGGCCAAGACAACCACCTATGTAGTGTTGGGGTTGTAAAGGAGACCATAGGTTCAAAGATTGTCCTCACAGAGGCGAAAAAGGTAGAATTGTTCACAATGTACAATGAACCGATATAGTAGAGGACACGGGCAGAAATGTGCCAAGGATTTATGCAGCCCTGGACAACAAGAAAGCAGAGTATCAGTCCCACATGATTGAAGTGGAAGGTATGATCAACAACTAAACCCTTGCTATTTTAATTGATTCAGGAGCTAGCCATAGTTATATAGACCCAAATATGATGGAAAGTTTGCATTTACTAAGAAGAAAGCATGGGAAATCCTGGTTGGTTCAACTGGATACAGGAGCCAAAAGAAAATTTAATGAGATGGTTAAGTCTTGCCTCATAGACATGAATGGACTAAATACCAGGGCAGATTTGAACATCTTACGCTTAGGTTCCTATGACTGTTTAATTGGGATGGATTGGTTGGACCCACATCATGATCTATTGGATTGTCATAACAAAGCATTCACTTGCTTGGAAGAAGAAGAGAACCAAAGGAAAGTGCATGGAATTTCCAGGGCAGTAACCATTAGAGAAATTTCAGCATTACAGCTGAAGAAATATTATAGAAGAGGATGTCAAATATTTGTAGCTCATATGGAGGAGACACCTAAAAAAAAGGTGCCAAATTTGGATAATTATGCATTCCTGAAAGAGTTTGAAGATGTATTCAAGGAAGTACCAGGACTACCCCCAAGGAGAGACATTGATTTCACTATAGATTTGATGCCTGGAGCAATGCTAGTATCAAAGACTCCTTATAGGATGAGTACACCATAATTGAAGGAGTTGAAAATGCAGCTTGAAGAACTTCTGAAGAAGGGGTATTTACACCCAAGTGTATCACCTTTGGGTGCCCCAGTCTTATTTGTGAAAAAAAAAGATGGAACGTTAAGATTGTGCATTGAATTTAGACAATTGAATAAAGTGATTGTTATGAACAAATATCCTCTACCAAGGATTGATGATCTCTTCGATCAATTGAAGGATGCAAGGATATTTTCAAAGATGGATCTCAGATCAGGATACCATCAGGTAATAATTAAAGAAGAAGATATTAGCAAGACCTCCTTTAGGACAAGGTATCGTCATTATGAGTTCATCGTGTTACCATTTGGATTGTAAATGCACCAATTGTTTTCATGTGCTTAATGAATGGTGTCTTCCGAGAGTATTTGGACAAGTTTGTCATTGTCTTTTTGGATGACATTCTCATATATTCCAAGTCAGAGGAAGAACATGAACATCGTTTGAGGATGGTGTTGCAAGTATTAAGGGAACATCAGTTGTATGCCAAATTGAGCAAGTGCTCATTTTATCAGAAACAAATTCATTATTTGGGGCATATCATCTCAAAATATGGGATAGAAGTGGACCCTGAGAAGGTAGCATCCATTAGAGAATGGTTAGCACCAAAGAATGTGACAGAGGTCAGATCTTTCATGGGCCTTGCAGGCTACTACAAGAGATTCATTGGAGGATTCTCAAAGATAGCACACCCAATCACTTCCTTACAAAGGAAAGGTATGAATTTTCAGTGGATGATGGACTATGAAAGGAGTTTCCAACATTTGAAACAATTATTGACAAGTGATCCAATACTAAGGATTGCAGACCCAACTGAAGATTTCATTGTATGCACAGATGCATGTAATGAAGGACTAGGTGGAGTCCTCGGTCAAGATGGATTTGTGATATGTTATGAATCAAGGAAGTTGAAGGAGCATGAAAGAAACTATGCCACTCATGATTTGGAGTTGGCAGCCATAGTGCATGCCCTGAGGAAATGGAGACACTACCTCATGGGAAAGAGGTTTGAGCTAAGAACATACCACAATGGTTTGAAATATTTATTTATCAGCCAAATCTAAATGCTAGACAAAGCAGATGGTTATAATTTCTAAGCGAATATGACTTTGATATAAGGCATATCAAAGGGAAAGAAAATAAAGTGGCGGATGCACTTAGCAAGAGGGTGCATGAGCTTCATGCTACAACCATCAGCATATATCAGACTGATGTTAAAAGAAAAATTATGGAGACTACAAATACAAATATGCAGTACAGAGAATTGGTAGAAATCCTATAGCAAGGTAAGACACCATAGAAGATGGATATTTATAAGTTGGGAGTAGATGGAATACTGTTGCACAAGAACAAAATTTTTGTACCAAATGTCCAGGACTTGAAACATATAATTTTGCATGAGATGCATAATGCTCCTTATGCAGGGAACCATGGATATCAGAAAACCATAACAATGGTCAAGAGCTAATGCTTTTGGCTAGGTATGAAGAGAGAAATTGCAAAACACATCGCTAGGTGTATGGAATACGAAAAAGTTAAAATAGAGAATAGGCACCCAATAGGATTGTTGCAACCTTTTCCCATTCCTGAATGGAATTGGGAAGTGGTGACAATGGATTTTATTATGGGATTTCCTGGAATAGGAAAGCTACATGATTTGATTATGGTAGTGGTGGACAAGCTCATAGAATATTCCCATTTTATTCCTCTAAAAACTACTCACAAAGAAACAGATGTTGTTGATATTTTCATGAAGGAAGTGGCACGATTGCAAGGAATTCCTAAAACAATTGTGTCTGACAGAGACCCAAAATTCACCTCGAATTTCTAGAAAGGATTGTTCAAAGGATTCAGAATGAATCTGAACCTTAGTACAACTTACCATCCTAAGTTTGATGGACATACAGAAAGAGTGAATAGGGTGATAGAAGATATGTTGAGAACGTATGTGATGGACAAACCATCGAAATGGGAAGACTACCTACACTTGGTAGAATTCACTTACAATAATGGGTATCAGGCATCATTGAAAATGAGCCCATTTGAAGAACTTTACGGTAGAAGGTGAAATACTCCATTAAGTTGAGATAATCCAGCTGATAGAGAAGTAGTCGGGCTAGAATTGCTCAAGGAGATGGAGGACCAAATGTTAAAAATTAAGCAGAATTTGAAAACTACCCAAGACAGACCGAAAATTTATGCTGATAAAAATAGAATCCACAAAGAATTCAAAGTGGGTAATCATTTTTTCCTGAAAGTGAGAGCTAATAGAATCTCCCTGAAGCTGGGAAGCTGCGCCAAGTTAGCATCCAGATTTTGTGGACCATTTGAAATCCTAGAGAGGATTGGTCCAGTTTCTTATATGATTGCATTGCCTGCATCTATGTTTGTTCATAATGTCTTCCATGTATCATTTCTAAAGAAATATATACCCGATGCTAATCATGTTATTGATTGGAATGTTATTCAGGTGGAGCAAGAAGGCACTTTCCAAGTGCATCTGGTTGGCATCCTGGATTGAAAAATAAAACAACTCTAGAATCGAGCCATAGGGCTTGTAAAGATCCAATGGACCTGGTACGGACCTGAAGACGCTACTTGGGAGCATGAGGATGCAATGCAGGCAGAGTACCTGCATCTTTTTGAATAATTTTGAGAATTTTTTTGTATATGGGTACATGATGCACCGAGGACAGTGCATAAATAAGGGGAGGGGATTGTAATATTCCTCGGACGAACCCAAATGTAAATATAATCCAAGTATATTTAAGCTAGTGAGTTGTTTAGACATCATTTTTGTAATAAACCTTTAATGGCATGGTGTGCACATATACTACGCAGTAAAGGGATGTAATGTACACATTTCTAAATACCGTGCACAATAACTAAGGTGTGCGCAACCTTAGAGACAGAGGATACAACACACAATAACTAAGTGAATGCAATATTAAGGTCAACGAACCTTTGTGTATATAATATGCATTATAGGCTAGTGAGCTAGTATTATAAGTCGGAATGCTTATGTCTTGGAATTAGGCCAGTGCGCCTAGATGTTAAAGGGCCAATGCGCCTACTTTGTACATGAATCATGATTAATATAAAATACATCATTGCGCATAGACCGAACACAATAAAAGAGATAGGAGACTGAACTTCACCAGTTAGGGAAAGGGAGGGCCAAAAGTCAAGGGAATATTATATTAATATTTCCCAAAACATAAAATATGGATAATTTTATCCTAGGTTCTAAAATTAGGTACAAGTGGACAAAAGTAACTTCTGATATGACAAGTGTCAAGTTGGGAACATGCATTCTTATCATGGGGAAACTTAGCTCAGGGTCTTGTCTCTTAGATGGGGAGTTTTACGAATAGAGGAAGGGGGGGAAAAACCAGCAGGCAGAGGATGATTTCTTTTGACAGAGAGTTCACAGTGATTCCAAAAACACACTCAGTTATCCAGTCAATGAATCCATGAACATTTCACTCATACATTTCATTATCCTTGAGACAACCATTCCACCTTTTCGAAACCTATTTCCCCATCCCTTTTGGTTGGCGTACCTGGTTATCTTGGAGCGGGGTTGAAGAAGCAGGTTGTCAGGCCTGTGAGCAGTTCTTTGGGTGAGATAATTAATGGGGATTGATTTTCATAGGTTCTAAAATGCAGCTACAGTGCCCTGAGACTTCCAGTCTGGCCTATTGTTGAAGCCCTGGAAGGGAAGTGGGGCAGCCAAGGGACTGTTGAGAAGAGAAGGGGCACACTTCCTTGGGTGGGACAGGAATGTGGGGAATGAGAGGTTGTAGGTTGTTAGTTGAGTGAGTACCTGAGATAGAGTCTTTCCTATTGTCCATGAGCCTTAGCCTGGATAGGAATCCCTTTACCCTAGGTAGAGTTCAGTCCTAGCTCAGGGGTGATTCACTGTTGAGAGTGATGAACAGTGTAATATATGGATAGGAGGTTCGTGGATGGTCTATAAGCAGTTGGTGACAACCTTTCTAAGATAAGTACCAATTGTATGACATATGGATATGCTTTTTTTTTATTTATATGCCCATGTTACGACTTTATCATATATGTGAATATGAATGCTTGTGTGCTTATGGGTAGTTTCCTATAAATGATGCATATTGGTAATTACTGTTATTTGTAATATAAAAGTCATGTTAAACAAAGTAATTGTTTGTTTATGTTAGATGTAAAGCTTTCACGAGTGTCCTGTATGTATATGTTTTTAGTTGCATGCAGTCTAAAGAGTAAATTCAGGTGGCATTGCTTAGTTGACTACTGGGTATGCTACTATAAGTTCGATAGTATGGGAATGAAATATGTTCCGTAGAATTGTATGTCCCAGCCTGATGGCTAGAAATGTTACCTATTGGAGTCATAGTATGAGTGTTTTCTCTAGAGTGGCGTACCCCGACCTTAGGATGGTCGAGGGGATCATTACATATAGGAAAGCATTCTTGTAGAGTTTAAATCACTCACAATATAAACCAAACATTTCTTCAATGATCTATTCAATCAGACATTATAATTTATTTGAGTGAGATGTATAAGGTGTATCAACAATCAATAAACACACTGTAATGTCCCCTCCATTACGACAACAAAACGAAGTACAACAAGCATTTTTTTTTTAACATTAGGATAATAGAATCGTCATACATAATTGATAGCATTGCAAGTGACACATCATCATGACTAATACAACACAATCATTGCATCATCACATAAACATAAGTAGTGACATAGTTCAACACATCACAATCAAATGAAGCCAAATATAATAATAATCAACCATGTAGCTGAATATAAAATCACTACCCACCCAACCTATCCTGCATGGTTAGGACCTCCAAGAAACATAAGAAACGCTCAAGCCTAGTATTCATTTGATTGATTTTGACCATTTAAGGTCTCAGGGTTGGCGATTTTTCTAAGGAACAAGGAGGTTTCTAAATCTCACTAATCCAATCAAGCCGAAAATCAACTAGATCAAGAAATCAATCTTAACCATCAATTATTCATGGTGAAAGAGTAAGCTAATCACTTTATCAATCATACCTCAAAACTAATTTACGGGCATGTGAGTAATCTAATCACTTAATTAATCATCCATCAACATTAATTTCAAGGCACACGAATAATCTAATCACTTAAGTAATCATACACCAACATTATTTCAAGGCATAAGAGAATTTGTTTACTCATCCATTTTATTTTCATGCGCAAGAATAATCTAATCACATTAAGTTCAAGGTGAAAGAGTATGCTAATTACCCAATAATAAACTAAATTCAAGACTAGATTAGACATCATAATAACCATAAATTCTTCACAGTGCAATAGGATAACTACTTTACTTATTCAATAACTCAATTAAGTCAACACAAACTAAGTAAGGGAAGGAACATAAAGACTTTTAAACGCATGAGGGCATAAGTTCAATCACTGTGACAGGTAGAAATCTACTTTAAAATCCATAGTAACTTTCCAACTATTAAATCATGAATTATTCCATATCCAATAATGTACAACCCTCATAAGTGGGAAAAACATCAATCCTCTAGGAAAAAGGATCTATTACTTCACATGGAAGGATTTGGACAGATTATTTTTATCCCAAAAAAAGAGCAATAAACATTGTAGTTCTAAATCAACAATATTAACTACTTAGGATCTTCAATTCTCAGAGCTGAATTAGCTCTCTCAAACCTTAATGGTATCTCTTGTAAATAACCACAGGTCTCTTCAGTCTTTCGATGCAAGTTCTATGACACTCGCGATCTCTCCCTTCACAATACCAGGTGATTAGTGTTCAGGCGCTAGCTCCTCCTCCATTAGCTCCTTCCTGCATATGACCTTGGGTTCTGTCCACACACAATTGTTGGTGCGGTTGAAAGTGGTTTAGGATCAACCCAATTTTCTCCCCACAATTCACCACCATACCTCACATGTCCAATTTGCAATACCACGGTTTCTATTGCGGCCCACTCTCAAGTTTTTAAATTCCTATCACTTTCCATCCCTGCAATCCTTCATAATCGTCGATCTCAGAATCTTGACGGTGCTTTTGAACGGATGGCTTAGATCTATCCTTTCCAAATATACGGATCATATTTAACCCTTCTAAATCAATGGCTGTGATTTATTTCGTGGTTTGGACTTCGGGAGTTTCCACTTTCAACCTTTACTTTCCTTCGAAATGCATGGATTCTTGCCGCATGTCCTCCAGAATCAGACGGCTATAATTTACTTTAGACTATCCAACCATCGACATTTATTTTGGCCCTTCAGCTCTCCAAGATTTGAGAGTTTAAGTCTCAATATGAAAAGCTCGAGTGATTTTTTCAGAGTTCATAATCCATCACCATGTATCCTTTTGGATTAGATGGTTCAAATATCCTTCGGGTCTTCGACGATCTTTCCTCCTATGTATACACAGAGTTTAAAGTTCGTGCACTTTTCCTAAATCCAACTTTTTGAAATAAGTCGAATCCTCTTGGATAGATCTTCACCCTTTACCTTTCCCAACATTCACAAATTCTTCTTCTCAAAGATTTCTTCAACATTTAGTCGATTTCTGGTCCTGTGCACTCCTTGCAACCGACCTCTGCACTTTCTTGCGAGAAAAACCTGAGTTATTTATCCAAGTCAAATACTTCGCCTACACACTCCTTGCGCTTAATATGCACACTCTACATACGAAAGTTCCATGATATCTCTTTTGAGCTTCGAGTCAAACAAGACTCTCTCATCATAAATTCATCAATTCACCATGAACACCATACATCCACAAAATTCATAACAACAATAAACTTGTAAACCATATCAACAATGTACAATTGGATCAACTTCCTCTATTCTATTCATTCCAGAAAAAAAGATGATTACACCTCTATCTCTTATAGACACAAAAAATGAAAATACTTGTCTAAAATACCAAGAGCACTCTCCACTCTTCTTCCTTTTATCTAATTTCTATCACCTTCTACTCTAGCGGTTACCTACTCAACTTAATTAAATGCAACCTAATGACTAATCAGGGAAAATATCCTACACCTGTAATACTTTATAGTCGTGTAAGGATTTAGAATCACTCTGTCATTTCAAACGGTGGCCTGACTTTACATACAACTAATTTAATTAACGAGAAATTCAAAAAATCTCCACATCGCTACTAAGTTGGTTAAGAGTGGGATTGGTTCTTTCAATGCATGAAGTGTCGAGTTCTCTTCCACCTCTTCTTTTCTTGATTTGATAGCGATGCTCCTGCATCATACTCCTATGGCCAAAATATTCATGTACTCCTGTCCATGAGCTATTGCACTGTTTTTCCATACTTCAAAATATCAGGTTTAGCTACCCAACTTGAATCTTCCATTGGGTGATCCTTCCCCTTCACTAGATATTTAGGGTGCATCTTTTTTCTGGTCTTCCTTCCAAATATTTGTTCCAAAATTTTCTCCATCTCAAGTTTTTCTACTATGGGCATCTGTTCTTCCCATTTAATCTCTTCCTGATCATCTAATTCTTCTGCGTCATCTCTGTTATAAGGATACAGGTCTACAACGTTGAATATTGGTGATATCCCAACATGGTCTGGAAACTCGATATCATAAGCATTTGCTGCAAATTTTCTAAGGATCTTGCATAGTCCTATATTATTCATCTTCAACTTATTATGTTCCTCTTGGAAACCTTTCCTTTCTCAAATCAGCTAAAACTTCATCTCCCACTTCAAATTGAACTTTCGTTCTTTTCTAATCAACTTTGTCCTTATACTTTTGATTACTATCCTATATATTACTCCTAACTTGATCATGAAGTCTTTACATTTCTGTAGCAAAATCTTCTTCTCCAGTGCTCTTGAATTCATATTGTTTCAAATATCTCAATTCTACAACCCCTCTTGGATTTCTTCCATATACTATATCAAATGTATTTTTTCCGGTGCTCCTGTTAACTAAATTGTTAAATGAAAATTTTGCCTATGACAGAATCTGATCCCATTGACAACCTTGTTCAGTCACTAAACTCCTTAACAAACTTCATAGACTCTTGTTCACCACTTCAGTCTGTTCATATGTTTGAGGGTGATATGATGAACTAAAAGATAAATTATTTCCCAACCTCCTCCATAGAGTCCTCCAAAAGTTTCCTACAAACTAAGTGTCCCTGTCTGAGACTATACTTCTAGGCAATCCATGTAATCTCACAACTTCTCTAGAAAAAAAATTTGCTATGTGTGTAGCATCAATTTTTTTCTGGCATGGTATGAAATGTGCCATTTTATAAAATCTATCGACCACATCAAATATGGAATCACTTCCTTTCTGGCTTCTAGGTAATCCCAATACAAAATCGATACTAATTGCATTCTAAGGCCTTTCTGGAATAGGCAATGGCTAATACAAACCAGTGTTTTGTTTCTTTCATTTTGCATGTTGACAAATCTTTCATTAATCTACAAATTTCTTCACATCTTCCCTCATACCTAGCCAATAATACAAACTATTTAACTGTGCAAATGTTTTATCATGACCAAAATGTCCGGCTAGGCGTCCACTATGTTTTTCTTTAAACAAATTATATCTCATTGAGCATCTTGGTATGCATAATTGGCTTCCTTTAAACAAAAAACCATCCTAGATCAAATATTCTTACCATGAGTTTTTATCCCTCAACAAAGGATTTCCATATGCTTCATAAGCCTCCTAAAAATCTGGATCTTCCTCATACATTTCCATAAGGTGCTTAAACCCTAAGGTATTCACTTGGAATTCATGTACAACCAAAATCCTCCCGCTCAAAGAATCTGCAACTTTATTATCACTTCCTGAAATATGTTTAATGACAAAAGTATTCTGCATGAATTCTACCCACTTAGGATGCCTCTGATTCAACTTCTCTTGCTTAGTAATAAATTGAAAAGCTTGATTATCACTATACAAGACAAACTCTTTTGGAATTAAATAATGTCTCCATTTCTTCAAAGCTTGAATCACTGCATAAAACTCCTTTTCATATGTAGAATATTTCTCCTTAGTGTCATTCAACTTTTCACTGAAATAAGCAACTGGCCTATTATCTTGACTCAAAACTGCTCCAATGGCTATKCCACTTGCATCACACCTCACTTTAAATGTTTTTCCAAAATCAGGTAAAACCAAAATTGGTTGTTCTATTATTTTCTTTTTCAACACCTTGAATATTTTCTCATCCTCCTTTGCCCAATTAAAAGACTTATGTTTCTTCTTCACAGTATCTATCATGGGTGCACATATACCACTAAAATTTTTGATAAAATTTCTATAAAAACTTGCCAATACATGAAAACTTCTCACCTCAAATATGCTTCTTGGTGATGGCCATTCTTTGATTGCTCTCAACTTGTCTATATCCATATTCAATTCATTTGAAGGGATCACAAAACCCAAATATATGAGTTCTGTCTTCATAAAAGAACTGTTCTTCAAGTTATTAACAACTTTTCTTGCTGCAACCTCCTCATCACTAATTTCAAATTCTTTAGATGTTCTTCCTCTGTTTTTCTAAAAACTAATATATCATCCAGATATACACTAAAAAATTTACATATGAAGTCTTTCAATACCTCATTAATCAACCTCATAAATGTTCTTCAAACATTTTTCAATCCAAATGGCATGACTAGCCATTCAGACAAACCTTCATTTTTCTTGAATATTGTCTTCCATTCATGTCCCTCTCTCATTCTTATCTGATGATATCCACTCTTCAAGTCTATTTTTGAAAAATATCTTGCTCCACTCAAACAATCCATCAAATCATCCATCCTAGGTAAAGGTAATCTATACCTAATGGTAATCTTGTTGATGGCTCTAGAATCTGTACACATTCTCCATCCCCCATATTTCTTTGGAATTAATACAGTCGGTACTGCACATGGCCTTAGACTTTCCCTGACTAAACCTTTATCCAAAAACTCCCGAGCTTGATTCTTAACTTCTTCATTCTCTCAAGGTGTTAACCTATATGCTGCTTTGTTTGGAGAACTGCCTCCTGGAATCAAGGCAATATGGTGATTAATACTCCTAGTGGGTGATAATGAGTGAGGCAATTCATCCACTGCTATGTTACCAAAATTCTCTAACAATTATTGGATTTCTTCAGGTAAATCATTCATAGAAGTATTGGTAAAGATAACTCTCGGCTTCCTCACTACAACAAATTGCATTTCTTGATATTTATTGATCTCCTTCAAGAGTTCCTTCCCACTCATGAGAAGTATTCTTGTGTTGGCTTCTTCCTTTTCTTTCTTCTCTTCTATTGGCATTAACATGTGGGTTCTACCATTTTTTTCGAGAGGAGAAGTATTTTTTCTCCCATCATGAATGACATTCCTATCAAACTTCCATGGTCTCCCCAACAAAATATGACAAACATCCATGTGAATTACATCACACAGAATCTCATATTTATAGCCTCCTATTTTAAATTCAACTTTGCATTATTGACTTACCATTACTTGATGTCCTTTCTGCAACCATGAAGCTTTATATGGACTTGGGTGTAAAGTTGTCTCCAGCTCCAGTTTCTCCACCATTTCTGTAGATACTAAATTATCAGTGATCCCACTGTCTATAATCATCTTGCAAACTTTGTTCTTTGTTTTACAAGCAGTCATGAACAACTTCGTTCATTGAATTGAATCTTCTATTTATTTCTCTGGATTTAGAAGAACTCTCCTCATCATAAGGTTATCTCCTCCTTCTGCTATCTCTGCTTCCACATTCTTCTGGCCTTCAAAAATGTTTTCTTCTCCTCCTCCTTATTTCTTCCTATTGGGGCATTCCCAAGACATGTGTCCTTTCTTTCCATAGGCATAGCATTTAACTCCACCTCATCTACCTCTTCCTCTTCCTTGAGGAAACAAATTTCTCCAAAACAAATTTCTCCCACCAAATGGTTTTCTTTGGGAACTTACTCCCCTTTCGAGGTGACCATAGGATTTCTGATTCTCATCCTTAGTTTTCGATGCCTTATCATAGACAATCCCCTTACCTCTATTTGAGCCTTTGATTCTGCTTCTCTGACTCTAGTTCCTGACCAACTTTTCTTCTGCCTTTAGTGAAATCTAGTAAGCATCTTCCACTGTTCTCATAGTCATCATGTTGATCTCATCCTGGATTTCATATCTCAAGCCATTTATATACCTAGAAACTTTTTCATCATCCCTCTCTCTTTTTCGAGTCCTAATATTCAGTCTATAAAATTCTTTTGTGTACTCTTTCACTGTCATACCCCTCTGTATCAGGTTCTACAACTTTATGAATAGGTTTATCTGGTAATCCTTAGGTATGAATTTAGCCTTCAGTTTGGCTACCATTCTATCACAATTCTTTATCTTTTGTTTACCTTTGCTCCTTCTCTTTGCCTGCAGTTCATCCCACCACAGTTTTGCATGTCCTTTTAATCTGGTGACAACATGTCTCACCTTCCTTCCTTCATTGACATATTCATAGTCGAAATACTTATTTAACGGATCCGTAGATTTGGAAAGGACAAATAGTCTGAACCATGAAATAAATCTACAGATTAGATTCAACGGTTGTGATTTATTTCATGGTTCAGACTTTAGGAGTTTCGACTTTCAATATTTTGTTTCCTCCAAAATGCATGTACTCTTGCCACGTGTCCTCCTGAATCGGATGGCTATAATTTACTTCGGACTATCCAATGGTCGACGTTTATTTTGGCCCTCTGTCTCTCTGGGCTTCAGGAGTTTCAAGTCTCAATCTGAAAATCTCGAAGTGATTTCTCTAGAGTTCATAATCTATCGCCACATATCCTTCTGTATTAGACGGTTCAAGTCTCCTTCGGGTCTTCCTCGATCTCTCCTCCTATGTATACACAGAGTTTAAAGTTCATGCACTTTTCCTAAATCCAACAGTCTGAAATAATTCAGCTCCTCTTGGATAGATCTTCACCCTTCACCTTGCCTAACCTTCGCAAATTCTTCTTCTGAAATATGTCTTTGACACTTAGTCGATTTCTAGTCCTGTGCACTTCTTGCAACTAACCTCTTCACTTTCTTGCGAGAAAAACTCGATTTATTTATCCAAGTCAAAGACTTCTCCTATTCACTCCTTGCGCTTAATATGCACACTTTTCATACAAAAGTTCCATGATATCTCTTCTGAGCTTCGAGTCGAACAAGACTCTCTCACACACACTCCTTGTGTTCATTATGCACTCCTTGCATAACTTACATAAGAGAAACAATTGAAACTTATTCAATTCTTCATAAATTCATCCATTCACCATGAACATCATACATCCACAAAATTCATAACAATAGCAAACTTGTAAACAGTATTAACATTGTACAATTGGATCAACTTCCTATGTTCTATTCATTCCAGAAAAAACATGATTATAGCTATATCTCTTACAGACACAAAAAATGAAAATACTTGTCTAAAATACTGAGAGCAATCTCCACTCTTCTTCCTTCTATCTAAGTTCTATCACCTTCTACTCTAGAAGTTACCTACTCAACTTAATTAAATGCAACCTTATGACTAATCATGGCTAATATCCTCTACCTATAATATTTTATGGTTGTTTATGGATTTACAATCATTCTTTCATTTGAAACGGTGGCCCGAATTTACATACAACTAATTTAATTAACGAGAAATTCCAAAAATCTCCACACCGTTACCAACCTGGTAAGAGTCGGTTTGGTTCTTTCAATGCATGAAGTGTCGAGTTAGATTCCACCTCCTCTTTTCTTGATTTTATAGTGATGCTCCTGCATCACAAGAAAAACTCCCCTCCTCCTTCCTTGGAGGTATTTTCTTCTGTAGAAGGAGATTCTTTAGATCCCTTCTTTTTCTCAACTTTGGATCTACACTGCTTCTTATAGTACCCTTCTTTTCCACATCTCCAACATACCTTTACAAACTTTCCAGGAGACTTAGATATTCCCTTAGACTTCGATCTCCCACTTGAGGACTTAGATCTATTTCTTTCCTCTGCGTGTCCTCTTGCAAATAATGCATATGTTCTCTATCCTTGCATGTTCTTATGTATCATCTCCTCCAACAACAAGGATGAGACCACTTCATCAAAATTCAAGGCAATTGCATTACTACATATGGAAACAACAGACTATCCCAAAATTTTGGTAAAGAGAATGGTAAACTGATACACTTATCTTCAATTGAAATTTTAATCTCAACAGATACTAATCGACTTACCATAGTATTGAAGGCGTTCAAATGCTCTACCACCAAGTCTCCCTCTCTCATCCTTAGGTTATACAACTTCTTTCTCAGGAATAGTTTATTTACCAGGCACTTAGAATAATACAACTTCCCCGAATTATCCCATAAATATTTGGATGTAGCTTCCTCTGACACATTCAATAATACTGAATTTGAGAGACATGGTCAGATTGTGCTCTTTTCCTTCTGACACAAATATTTCCAGTCATTTGTTGACGTTCCTATAGGTACAATACATGGATCCACCATGATCCACTGATCTTCATCCACCAATATATATTCCATCTTTAGCTACCACATCTCAAAAATTTTCCCATCAAAATTATCAATAACCATTTTCGAACTGCTTGCCATTTCTTTTGACCTAAAAAATCAATACCAGAGATATCCCATTGTAACAAGGTTTATCACAGTACCGATCCAAACGAATGACCACAAAGGCATCCCCCTGAAGCCAACAAAGCTCCGATACCAAATATAGAGTTTAACCTTGTACAATTGTTTAATGCAAACAAATTTTCAGTAAAAGAATAGAAAAGATACAATGTCAAATACAAACATTACATAGAGATTTTTCCCCTGGAAATCCAAACCGGGAAAAAAACATATTCTATATTTTTCATAGTGATAAATTATTTACAATACAATATACATATAGGAGCCAACAAAATAAAAAACACTAACCCAATGACTTGGATTAGTCAATAAGCCTAATTCCTTAATCGGAAATAGAAAATCATTGGCAAAAACCATGTTCCGAAAAACCACACAACAATGGACACGAAAATCGAGGTGACATGAAAGACAAGGAAATATGTGACACGTTTCTTGAGGATTTTTTTTTCTATAGGGTGGTGATCCCAAATACCTACACAGGGGGGATAAATCCCCATTATGATCACCCTGCGCACTCGACACAACGTAGCGAACACTAAGACTAGTCGTGAAAATAATATAACACATGCCCAACACTTTATGTCTGGCTTCCTCAAACAAAGTTCCCGCCAACCTTATAATAAATCAAGACATCTGTAATGGATTGAAGCAAGGGGATTTTAACAAAAACATATCTAAGTTCCCCTAAAAAATCAAAATTTGGTTGTGTGGAAGAATTTTCTATACACAATATCCTTATTCTTCGAAGAGGAATTGGTGATCCAATTATATAGTTAAGTAATACTTTCATCATCATCTTGCTCCTAGATAATGGGGGTTTTATGATCATGAATCACATTTCCTGAGATAAAATGAATTTACTTTTAATTCAAAGGAGAAATCAGATAGGTTGGAAAATGAGGTAGTTCAACATTATAGGTGGAATGTACTAATTTATTATTCAGGTTAGGTATGGGTTGGGAAATTAGTTGTGATTGTCTTTGAGGAGTCTAGTTGGATAGTAATTGTAGATTTTTTTGGTCTTGGAGTGGTGAGTGAGATTGAGGAGAATATTGTTATGTTTGAGGAGGAAAATTTCCAATGGGTGTAGGCCCTGTCCATCCCTGCTACCAAGTTTGGTTTTGAGCATAGGTAGGCCATTTATTCCATGGAATATATAGGTACCAACTTTTGGGTGGGTACTTGTATGGAGCAAAATAATACTAAGGTTGGTCTTCTTCCATACCAGGTCTTTGTGGTGGCCATGGTTTCTTCTAGGCTACAAAGAATATTTTCTTAGTTTATTTGTTATCCCCTTGGTATACCACCTTCAACACAAGAACATAAGGAAAATATTTGGTTGCATGTTTTTTCTCACACATAAAGAACACCTCCACATTGTTCAAAGGGAATTCTCATACATGGTTCTCCTTCCCACGTATGGAACAGAAGATGGCTAATGCCATGTCAACATATTTCTTTCTTTTTCTTAGCATGTAATGTGTCTAACTAGGAGCTAAGTCAGATAATAATGTCAATTTTAAATCTATCTAACAAATTTCATATCTTGTCTATAGTAACTCCCCCTCTACTATATGACCTCGTGACCTTTGAAACTATTTCTCTAGGGCCTCTCCTATATTTTGTAGATTTGCATGAATAATGCCTAGATAGATCACAAATTTCATCGTATGTAAATTTGGATGTCTCTCCAGATCCCATGAGATTTAATACATCTATGAAATCATCCCTAATTATTCAATGGAGAATAATGCACAAATTTTTAATATCTAATTCTTTTTTTTTTGTTCTTTGAACAATATACTAGAATCTCTCAATATAATATTCGGGACTTTATTCATCCCTTTGTATCATTTTGAATATTTCCTCCCTAATATGCAAAAAATTACATTAATATTGGTACTTCTTCAATAATTTATACCTTATTTCATCCCATGTTTTAATAGAGCTCCCCCCCAAGCCCCTTGAACCAGTGGCGTGTTGCTTCTATTAGAGTGGTTGGGAAAAGATTAATCTTATGGGAATCTAAGGAGTAGTCATAACTCTGACATAATACATAAAATTCAAAAATAAATGTATTCATATCCTCACAAGCCATTCCTTGGAATTTTGGAAAGGAAGTGGGTGGAATGCTTTTCATTTTAGTCATTCCATTTGAGTCATGGATAGGAAACTCAAATGTTAATGGTTCTTCTTTTTTAGGTGATTCAACTTCTTCTCCCATGCCAAGAAACTTAGTTCCCAAAAGTGATAAGGATTTATTATATTCATTGGAGTGATAAGTCTCTTCAATATGATTCCCTAGGTAATATTGATCTTTAGGATTGGTATATTCATAAATGCGAGAACCTATAATTGCATGCATAGTGGAATCAACCTTGGAGGGACTATCTCGGATGTTGGATGCTATTTTATCCATAGGGATTTTAGGTTGATCTCTTGAGACACCATGAGGTTTTCCTCATCCTCCCATATTACTTTCCATGTTGTTAGTGTTCTAGGTGGCTCCTACTACACCATGGGTACATCTCTAAATGTTTCTAACTCCTCTAGTCATGCATCCTAATATGAAATAATGCATGATACCTTGAAAAACGTATATGAAAGGGGTAGTCGACAATTCCCTAAATCTACCTATAATATGGTATATTTTCCTAGAATCAATATAAAAAAAACATCATATTCCTTTCAGTTCCTCCCCGACAATGACACCAAAAATTACAATGTTTTTTATTACCCACCTTTAGTTGGTGGTAGATTCAAATCGTTTAGTCACTTATTTATCAACCTGGGGTCAGATAATATTGTGAGTGACTATGTGCAATATACATAGAATAAAGTTTTGTATTGACTCATCACAAATAATATGCTATAAATACTAAATCTACTCTTGTACAAGAAATGGAAATCAAAGAAAATATGTATTGTCTCAAATCCAAACAAAAAATAAAAGCATTAACATAAAAGAAACTCAACTTACTCTTAATTTCAATCTTAGTTAATGACACTCGTGTTTATGTCATTATGGATTATATCCTATTCTACCAACAATATATCTTTATTTTACTAAGCTTCCATCCAAGAGTAAATATAATTCTTCTTCAATTAAAAGATAATTCTATAGCAATTTCAATCCTACAGGAAATAAAATAACTTGAAAAAATAAATACCGAAATGAAATTAAAAAAGAACATAGATATAAAATATAAAGAAACTAAATATGAACAATAGCATAGTGCCTTACTTCGAGTGCCCCCCCCTCAAGTGTAGTGTTCCCCACTACTAAACTTGATAATTATTTTGTTTTTGATATCAATAAAAATAATACAATGCAACATTATGAAACACTCATTCATCTAACAACATCACAAATACATGAAACATTAACACAACATGATGTAGATTTCTTAAAACTCAGAGTAAATACAAAAAAATAAATCCCATGATCTAATGAAAGATATTGACGATTTACATGCCTTTAAGAACATTATGAGTGCAGGAAATTATACCAATACACAACATCATGTAATTTACTGGAAAAAAAAACATATACACAACAATAAAAAATCATAAACAATAACAGTGTAACCGAGATAAACACTTACATATATCAACATATGTGCAACCAACTACTTGGGATGGGAATTCCACCCAACTATATATTTTTTGCTCGAAATATTAGAAAAACATTACCCCCAATTTGGGTCTATGAATCCACAAGAATGATTTGTCACTCCATTGTCCACTCACATCCAAATTTTTCTCACAATAGACTAGTTATTCCTACAACTACCCAAATCCACTAGATCTCTTCCCCTCAACCTGCACAACCCAAAGAATGGGATCACCCTTCAATGAACATAGTCCCTCATGCCTTCCACTTCCCCTGAATGCTTTGACATAGGTTTGATAGGAATCTCTCATGTTGGGGACTCCATGGATGTCAGTTGTAACATGAAATCTCACAACACAACTCACTACTCTAGGGAAAAACTCTCACCTAAAGATTTCACTCTACAAGACTAATAGCCTACTTATTCCTGCATTTTCATCTTGAAATATCTATCACACATGCCCACTATAGATTCCTCCAAGATCCATCACTTTGAACTCCCTTACTGTCTGTTATCAGATTAATCGATAAGTGCAGACAAAAACAAATCTCCCTAGCTTCCACAAGAAACTAGAACAAAACATAACAGAATACACACTTCGCCTTAAACTTCATCACCATATAAACTATTTTAATGAGTTGCAAGTGACATAACTTTTAAAAGACACTTGTCCTCACTAGTGTCATCTTTGTAGCTCCTTCCTTGAGTTTGCAAAATAGTAAGCCTGTCTAAGAATCACAAACCAACAAAGAGGGAAAACAAATATATATGTATTTTGATGAAGTCTATGTATATGAGCAAGGAATTATACAAGAAGACGAGATGCTTATGTAGGGAAGAAATGTATTAATGTATTAAGTAAATAGAAAGCGGAGAACACAACCTATGCCTTGATGTTGCAAGGTCCCCTTTGTATGGCTCTTTTCTTCAACACACACACCTTTACTCCAATGCCTTGAATGAAGAAGATCCACAATCTGACTTGAAGAACTAAAGCAAAGCTCTCAAGCATAATCTGAAGTATAGCTTTCCATACAAATCTTAGCCTACTCAACCTTATCCTTTTCCATGAGAGATACCTCCTTATATAGTGTGAAAGAGAGATGGATGAGGAGATTAGGATGATCCCACCAAATCAGAGAAGCGAGTAAGATTCAAACCGATCGGAGGCCACCTCATCTTCTAAAAGATTTCCTTCTAGAACATTCATGAAATTTGAAATTTCCTATGCTTTAAGCATCGTCACACCCTATGCACAAGCAACATGTGACGATGTCACAGTCTAGGTTTAGGGTCGAGTGTGACGATCATGCATCATCACACCCCATGCATATAGCAGTGTGCGATGAACTTCCTTGACATGGTTTTTGAGAGAGGAAAGAAAATCACTTTTCCCATGGAGAAAGTCTTMTTTTAATAATTTCAGGGAACATTAACACATGTTTTCAGGTGATCACTAAGGTGACGAAAATAATGTGTATTCGAATGCCCCCCAAAGTAGGAAGCTGGAACTCGTGACAGTTGAAATACTTTGTAGAATGTGTGTGTCGAAAACWAGGAGTGCATCAATCAGGAACCTTCAAAAAAAAAACATTTGCATAATATCATACCATGTCTAAGGTAGGAATTCCCATGCTCAGACTAAAAGTGACTATAATCATAAGTGTCAAGTGATTCATGGCCACTAAACTTACATCGTGGATCCATGTCATCATAATTCGACATAGACACCAGGAATATTGATCCAGATTTTATGAGCAGAACGAAATGAATATAGATTATTAACAGGTGCTTAACACAAAATAATAGAGATATAGTAAAACTGGTCTTCTATTCAATAAGGAAATAATATGAAACTGTAAAATGCAGCAGAAACAAGCTTGTTGGAACGGTGGCGACTTATCTCTGAGAAGAGATGTGACGGTTGCGCTCATTCACAAGAAGATGATTAAAATGGGGCTCTGAAGGAATTTTTACAATAAAAAAGAATGCCAAAAACCCTAGACATCCAAAAACCTAATCCTAGGAGATGAAGAACCAAAATTCATGTGGGCCCCGTTTAGGTAAGTTAGTACACCAACTTCCCGGGGTTGTAACTTTTGCATACAATATTCATTTTAGGTGTATGATAGCCCATTGGAAAGGTATCATCAAGGAGATTCATTTTGGGAGAAATATTGAAGAAAAGTCCATATTTGTCCCCTATTGTCTGAAAAAACATCATTTAGGGCCTCAAAACAACTCCAAAAGTGAAAAACTGGTAAAAATAGTAAATTACCAAAATTGCCAAAAAATTGTTTTGAGCCAGTTGGAATAGCTGGGTGGCCACCGATATCCACCTGAATAAATACTACCTCATTAGGAAGAAATGGTCTTTGATGAATTGATTTCCCCCATGAGATGAGGAAATTTCTATTGAATTTGGCCCCGGGGGAGCCACTTGCCTTGGTGCAGGAGCTGCCCTCCTTTGACGACTCAAAAAAGTTGGATCCTTTGTTTTCGAGTTCCCTTGATCCGTGTGTCCACAATCTGATCATCGGATTTCTATTGTATGCATTTAGGGTTGAGCTCTGTTGGAGTCAACTGTTCTGCTACTTCTGAGGTGTCCAATAATGGTGGGAAATAAGGGCAAAGGAGATCCACATTGAACACTGGGTACAGGCCAAGGAAAGGAGGAATGTTGATCTCAAAAGAATTATCCCCCATAGCCTTGGTGATGGTGTACAACCGATAACAGAGTGGGAAAAGCTTATGATGGGGTCCTATAAGGCATTATTTCTGCAAGTGCAACCAAACTTTGTTTCCCACCTAAAACTTATGTGGCACCCGATGTTGATCATGGCGCTGCTTGTACTTGTCATTAGACTTCTGTAGGATATCTTGAACTTGTTGGCAGATGTGCTATATTCGCTCAATGAACCAGGTGTCTTTTTCAGCTTCAGTTGGAGTAGGATATGAGTCGGTCGAGGTGACCACAAGGGGAAGTGCAACATCTATGGAACCTAATGGTTAGAATCCCAAACCCACCTGAAAGGGGTTGTGGCTACTTGAGCTATGCAGGGCTCGGTTGTAGCTATGTTGGAAATAGGGAAGGCTCTCATACCATGTGCGAGGGTGATTTTAATTATACATGTGAAGGATATGCACAATAATTCGATTTATGACCTTGGTTTGGCCATCTATCTGGGGGTGGAAGGTCGTGGATTTGGTTAGCTTGGTGTCCAGCAGTGACCAGAGGATCGACCAAAATGTGCTAAGAAATTGACTGTCCTAATATGAGACAATGTTTTTTGGGATTCCAAAGTGTACCCAGACTCATTCAGAGAAGAGCTTGGCAGTGGCCTCTGTTGTGATGTTCTTCTTGCAGGCAACCTGAATCACCATCTTAGAAAAGCGATCAACAACCAAAAAAACACAGTCATTTCCCCACTTGGTGGACAGGAGGCCTGATATGTAGTCCATTGATATGGATTCCCATGGTCTGTCAGGAGTAGGAAGAGGGGTGTACATGCCCTGTTTCTTAGTGGTCAGTTTGGCTATAGCGCAGGCAGTGCAGAACTTAATATAGTTGTTGAACTCATGTCAAAGTTTTGGCTAGAATAAATGTTTATGTAGCATCACCACTGTCTTTTTGATGACGAAGTGTCCTGACACCCGACTGTAGTGGGATTCCTAGATCAGATTCCTTCACTCGCTTGATGGAACATAGATATGGCTTAGATGACACAACAACCCATCCTGAAGATGGAAATTATCGACAACTGTGTTTGCACCGAACATTTGGTAGGTGGTGGAGAAGTTTGGGTCTATATCATAGATTTGGGTCCATCTAGAGGTCTCATGGCCGCAAGAGTCTAGCACCATGGTGAGTGTCGTGACTGGTGGTCTACTGAGGAAATCAACGACACGATTGGTTCTTCTTTTTATACTTTATGTTGAGGTGGAATTGCTGCATGTATGTGGACCACTTTTGATGGTGGTCATTCTGTAATTTTCCTTGTGTCTCCATGAACTGCAGTGTCTTATGATCAATGTGGATGACTGTCTCCTTCCCAAGAATGTAATGTTTACACTGGCGACAAGATTTCACAATGGAGTATGTTTCTTTGTCGTAATTAGGGTACTTACGGAAAACATCTGATAGTGTCTCAATATGATAGGCCACGGGGTGGCCGTGCTGAGTGAGAATGACGCCCACAACATAGTCTAAAGAATCTATCTCGATCTCAAAGGGTTGTTGGAGGTATGGTAGTGAAAGTACTGGGGTTGAGCACAAGAGCTTCTTCAAATCATCGAACACTTGTTGTTGGGACTGACCCCACGCAAATTTTTCATTACCACCACCCATGGTTATTTGGTTGAGGGCTCAAGCAATATGGGAGAATCCCAACACAAATCTGCGATAGAAATTGGCAAGGCTCAAGAAGCTGTGAAGCTCAGTGAGTGTGGTTGGGGTTGGTTATTCATGGATGACTTGGATCTTGGCTGGATCCACATGTACACCATGTTGATAAATGATGTAGCCCAGGTAATGGAACCTATCCATCCCGAAGGATAATTTGTCCAAGTTGGTGTATAGCTTGTGCTTCCGCTAGGTGTGCAGAACCTGCTGAATATGCTGCAAGTGTTTAGCCCAAGTCTTTCTATAAATGAGAATGTCATCCAGATACACCACTACAAAATTATTGGTGAATGGTCATAGGATATCGTCAATCATCCTCATGAAAGTGGCTGGAGCATTTGTCAAACCAAAGTGCATGACCAACCATTCAAAAATGCCTTCCTTTGAATTTAAGGTGGTCTTCAATACAACTGTCTCTTCTATTGAGACCTGGTGGTAGCCAGACTTCAAATTAATGTTACTGAAGTATTTTCCCCCCGTGAGTTGATCAAGGAGGTCGTCAATTCACAGAATTGGGTATTGGTTTCTGACTGTGATTTTAGTCAGAGCCCGGTAATCAATGCAGAGTCGCCATATTCCATCTTTCTTCTGTACCAACATGATTGGGATCCTGCAAGGTGATGATTTGGGATGGATGTGCCCCTTGTGGAGGAGTTCTTGGATTTATCGCTTGATATACTCATTCTCTAACAAAGAGTGGTGATGAACTAGCTGATTGGGAAACGTTGCACCGAGGGTCAGATCGATGGGGTGCTTTATCTGGAAGTGCAAAGGTACCCCGGTAGGTGAGGAGAAAATATTTGAGTATTCTTCCACGACCTTTTCTACTTTATTCTGTTGTGTGTAGAGGTCGGCCATAGAGACCCTGGATGTGGTTGTGATATTTCACTTATTCTGAGAGAGAATCACAAATAATTCAAAATTCCCCATCTGAGAGATGACCTTCCTGCATTGCTTAGCAGAGATCAAGGAAATAGCACTAGGTGGGACTACCTTGGGTATCCTATACAGTTTCCTGTTCAAACTAATAATAACACTACGAGGCCTAGAATCATATACAACATGACATTTCCATAAATAAGGTTGTCCCAAAAGAACATCACAAAATTTGTGACAAGCAACATCACACAATACCTCGTCTTTGAAGGGCTTGATGTCGTATGACAGTCGCCACTGTTGGCCGACGCGGAGATAGCTTCCTTGGCAGATCCATCTAATGGTGTAGGGTTGTGGGTGCGGTGTTATAGGAAGGGCTAGTCGCTTGACAAGCTCTGCTGATATGAGGTTCTTATGGCTACCGCTATCAACGATTAAGTGGAGTGGGGTGCATTTTACCCACATCTGTGAATGGAAGAGGTGCTCTCCTTCTTCTGGCTCATCTAGTTCACCAGGCTGGAGCTTTGCGTTAGCAACGATGGAACTGGGTTTCGCATCAATGATCCATCTTCCCCTTTCTAGTTCTGGCTCAGATTCATAACTGCATCTAATTCAGATGCTTTCACTTCGGCCACCAGTGACTGCTTTGAGTGGCAGTCAAAAATGTTATGCCAAGGGCTCTTATGGAAGTCACACCACTTCCTGGTATCTTTATTTTTATTTTCGGTGTCTTTCTTTGCTTGTGGCTTCGACTAGTTATCCTGATACTGTCCATATTTTCTCTGTCCTTTTTTCTGTGGGTTGGGGATTCCCTTTCCTGGATTTTGTTGTGAGGGGTTCCCAAGCCAAAATTATCGCATCTTTTGTTTGATGTTCTCGTATATTTTGATGACATATTGGAAGGCCATGCCCAAGCATGAGATGTGAAGAAATTTCATTTTGGTATGGATGTATATATGTAGAGCATCACAATACTTGATCACGAGATATTGCTCTGAATATTTTATACTCATCTTGGTGCACAAGGTATGGAAGGTATTTGTGAAATCTGGCACTACTTGGTCTCTTTCTTTCCGCAGTGTGGTCCATTTGGTATACAAGTCATCATAACTTTTGACAAGGTAGTATTGTTCCTTAATAACATCCCTGAAGGATTCCTAGGTGGTCGTGACTATAAATAATGAGGGTTCCTCTATTTCCTTTTTTCTCACAGAAAAATTCCAACCAATCTTTGACATAGGGAATGACTTTGAGGAGCGCAAAAGTAATCTTTTCTCTATTCAAAAATTTATGGACAGAAAAACACCCTTCTAGTATATTCAACCACTTGTATACAACATATTTGTCTATTTGACCTTCAAATATAGGATTGCCAAAGTTTACTTTTACTTTGAAGGGGGAGGCACCTCTGCTCGAAGAAGATGTGTCGCCTGTTGGTAGCCGCCAAAGGATTTGCGCGAAACTATCCATCATCTCATTCCTTTGTTGCATGAGGGCTTCCTCTATCAACAATTTGAAAGGATATCCTATCCCATCATATTTCTTTTCTCCTTCCATGAGAGGTCACTTGGGCATGCGAGAGCTTTTTTCCTCAAGAGAAACAAGCTCGAGACCCAACTCTTTGTACTCTGACCTCGTTAGGGACATGCATTAAGACGACAATGGGAATAATGCTCTTATACCACTGATCCTGATTTTATGAGCATAATGAATTGACTACATATTATTAACAACTACTTAACATAAAATAACAGAGATACAGTAAAATTGGTTTTCTATTCAATAAGGAAATAAGCTGAAACTGTAAAATGCAGCAGAAACAAGCTTGCTAGAATGGTGGTGGCTTATCTCTAAGAAGAGATGTGATGGATATGCTCATTCACAAGAAGATAATTACGATGAGACTATGAAGGAATTTTTACAATAATCAGGAATGCCAAAAACCTAATCCTAGGAGATGAAGTGCCAAAAGTCATGTGGGCCTCGTTTGGGTAAGTTAGTACATCAACTTCCCGAGGTCGTAACGTTTGCATATGATCTCTATTTTAGGCGTATGATAGGGTTGGAAAGGTATCATTGAGGAGATTCATTTTGGAGGAAATATCGAATGAACCCACATATTGGTCTCTGTTTTCCCAAAAAACATCGTTTAGGGCCTCAAAACGGCTCTGGAAGTGAAAAACTGCTAAAAATAGTAAATTACCAAAATTGCCAGAAAACTATTTTGAGCCAGTTGGAAAAGGTGGGTGGCCACCGATATCCACTTAGATCAATCCTCTCTCATAAGGAATTAATGGTCTCCATTGCGTTGATTTCCCCCATCAGATGAGGAAATTTATGTTGAATTTGGCTCTGGGTGAGCCACTTGCCTTGGTCCAGGAGCTGCCCTGCTTTGATGACTTGAAAAATATGGATCCTTTGCTGTCAAGTACGCTTGATCTATGTGTCCACAATATGATCACTAGATTCCTATTGTATGCAGTCGGAGTTGAGCTATTTTTGTGTCAGTTGTTTTGCTACTTCTGAGGTGTCCAATAATGGTGGGAAATAAGGGTGAAGGAGATCCACGTTGAACACTGGGTGTAGGCCAAGGAAAGGAGGAATGTTGAGCTCAAAATAATTATCCCCCAAGAACTTGGTGTTGGTGTACAACCCATAACAGAATGGTTGAAGCTTCCGATGGGGTCTTGTAAGGTGTTCTTTCTGCAAGTGCAACCAAACTTTGTCTCCCACCTAAACGTTATGTGGCACCTGATGTTGATCATGGTGCTACTTGTACTTGTCATTGGAATTCTGTTGGATATCCTGAACCTGTTGGCAGATGTGTTGGATCCTCTCAATGATCCAAGTGGATTTTTTAGCTTCAGTTGGAGTAGGAGATGAGTCGGTTGAGGTGATTGCAAGGGGCAGTGAAGCATCTATGGGACCCAATGGTTGGAATCCCAACCCAAGATGAAAGGGGTTGTGGTCGATTGAGCTAGGCAGGGCTCAGTTGTAGCTATGCTTGACATAGGGAAGGCTCTCATCCCATGTGCAAGGGTTCTTTGAATTATACATACAAAGGATATGCACAATCATTTGATTTATGACCTCGGTTTGGCCATCTGTCCTTGGGTGGAAGGTCATGGATTTGGTGATCTTGGTGTCTAGCAGTGACCAAAGGCTTGATCAGAATGTGCTGAGAAATCTATTGTCTTGATCTGAGACAATGGTTTGTGGGATTCCAAATTGTACCCATAATCATTCAAAGAAGAGCTTCGCAGTGGCCTCTGTTGTGATGTTCTTCTTGCAGGCACCCAGAATTACTATCTTAGAAAAGCAATCAACAACCACAAAAACAATGTCATTTCCCCACTTGGTGGATGGGAGGCCCAACATGTAGTCCATTGAAAGGGATTCCCATGGCTTGTCAGGAGTAGGAAGAGGGGTGTACAGGCCCTATTTCTTAGTGGTCGGTTTGGCAATAGCGCAGGCATTGCAGGACCTGATATACTTGTTGACATCCTGTTGAAATTTTGGCTAGTAGAAATGTTTCTATAGCATCGCCACTGTATTTTCGATGTCGAAGTATTCTACCACCCGAATGTGGTGGGATTCCTAGATCATCTTTGCTCACTCACTTGATGGAACATAGATATGGCTGCCCAGATGACACAAAAGCCCATCCTGAAGATGGAAATTATCGACAATTGCGTTTTCACCCAACATTTGGTAGGTGGTGGCGAAGTCTAGGTCTGTCTCATAGAGTTGGGTCCATCCAGAGTTCTCATGGCCACAAGAGTCTAGCATCATGGTGAGCTCCACGACTGGAGGTCTGCTGAGGCAATCAGAGATGTGATTGGTGCTTCCTATTTTATACTTGATTTTGAGGTGGAATTTCTTCAAGTATGCCACTTTTGATGGCAGTCATTCTGCAATTTTCCTTGTTTTTGCATGAACTACAGTGGATTATGATCAGTGTGGATGAATTTCTCCCTCCCAAGAATGTAATTTCTCCACTGGAGGTAGGCTTGCATAATGGATTACATTTATTTGTCGTAAGTAGGGTATGTACGGACAACATTTGATAGTGTCTCACTATGATAAGCCATGGGGTGGCCGTGCTGAGTGAGAACGACACCCACAACATATTATAAAGCATCTGTCTCGATATCAAAGGTTTGATACAGGTCTGGTAGTGAAAGTACTAGGGCTGAGCACAAACACTGCTTCAAATCATCGAATGATTTTTGTTGGAACTGGCCCCATGCAAATTTCTCCTTACCACCACCCTTGGTTATTTGGTTGAGTACCCATACAATATAGGAGAATCCCAACATGAACCTGTGGTAGATATTGGAAAGGCCCAATAAGCTCTGAATCTTAGTGAGTGTGGTTGGGGATGGCCAATCACGGATGACTTGGATCTTGGCTATATCCACATGTACTCCATTTTTATCAACAATGTATCCTAGGTAATGGACCCTACCCATGCTGAAGGAGAATTTGTCGAAGTTGGCCTATATCTTTTGCTGCTGTAGGTTGTGCAGAACTTGCTAAATATGTTGCAAGTGTTGAACCCAAGTCTTGTTGTAAATGAGAATGTCATCTAGATACACCATTACAAAAGTATTGGTGAATGGTCGTAGGATATCATCCATCATCCTCATAAAAGTGGCTAGAGCATTTTTCAAACCAAAGGGCATGACCAACCATTAAAAAATGCCTTCCTTTGACTTGAAGGCGGTCTTCCATACATTTATCTGTTCTATCAGGACCTGGTGGTAGCCATACTTCATATCAATCTTACTGAAGTATTTATACCCCATTAATTGATCAAGGAGGTCATCGATTCAGGGTATTGGTTACTGGTTTCTGATTGTGATTTTATTGAGAGCCCAATAATGAATGTAGAGTCACCAGGTTCCATCTTTCTTCTGTACCAGCATGATTGGGCTCCCACAAGGTGATGAGATGGGATGGATGTGCCCCTTGTGGAGTATTTCTTGGATCTGTCGCTTGATATCCTCATTCTCTAATAGAGAGAAATGATAGAATTTCCCGTTGGGCAGCGGTGAGTTGGGGGCATATCGATGGGGTGCTTAACTTGGAAGTGGAGAGGAACCCTGGTAGGTGTGGAGAAGATATCTGAGTATTCTTCCATGACCTTATCTACTTGCTTCTACTGTGTGGGGAGGTCGATCGCAGAGACCCTGGATGTGGTTGTGATCTTTCACTTATTCTAAGAGATAATCATGAAGAAGACAAACTTCCCCGTCTGAGATATGACTTTCCTACATTACTTAGCAGAGAACAAGGAAATAGCACTAGGTGGGACTGCCTCAGGTATCCTGTACAATTTCTTGTTCAAAGTAATAATAACACTACGAGGCCTAGACTCATATACAACATGAAGTTCCCATAAATAAGTTTGTCCCAAAAGAACATCACAAACTTTGAGAGGAGAAACATCACACAATACCTTGTTATTGAAGGTCTTGATGCCATACGACAGTCGACACTATTGGCTCATGCAAAGATCGCTTCCTTGGTGGGTGCGACATTGTCGGCAGGGCCAACCGCTTGATGAACTCTTATAAGATGAGTTTCTTCTAGATACCACTATCAACAATGAAGTGCAGTGGGGTGCCTTTTACCCACATCTCTGAATGGAAGACACACTCTCCTTCTTCTGGCTCGTTTGGTTCACCAAGCTGGAGTATGGTGGTATAAATGGTGGCACTAGGTTCCACGTCAATGATCTGTTTTCCCCTTTCTGGTTCTCTCTTAGATTGAGAACCCACATCTGATTCAGAGGCTTTCACTTTGGCCACTAGTGACTGCTTTGAGCAACAGTCAGTAGTGTTATGCCAAGGGCTCTTATGGAAGTCGCACCACTTCCTGGTATCTTTATTTGTCTTTCTGATGTCCTTCTTTGCTTGTGACTTGGACTGGTTGTCCTGATACTTCTCATCTTTTCTCTTTCCTTTGTTCTGTGGGTTGGGGCCACCCTTTCCTAGCTTTTGTTGTGAGGGGTTCCCAGGCCCAAATTGACGTGTCTTTTGTTTGAAATTCTGCTCGATTTTGACGACATATCGGTAGGCCCCGCCCAAGGATGAGATGTCTAGAAATTCCATTTTGTTCTGGATGTATCTATGAAGAGCATCGAGATACTTGAGCACCAGATGTCACTCTGAATATTTGATACCCATCTTGGTGCATAAGGTATGGAAGTTATTTGTGAAATCTGTCACTGCTTGGTCTCTTTCTTGTCACAGTGTGGTCCATTTGGTATACAAGTCGTCATAAATTCCAATAGGGTAGTATTGTTCCTTAATAGCATCCCTGAAGGATTCCCATGTGGCCATGACTGTAAATAATGAGGGTTCCTCTATTTCCTTTTGCTCACAGAAATTTTCCCACCAATATTTGACATGGGGAACAAATTTGAGGAGCACAAAAGTAATCGTTTCTCTATTCGAAAAGTTATGGACAAAAAAATACCCTTCTAGTAGATTCAACCACTTGTCTACAACATCTGCATCTATATGACCTTCATATATAGGAATATCAAAGTTTATTTGTACCTTGAAGGGGGCGACGCCTCTGCTTGACAAAGATGCGTCACTTGTTGGTAGTCGCTGAAGGATTTGCATGAAACTATCCATCATCTCATTCCTTTGTTGCATGAGGGCTTCCTCAATAAACAGTTTGAAAGGATCTCCTATCCCATCATCTTTCTTTCTCATGCCATGAGAGGTTGCTTGGGCATGTAAGAGATTTTTTCCTCAAGAGAAACAAGCTCGAGACCGAATTCTTTGTACTCTAAACTCATTGGGGACATGCATTAAAACAACAAGGGGAAGACTGTTCTGATACCACTGATCTAGATTTTATGAGAAGAACGAAATGAATACATATTATTAACAAGTTCTTAACACAAAATAACAGAGATACAGTAAAACTGGTTTTCTATTCAGTAAGGAAATAAGTTGAAAATGTAAAATGTAGTGAAAACAAGCTTGCAGGAATGGTGGCGGCTTATCTATGAGAAGAGATGTGAAGGTTGTGCTCATTTGCAACAAGGTGATTACAATGAGGCTCTGAAGGCCCTTTTACAATAGACAGGAATGCCAAAAGCCCTAGACATCCAAAACCCTAATCCTAGGAGATGAAGCGCCAAAAGTCATGTGGGCCCCAATTGGGTAAGTTAGTTCATCAACTTCCTGGGGTTGTAACTTTTGCATACGATATCCATTTTAGGCATATGATATCCCGTAGGAAAGGTATCCCTGTTTTCTCGAAAAACATTGTTTAGGGCCTAAAAACAGCTCCAAAAGTGAAAAACCACTAAAAATAGTAAATTACCAAGATTGCTAGAAAATTGTTTTGAGCCAGTTGGAAAGGGTGGTTGGCCACCGATATCCACCTGGATCAAATAAACTATGGATATATTCTCTAAAACAATTCAAATTCGGACATAGCTACGAGACATACAAAGTGAATCTATGTGTGAGTACTAATTCATGAATACTCTGTCGCAACCTGGATAAAAAATGATAAGATCTAGGCTCTTCATTTCTATCATCTCTAAGTACAAATCTAGACATGTGATTACAGGTGTTGAAGTCGAACATGGTAGAAACCACTTTATTACCGGTCATTAATAAAAATCGTTAACAAGTGCGAGGGAACTCACCATTTATGTCAATGACTCCCAAGGTACCTCAGTACAATCCAATGAATGTGAATAATTGAGTTGAAGTCGAACACTCGATGGAATATTCCAATCAAGGGTCAATGATGTGAATCCACTATTGAAAGCGAAGAAACCTGCCATTGAGGCATGTAGGCTCTAAGTTACTAAATGATTTCTGAGTCTTGTTCTTGGCTAATGTGTTGAATTTGACAGGAAAAGACTCATCATAGGAGGGCCTTGACATATCCCCCATCAATGAAACAAAATATGTAACATATTTGAAGAATATTAGAGAATGAAGTGATTCAACACTGACTCAAGGAAGGCCAACATGGTAGAAAATTTATAACTGCAGATGGTTGACTCGATAGAAGTCTTTTTTAGGTTGGAGTTCTCTTGAACACATGAACGACACGACAATGGTCTTGGAAGCATCGGCTCAAGGAGGACCCAAAATATGAACTCGTGGATGGTCAAACAAGAGACAAAAGGATTTCCCAACCCAGATACAATGATGAAGGGGGGTGTCATGTTCAAGAATGACTATTAATGCCACTAACAAAGATACAGAGACAAATGTGTTGAGAAATACTGAGAGGGGGGGTGAATCAGTATTTCAAGCAATCAATTGATTTTCTCTTTTCCTTCGTTGAAAAACCTTAGGCTACTTTGTAGAGACTAGCTATTGTATAGTCTTAAGAAAAAAAGAGTGCATTCAGAGATCTTATTATGAATTTCTTCATTCATCAGATGTCTATTAAGCAGTAATTTAGTGCAGTAAATAACAAATAAACCAACGCACATGAGTAAATTACATGAACACTAGGATTTAAGGTGGAAACCCAAATCGGGAGAAAACCACCGCTGTTGTTGTCTCTATCTTCAATGATTATTATTAAGAAAATGTTTTACAACATTGTACTAGTGCAGACTCATACTAGTACGCAGGCTTCTACCTGCAGAAGGCTGCAACCTTCTTTCATTTACCAGCCTTTCCTGGAAGGGAGCTTCAATCCCCTGAAGATAGCACCGGTTTCTACTGGTAGGATGCTTCTACAGAAGGCTTTAACCCTCAGACTCACTGCTGACCGCATTTCATCTATTTTCACACTGGATCAGGCAGTTTCAACCCTGGATTCACATGTGTTCAATGCACTGGCCATCATCTTCTTTTAGAAGAGACAGTTCTAGCATCTTATTAAGACTTGTATTCCAAAATCACATCATTACACAATTTTCTAGTGGCTATGACAACAACTGCAATTATCTCTAAAGGAAGCACAGATCTACTGACTGCAAGGCAGTTGCAAAAGTCTCCTAAACACTTATTAAACAAGACAATAAACCTGGAGATGATGCCTCTTCTCTTCTAGTTTCTAAACCCACTACAGAGAACTCTCTGTCAATGTAGATCTACCACCCAACTGCCACAATGAGGTTCCTCCCTCCTCAAACATTCCCTGCAGCGTGCACAAATGATTGTATCAACCGCTCTACTTTGCCCTACCGATCCACGATTAGAAAATGGGCATTGACCCCTTCTTAAAACCATGGGTGAAAAACGTTCACCACTGCTTCGATCCCTATTGCCCTGGGTCCATATTCATTGCTCTAGGGAAATTGGGTCCCACATCAAAATTTGAATTAAACCTACGCGCCCAATTTAAATCGGGTTTTGGCATATCTTATGATGCTGAGTCAAAGTGGCTCTTTAGATTCATCCAATGAAATCCCTCTGCAAATGCCGGATCCACAGGTCCTGTTAACCTTCACGGTGTTCTACACTTAACCGTGGTTTTCCTGACTTGATATCGGGGTTCGGGATTTCGGACTTTACGCTGTCGAGAGTCATTGTTCACTTGAATGCCCGATTTTGGATGAGATCCTTTTCTCCACAGGTTGGCCCTCCTGGCTCAGCTCCAGGTCCACATGACCATTACCCCACGACTGTGGCCTTACCTCTTGTCGCAGCTCCTCCTATCAAAATTTTGGCACTTGCGATGTCAAAATTTACAAGTCCTCTGGACTCGCGATTCTCCGATCCCTGATGGCTCCTTTCATACGCTATCCCTCCTGAGCTTAGCTCCCAGTCAATGTGACTGTCACTCCGTGACCATAACCTTACCCCATCGGGGCTACGGGGTTTGTGATGCCTCAATGCATACACCCACGGAATTCCCGATCGTCCAAACCTCGACGCTCCGTTACGCTGACAGCTGTTCTCCACTACGCTGTTGTCCTCCTTCTCTGCTGTGCTGACAGTTGTTCCCCATTGATCAGGGTTTCACTGATCATGATTTCACAATGCACAAATCCATTGTCACCGGGATCTCTGATTTCCCGATGGACAAAGTGCCGACGACGCCCGATCCTTTGCCACACGTCCTTCAAGATGGATGACTCTTAATCTTTCCGGGGTTTTGAGACCTCCAAGTCTCGATGCCTGGTGTCTCGGATCTCTGATATGCATGATAGTGTGACACGTGTCCTTCTTCAGACGGATGGATCATATTAACTCTCGGGATTTTGATACTTTCTATGTCTCAACTTTCTTGTCCTCGGGAACTCCTGACACGCGTCCCACCGAATGGACGGTTCATATCCCGCATCAAGGTTTCCTTTAGGGATTTCCCTGATCCTTCATTCATGGGAATACCGATTTGCTGATTCTCGATACGCTGCTCCTCCGATGGGCCTTTGACCTACCACCTGTCCTCCAGGGTGGCCCACACGCTATCAGGAAATTGCATATTGCAATTTCGCGATGTCTGATGCACTTGTTCACGGGACTCGTGAAACTCCGATTCCTGATTCTCTGATGAAGCACCTACTACCTGGCCCACACGCTATCTACCTTATCTTCCTCATAGCTTCTGCAGATCTGACGACTGTCGGCAACCTTCTTCAGCAATCATACACGCCCATCCAAAACTCAACCATACACTGATTTTCTTACAGAGAACTCTACATGAAAACTCTTTTACCTCATCCTTTGCCATCAATGACAATATTTCCAACAATCTCCCCCTTTGTCATTGATGGCAATACTCTACCTCTGTCTTTTTCCTCCCCCTTTGACATCAATGGAAAGAAGTGGACAGGACCATGCTGCCCCTGAGATCGTGTTGCATCGTCATAATGATCCTTTTCAGAGGACCAAGGCGCCCCCATAGTCAGAGCATTTATAGATTCTTATCAGCACCGTACAACCAATTGAGACTTCTGTACTTAGGTAGACTTGATCCTCTGCATTGCAGAGACTACTCCCAGTTTTTGGCGGAGATATTCGAATGCTTCCCTAGGTAGAGGTTTGGTAAATATATCAGCAACTTGTTCTTTGGAGGGAACATACTCCAATTTCACCTTTTTCTCAAGCACCTGTTCTTGTAAGAAGTGATATTTGATGGGAATGTGCTTGGTCTTGGAATGCATAACATGATTCTTTGAGATATTGATGGCACTTGTATTATCACACATAATAGAGACAGGGGGTGAACATGTGATTTGAAAGTCTTGAAGGGTTTGCATCATCCAAAGAAGTTGAGTGCAACATGATGCTGCAGCCACATATTCTGCTTCTTCTGTAGATAAGGCAATGGAACTTTGTTTCTTGCTGAACCAAGATACTAACCGGGGCCCCATGTAGAATGCACCACCACTAGTGCTTTTGCTATCATCAACACTTCCAGCCCAATCTACATCAGTGTATGCATGAAGAGTAAGATCAACATTCTTTGGATACCATAGTCCAAAATCTTGAGTTCCTTGTAGATATTTGAATATTCTTTTCACAGCCTGAAGGTGAGACTCTTTTGGATTGGCTTGAAATCGTCCAACAATCCCAACTGCATGCATAATGTCTGGTCTTGTCCCAGTGAGATACAACAGACTTCCTAACATAGATCTATATTCTGGCTGATTCATCGTGGGAGAATCATCCTTAGAACTGAGATTACATCCAGTTATCATTAGTGTACTTACAGGTTTGCAATATTCCATGCCATACTTCTTGAGGATTTGCTTAAGGTATTTTGTTTGTGATAGGAAAATTCCATCTGTTGCTTGTTGCACTTGTAATCCAAGAAAGAATGTTAGTTCCCCAAGTAAAGACATTTCAAATTCTTGCTGCATATCGGAAGAAAATTCCTGACTCATAGATTCTTCATTACTTCCAAAAATGATATCATCAACATATACAACTACAATTAGTAGTTTGTCATTTTCATTTTTTGTGTATAAGTTGCTATCAGCAGATCCTTTTGAGAATCCTTGTTGATGGAGATATTTGTCAAGGCGATAGTACCATGCCCTTGGAGCTTGTTTGAGACCATATAGAGCCTTTTTAAGTCTACAAACAAGGTTTTCATCATTTCCAAAGATGAATCCTTCTGGTAGTTCTATATAAACTTCTTCTTCCAGATCACCATTGAGAAAAGCAGATTTAACATCCATTTGATGAACTTTGATTTGTTGGAAGCTTGAAAAGGAAAGAAACATTCTTATGGCTTCACGTCTAGCTACAGGAGCAAAGGTTTCTTCAAAGTCTATACCTTCTTGCTGAGCAAACCCCTTGCAAACAAGTCTAGCTTTATTTCTTATAACCTCCCCATTCTCATTTAGCTTGTTTTTGAATATCCATTTAGTTCCAATGACATTTTTGTCATGGGGTCTTGGTACTAATTCCCAAGTGTGATTCTTTTCGATTTGATCAAGTTATTCATTCATGGCTTGAATCCAACATTCATCTTTGCTAGCTTGATTGACATTGTGAGGTTCAATAGTGGACAGAAATGCCAGATAGCTAGAAGATCCTACAAGAGTCCTTCTTGTTTGTACACCTGTTGGTAGCCAACCCAATTTTTTTGATTGCTCTCAAAAAGATGCCTACACCCCTTATTCCATTACGACAAATTATTGTCGCACTGTGCTTCGAGACATTCGTCTCATTTTTGCGACAATTACAATTTGATTTCGACTCAGTTTTCACAACTGCAAGTGTGAAAACACCTTCTTTCGTTGCTTAGATTGTCGTCGTCTTTGGTTGATTTGCTGAAAGACACTTGACCATTGGTTTATCACATGAATGCTAAAGGTTTTCTCGAACTTATGTCCTTGAGCATTATCTTACATTGATTGTGCATTTGGATATGTTTGATTGCTCAACCTTTGGGCATAAAATTTATTGGTTTTGTTCTGATCTTATGAAAGTTGTAATGGATTTGGTCTTATTTCTTTTATCCTTATTGCTATGGACTTTCACTCAGTTATTATATGAAGAATTTTGGATCATAATGTTCTCAAAAGTTTGGAATGCAAACATTTCAATGTGCAACAAATACGTTGGTAAGTTTATGAAGTCATTTCAAGAAATAGCAATGGTTTGAAGGCGCATGGATTAATCATATTGGAGTTTACATATTAATGCTTGGTATATTATTTGGAAAGTTGATAATACGTTGAATGATTCATAGTTCCAAGCTATGTATTAGCATTGATTAATTTTAAACCTTGTGTTTGAACGATTGATTGACACGATAGATATGGTGTTTCGATTGAACTGTACACTTGGCATGAGTATAACACATGGTATTGGTTCTGCTCCGGTTCACTGGCACGTTAATATGATTACACACCTATTTGCTGGCCGATACGCATGGTATAAATGATTATGGTTTTAACAACACTGTACTCGGTCAATTAATACAGTGCATGGTGGTGGTAATCCCACCACCTTAGCATGCATGGAGTTAATTCCGGTCTATTCGAGCTTTGAAGCCATCAAACCTATCGGTTTTCAACTCTGTGCATGGTTTCATTCAGTGTAAACCCTACCATGTACAGAGGTTATGGCTCCTGTCGTAAGGGCCGAACCTAATGGGTGCCACGCACTGTTGACATTTGATGGTGCGTATAGCGACCTAGAAGAGTTCAGGTGGCTTTCGTTCATAAGGAAGTTCGATGGTTTTAACATCACTATGGCTCGTAAATTTGCACTGTCATTCGATGGCTGCCAAGCCAATGTTGGAGATTTCCAGCTTGAAATTACTGAAGAATTTCTCAGTCTGGCAACCGGCTTGCCTGCCAAGGGACAAAAATGGTCGAAAAGCTGCAAGGTAATTGATGTCCCATGGACATTACTGTTCCAATCACGCACAGTGAACTCATGCGACAGAGGATTACCTGCAAAGACGTTGAAACCCCGCTGGTATAATCTCTTGATGATTATCAAACGTTTCGTTACCTGTGAAGGCAGGTATGGGTTTATTTTCTTATTCCACCTACGTTTATTAATGGTTTTCATGGGTTTTGAACTAAGTATGCCTTACTATCTGCACCAAAGAATTTTGAAAATGGCTAAACGATACAAGCATAGCCAGGCTGACACTAGCCTCTTCCATGTTGGGTTGATCAAAATGGTTTTAGTTTATGAGTTAGGGTTGCGTCGTGATTCTTGGCATGATTTCCTCAGCTGTAATGGTTTTGGGGAGTCAAACCCTCCACAGGTAGATAAGCCCATGGTGG